>NC_069425.1:41040922-41063422 GCF_026875155.1 Cherax quadricarinatus | reverse complement strand
TTCATCAAATATTAAACCACCAAGAGAGTTACACAGAACTGTTAGGGGGAGAAGGTTTAAATCTGGGGAGTGGAGGACACAAAGTGTCCAGGCAAAACACTTTTCATGTGTATCAGAACTTTTGTTGACCACGTACTGGGGAAACACTGGAATCAACACAACTGTGTGTAGTCTGTGTGACTGTGTTGCCAGGGGAAACACTGGAATCAACACAACTGTGTGTAGTCTGTGTGACTGTGTTGCCAGGGGAAACACTGGAATCAACACAACTGTGTGTAGTCTGTGTGACTGTGTTGCCAGGTACAGCTCTACAGGAGATGCTAAATTATTTTGCATATTTTTTTTCTTAAGGGGAGAGAGAATAAGGTGTATGATCACTTCACTACGTTACACAGATTAACAATGATTATAAGAATGAAGAACTCTGTGTCATTCAGAATAACTCTGTTATTCTGAATGAATAACTCTGTTATTCTGAATGAATAACTCTCAGTATGTATCTCAATCTTCTTGTATCACTAAGGTGTGCATTACTAAACTCATATACACCCATAAGTGCGCCTCTCTCAGTGCATATACATTGAGAGTTTGCCTTAATACCTATTTCAAGCAGTGAAATGTTAAGGACTCTTAGTGAATAGATATACTGCAGACTTGTTGACACTCGTGCAGTCAGGAGACTTCGACTTTAACAACTTCACCAATCATCACTCACCAGGTGGTCGCTTCTCAGGGTATCGAACGATTCTACACAACAAGATGATTTCAGGAAGTGTTCCTTGATATATATATATATATATATATATATATATATATATATATATATATATATATATATATATATATATATATATATATATATATATATATATATATAAATATATATATATATATATATATTATATATGCGTGAAGAATGTACTTCTCTCAGTGTATATACACTAAAAGTTTATATTAACGTCTATTATTGGGAGTGGTGGTCAACAGGTTACCACCACCATAATGATCTTCGTGTAGTCGATCGTCTTGAAACCCCAGTAACCAATCAACTCTGTTTACATGTAATATAAACACCGTAATTTTCGTATAACATTTTCAAGCAAGATTAATAGCCTGTCTTTTTAAACCCGCTTAATTACTAATTATTCCCAATAATTAACATTATTAATCAGTCTCATTAATGAGTTTTTCAATGAAGGTTTTAATTTTTCAACGCTGTCACCTGTTAACGTGACAAAATAAAAACAAAAATATTTAATATATATATTCTGTAGCCAGATTTTTTGTCAGAATTATATTATTTTTGTTACGTTGAAATTCTTCAGTATATCTGTATATTATAACTGTATATTATATTTCTATTTTATATATGTATATTCTTATCTTCATATAATTATTATTATTATTATTATTATTATTATTATTATTATTATTATTATTGTTATTATTATTATTATTATTATTATTATTGTTATTATTATTATTATTATTATTATTATTATTGTTATTATTATTATTATTATTATTATTATTATTATTATTATTGTCATTATTATTACTATTATTATTATTGTTATTATTATTATTATTATTATTATTATTATTATTATTATTATTATTATTATTATTATTATTACTAGTATTATTATTGTTGTTATTATTATTATTATTATTATTATTATTATTATTATTATTATTATTATTATCATTATTATTATTATTATTATTATTATTATTATTATTATTATTATTATTATTATTGTTATTATTTATTATTATTATTATTGTTATTATTATTATTACTATTATTATAATAATTATTGTTATTATTATTGTTATTATTATTATTGTTATTATTATTGTTATTATTATTGTTATTATTGTTATTATTATTGTTATTATTATTGTTATTATTATTATTATTATTATTATTATTATTATTATTATTATCATTATTATCATTATTATTATTATTATTATTATTATTAATGTTGTTGTTGTTGTTGTTGTTGTTGTTGTTGTTGTTGTTGTTGTTGTTGTTGTTGTTGTTGTTGTTGTTGTGGAAGCGAGGGAGTGTGAGAGCAGACAGATGTGATCACTGACTTAATCATTGCTGAGTCGAGGAAGAAGGTAGAGAGGCCAGCTAGGGAGGTAATTACCTTCAAAAGACACCGTCGGGAGGTAGCCTGTGTGAGGTACGAGGTTATGTTCTCAAGAGAACGATGTTTGTCAAACCCTGTGTGTGTGTGTGTGTGTGTGTGTGTGTGTGTGTGTGTGTGTGTGTGGTGTGTGTGTGTGTGTGTGTGTGTGTGTGTGTGTGTGTGTGTGTTGAAATATATGACACACGAAATCGTAATGACACGATTGTAAACAAACCATATCACGGGCGGGGTTAGAACACGCGACTGTCTGATCGCGGGTTCTAACCCCGCCCGTGGTACGGTTTGAAATATATGGATGGGTAGTTTACGGGAGTACATGGGACAGACAAACAGCACAGGACTATGGATTCCACATCGAGGCTATATGCTGAGATGAGCTGTCTGTTTATATCTTAATTAAGGGCTGTTGCACATCGGCTGGGTGTTAGAGAGAGAGTGAGAGAGAGAGAGAGAGAGAGAGAGAGAGAGAGAGAGAGAGAGAGAGAGAGAGAGAGAGAGAGAGAGAGTACACAAAATATCTCAACCTCATCTTCTTCCTCCCCCTCGATAAGTGAACACCGGCTGGGTAAGCTAGAACCGTAAAAACTAACTTGAATAATCCCATAACTCGCTACATGCTGGCTAACTCCTTTAAACGAGTGAAGGAGGATCTAAACTCCTTCATACGAGTGAAGGAGGATCTTAACTCCTCTATACGAGTGAAGGAGGATCTGAACTTCTTTATATGAGTGAAGGAGGATCTGAACTCCTCTATACGAGTGAAGGAGGATCTAAACTCCTTTATACGAGTGAAGGAGGATCTGAACTCCTCTATACGAGTGAAGGAGGATCTTAACTCCTCGATACGAGTGAAGGAGGATCTAAACTCCTTTATACGAGTGAAGGAGGATCTGAACTCCTCTATACGAGTGAAGGAGGATCTAAACTCCTTTATACGAGTGAAGGATCTGAACTCCTCTATACGAGTGAAGGAGGATCTGAACTCCTCTATACGAGTGAAGGAGGATCTGAACTCCTTTATACGAGTGAAGGAGGATCTGAACTCCTCTATACGAGTGAAGGAGGATCTTAACTCCTCTATATGAGTGAAGGAGGATCTGAACTCCTTTATACGAGTGAAGGAGGATCTGAACTCCTCTATACAAGTGAAGGAGGATCTTAACTCCTCTATACGAGTGAAGGAGGATCTGAACTCCTTTATACGAGTGAAGGAGGATCTGAACTCCTCTATACGAGTGAAGGAGGATCTGAACTCCTTTATGCGAGTGAAAGAGGATCTGAAGTCCTCTATACGAGTGAAGGAGGATCTGAACTCCTTTATACGAGTGAAGGAGGATCTTAACTCCTCTATACGAGTGAAGGAGGATCTGAACTCCTTTATACGAGTGAAGGAGGATCTTAACTCCTCTGTACGAGTGAAGGAGGATCTTAACTCCTCTATACGAGTGAAGGAGGATCTGAACTCCTCTGTACGAGTGAAGGAGGATCTGAACTCCTTTATACGCGTGAAGGAGGATCTGAATGCCTTGACGTTTCTTCTACGCAGTGGGCAGTCTCCACTGAACCAGACACCCACTCTATAGAATAATCTCTTATTCAGCTATAATCTTGCTCCTTAAAGAGCATTATCAGTTCACGATAAAGCTTGATAAAACTTGATAAAGCTTATTAAAGCTTGATAAAGCTTGATAAAGCTTAATCAAGCTTGATAAAGCTTGATAAAGCTTAATAAAGCTTGTTAAAGCTTGATAAAGCTTGTTAAGGCTTGATAAAGCTTAATAAAGCTTGATAAAGCTTTTACTAACCATTATCAACATGGTTACTAATTGCGAATTTGAACAAATATCTGAAATTTCTAAATATTTTCAATGTCTTAAATAAAATAAATGTTACCAACGTTGTTTATTGTGTTGCCAGAACAACAACCAACCTTACGGAAGTGTTACCAACGTTGTTTATTGTGTTGCCAGAACAACAACCAACCTTACGGAAGTGTTACCAACGTTGGTTATTGTGTTGCCAGAACAACAACCAACCTTACGGAAGTGTTACCAACGTTGGTTATTGTGTTGCCAGAACAACAACACAACCTTACGGAAGTGTTACCAACGTTGGTTATTGTGTTGCCAGAACAACAACCAACCTTACGGAAGTGTTACCAACGTTGGTTTATTGTGTTGCCAGAACAACAACCAACCTTACGGAAGTGTTACCAACGTTGGTTATTGTGTTGCCAGAACAACAAAAAACCTTACGGAAGTGTTACCAACGTTGGTTATTGTGTTGCCAGAACAACAACCAACCTTACGGAAGTGTTACCAACGTTGGTTATTGTGTTGACCAGAACAACAACCAACCTTACGGAACTGTTACCAACGTTGGTTTATTGTGTTCCAGAACAACAACCAACCTTACGGAAGTGTTACCAACGTTGTTTATTGTGTTGCAGAACAACAACCAACCTTACGGAAGTGTTACCAACGTTGGTTATTGTGTTGCCAGAACAACAACCAACCTTACGGAAGTGTTACCAACGTTGGTTATTGTGTTGCCAGAACAACAACCAACCTTACGGAACTGTTACCAACGTTGGTTATTGTGTTACCAGAACAACAACCAACCTTACGGAAGTGTTACCAACGTTGTTTATTGTGTTGCCAGAACAACAACCAACCTTACGGAAGTGTTACCAACGTTGGTTATTGTGTTACCAGAACAACAACCAACCTTACGGAAGTGTTACCAACGTTGTTTATTGTGTTGCCAGAACACAACCAACCTTACGGAAGTGTTACCAACGTTGGTTATTGTGTTGCCAGAACAACAACCAACCTTACGGAAGTGTTACCAACGTTGTTTATTGTGTTGCCAGAACAACAACCAACCTTACGGAAGTGTTACCAACGTTGGTTATTGTGTTGCCAGAACAACAACCAACCTTAAAGAAGTGTTACCAACGTTGTTTATTGTGTTGCCAGAACAACAACCAACCTTACGGAAGTGTTACCAACGTTGGTTATTGTGTTGCCAGAACAGCAACCAACCTTACGGAAGTGTTACCAACGTTGGTTATTGTGTTGCCAGCACAACAACCAACCTTACGGAAGTGTTACCAACGTTGGTTATTGTGTTGCCAGAACAACAACCAACCTTACGGAAGTGTTACCAACGTTGGTTATTGTGTTGCCAGAACAACAACCAACCTTACGGAAGTGTTACCAACGTTGGTTATTGTGTTGCCAGAACAACAACCAACCTTACGGAAGTGTTACCAACGTTGGTTATTGTGTTGCCAGCACAACAACCAACCTTACGGAAGTGTTACCAACGTGACAACATCTGAAAACTTCTCATATAAATAGAATTGCTAATTATCTAAAACAACAGATAAATACATATCTTTTTATTTTTATTATTATTATTATTTTATTATTATTATTATTATTTATTATTATTATTATTATTATTTATTATTATTATTATTATTATTATTATTATTATTATTATTATATTATTATTATTATTATTATTATTATTATTATTATTATTATTATTATTATTATTATTATTATTATTATTATTATTGTTATTATTATTATTATTATTATTATTATTATTATTATTATTATTATTATTATTATTATTATTATTATTTATTGTTATTATTATTATTATTATTATTGTTATTATTATTATTATTATTATTGTTATTATTATTATTATTATTATTATTATTATTATTATATATTATTATTATTATTATTATTATATACATGGTAGTTTCTAAACAAGTAGGTGGAAATGAAATCTGAGAAAAAAAAAGTGGGCAGCTCTGATTCCTTGGATCAAGTGACCTTTCCCAGCACCTAAGCACCTCCAGTGTAAAGTTTACAAACGTAATGAGGAGTGTTGCTGCCTCGGGAGGTTAACATGACTTTACATGTCTCAAGTGAATGACTGCTTGAGGTAGACTAAGGTAAACACGCTGGCGGACTCAGGTAAACACTTACTGAATGAGATAAACACATAGATTAACTGAGGTAAACACAAATTCTTACTTAAGGAATGTTTTAACTGCGTTGTTTGCGCAGTAATTGTAACGCACCTTATATTTCGTATCAATTTAGGAAATTAGCAGTGAAATGGAATGTGTGTACAGAGTTATTCATTAGGCAGTGTAAGTGAGAGAGCTGCTGGAGAGCACAGTGTGAGTGAGGGAGGAAATGGTGGAGGGTACAGTGCAGGCGAGTGGTGGAGAGAGTACGTTGTGGTTGAGGAAGATGGTAGAGAGTACATTGTGGGTGAAGAGGAATGTGGCGGAGAGTACAGTGTGGGTACCTGTGGCAGAGAGTACTTGTATACACAGAGAGTATTCTCGTGTATACAAGACGGCATTCCTTGTTAAGTTAACAGAGTGCTGAGGCCAGAACTGGGACGAGTGCCATCCTGTAATAGTGAGGACGGCTACTACAACATTTTAATAAATCACATTGCACAATAGACACAGGATGAATTGACATATTCAAACTACATTACAGAAAGCTATTTTACTTTATTTCGGGCAGCCTAAAAATGATCTTACAGCTACTGAACAAAGACACAAGCATGCATACCAACCTTGCAGTGAAAAAAAAAACGTTCTGCTGTACTTCGAGCGAAGCCATGATCCAAAGAGGACTCGGTCTACATACTTGTGCCAATGTATAAACACACTTCTCAAGGCTACGCCCTCTAACGTGTTCTCTGAATACATGCTGGCAACGCATCTGCTAATATGTTTGTATATGCAGATGATGTATTGTTGTTTGCACACACCAAACACGTCTCAGACAAATGCCTGATGCGAGGCGGATGAGACTGAAGCAAATGGTGGAGCATTTAATCCAGTTAAATGGGGTCTACTTTTGTCCCACCTTCCCCCCGCAAGCAGCCAATTTAGGCTAATTGACTTGCCGTTTTTTTTCATGCGTGACCTTACTAGTTGAGAGCACAGGAAGGTAATTAGGTCGTGTGATATTTTATTGAGGAGAGTTTACTGTATATCTCAGGCGTTTTTTCGGTTTTGTAAGAAATATTGTGATTTTTAAGGGATTTAATCGTCTCGATGTTTGGTTTAGTATACGACCTGTCAGTATACACAGAGATGTAAACCTCTTGGTGTATATACCCTAAGAGAGATACACATCTCGGTTATATACCCTGAGAGAGATACACATCTCGGTGTATATACCCTGAGAGAGACACATCTCGGTGTATATACCCTGAGAGAGAGACACGCATCTCGGTGTATATACACTGAGAGAGACACACATCTCGGTGTATATACCCTGAGAGAGAGACACATCTCGGTGTATATACCTTGAGAGAGAGACACACATCTCGGTGTATATACACAGAAATACATACATTTCGGTGTGTATACACTGAGAGAGACACACATCTCGGTGTATATACACTGAGAAAGACACACATCTCGGTGTATATACGCTGAGAGACACATCTCGGCGTATATACACTTAGAGAGACACATCTCGGTGTATATACACTGAAAGAGACACACATCTCGGTGTATATACACTGAGAGAGACACACACATCTCGGTGTATATACATTGAGAGAGACACACATCTCGGTGTATATACACTGAGAGAGTCACACATCTCCGTGTATATTCCCTGAAAGAGTCACACATCTCGGTGTATATACACTGAGAGAGAGAGACACATCTCGATGTATATACACAGAAATACACACATTTCAGTGTGTATACCCTAAAAGAGACACATATCTCATGTGTATACCCTGAGAGAAACACACATCTCAGTGTATATACCCTGAGAGACACACACATCTCAGTGTATATACCCTGAGAGAGACACACATCACAGTGTATATACCCTGAGAGAGACACACATCTCAGTGTATATACCCTGAGAGAGACACACATCACAGTGTATATACCCTGAGAGATACACACATCTCAGTGTATATACCCTGAGAGAGATACACATCTCAGTGTATATACCCTGAGAGAGACACACATCTCAGTGTATATACACTGAGAGAGACACACATCTCAGTGTATATACCCTGAGAGAGACACACACATCTCAGTGTATATACCCTGAGAGAAACACACATCTCAGTGTATATACCCTGAGAGAGACACACATCACAGTGTATATACCCTGAGAGATACACACATCTCAGTGTATATACCCTGAGAGAGACACACCTCTCAGTGTATATACCCTGAGAGAGACACACATCTCAGTGAATATACCCTGAGAGAGACACACATCACAGTGTATATACCCTGAGAGATACACACATCTCAGTGCATATACCCTGAGAGATACACACATCTCAGTGCACGTACACAAAGACACACATATCACTGTTTACATAGCCTTTCCTATCCCATCAGGTGTTTACACAGAATATTAAACCAGACAATAACAGCGACTGTTCCCTAACAATATTAATTCCTACAACAAATTCCATATTTACCATTAACACATTAAACATAATTCTATTTAATTTTATGGAGATTCTTGGCTACGAGACAAAGTTCTCTAACTTAAAACAAGGTAACTTTAAGCGCTATTATTCATTTTTTTAACAATTACACAAGTTTGAGGGTTGTTGTCTGTGTCACTTGGTAATATTTAGTTGTGTCGACACTATTGTATAATGTTATATTGTATAATGTTTGACTGTATAATGTTTGTATAATGTTTGTATAATGTTTGATTGTATAATGTTTGTATAATGTTTGATTGTATAATGTTTGATTGTATAATGTTTGATTGTATAATGTTTGATTGTATAATGTTTGATTGTATAATGTTTGTATAATGTTTGATTGTATAATGTTTGTATAATGTTTGATTGTATAATGTTTGATTGTATAACGTTTGTATAATGTTTGATTGTATAATGTTTGTATAATGTTTGATTGTACAATGTTTGTATAATGTTTGATTGTATAATGTTTGATTGTATAATGTTTATATAATGTTTGATTGTATAATGTTTGTATAATGTTTGATTGCATAATGTTTGATTGTATAATGTTTAATTGTATAATGTTTGATTGTATAATGTCAAGTCTTCCGTAGAATACCTATTGGTACTTCTGAATGTGTCAGGCGACAAGAAATAAAATGATGAGATGATGGTGATCATAATAATAATAATAATAATAATAATAATAATAATAATAATAATAATAATAATTAATATAATAATAATAATAATAATAATAATAACTATTTTTCATTAAATATCTGCTGCTTCCAATAACCTGTGATAATATCGACGCCTCACTAGATATTACCTCCCGTTAATTATTAACACGGGTTCATGCTTTCCACTGAGCTACACTTCCCGGTATTACACTGATCATTTCCACTCACCATCAGCATGTCTCTTACTCATTACTTTGCTAGATCCTTAGATCTTAACTCCTTCTAACCTTTTTTTTTCTAGTTGACTCTTTGATGAGGTTTGTACCTCTCTTTTGATGGTCAGTTATAAGTCCACTGAGCCAGCGGCTTTGTAATCACTGACTGGGTCTTCCTGTATCACAGTCCAGAGTCAGGATACACGTACGTGTTTCCTGACGAACATAAAGCCACTACCACTACCACCACCACCACCACCAACACCACCACCACCACCACCACCACACCACACCACACCACCACCTCATCACCACCACCACCAACACCACCAACACCACACCAACACCACCACCCCCATCACCTCCACCACCAACACCACCAACACCACCAACACCACCACCAACACCACCACCCCCATCACCTCCACCACCAACACCACCACCAACACCACCACCAACACCACCACCAACACCACCACCAACACCACCACCAACACCACCACCAACACCACCACCAACACCACCACCAACACCACCAACAACACCACCACTAACACCAACCAACAACACCACCACCAACACCACCACCAACACCACCACCAACACCACCACTAACACCACCACCAACACCACCAACAACACCACCACCACCACCAACACTCTTGAAGGCTCTCCACTCTTCACTGCTCCTCAGTGATTCACTGCACTCAATACATACTGCTATAATTCAATCGTTTGTGGTCACTTGTCCCTATAATTATACAAGCTATCAATTATACGTTCTCAACATAGTATTAAGAGCAACAATTTCCAGGTAGATACTCTTCAATAACTTTAAATTATTCAGTACATTTTTATTCGTACTCAGAGAGTACCATTTCGGAAATATGTAATCGTCTCCTCTCCGTCTTGAGAAGAGGCTTCACCTCTTCTCTTCTGCCATGTCTCAAGTCTTATATCTGGGAACATGGCTGTCTACAAGACATGGGGAAGATCTTCGCTGCTTCAAGACTGACGCAAGGGAACAGTAATCACCTGTCATGTTCTTGTGTGTGTGTGTGTATTTGTGTGTCTGTGTGTGTTTGTGTTTGTGTGTGCGCGCGTGTGTGCTTCCGTGAACGTCCGTAGGTACATTTAAGACACCCACATTAACCACCTAACTAGGTCATCAGCACTCGCGCTAACAAAACATGTCATCATCATTAGCAGGGGTTAATTAGGTCTTGCAGCTGCTCACAGCCAACAACTCTCATTCACATAAGTCGAAAGAAAAACACTCAAAGCAAGAGAAGGAGGAATAAACGGAGTAGGTACAAGAGAAGTTGGGGTAAAACAGAGACAACATTCACAAGCCAAAAAAAAAAAAAAAACAGTATATAGAAAAATAAAAAAACAGGTAAACTGGAATTAGAAAAAAAAACAGAGTTTAGTAAAACACAGAATCCACTAACAACTACAACACCCAAAAAAAACACGATCCACTATCACTTACAACACCCAAAAAAACACGATCCACTTCCACTTAAGAGAACCCTCCTCCCCGAAGAAAGTGGTCATGACAGGGCTGTCTGTCTTGCCAGCGAGGATAAAAACTTCAATATTTGTGTTCACTGATAAACGACATCGTTAGTTCAGAGTTCAAAAATCCCAGTAATTTGTCAGAATGTTTAACTCTTAGGACGACCTGACTCTCACTGAGAGCAAACAACAGCTTGTTAATTGATATTATTATTGTTATTATTATTATTATTATTATTATTATTATTATTATTATTATTATTATTATTATTATTATTATCAGCAGCAGCAGCAGAAGTTTTTTTTTAAGCTTGTTAACCCAGTGGGTTAGTAACCCAGAATAATCCAATAAAGCCACGTCATCAAGGTGGCTTATTTCCGGTGTGGTCCTCTAATCTGCTCCCTCAGGATGCAACCCAAACCAATCACCTAACACCCAGCTGCCTACTTAGCGACAGGCGAACGGGAGCAGCAGATGTTAAAGGAAAGATACCCAGCGTTTCCCCTCGTCCGAGGATCGAACCCAAGTTCCCCTCTCAGTGTGTGTGAGTCGAGGCGCTACAGAGTGAGCCACGAGCTGAAGGGCTTGCTCGGGTGTGTATGTGTTGCTATAGCAGTGTCTTCCAGTGTCTGGATTCATGGCTCTTCTTGTATTAATGTTGGTAGAATTAATGACATTATGTTAAGTAAAAGGACACAAGTGCAACTAATGTGACACTTTATTGTGGCAACGTTTCGCTCTCCAGGGACTTTTTCAAGCTGGAGAGTGAGATGTTGCCATGATAAAAATGTCACATTAGTTGTACTTGTGTCCTTTTACATGGCTCTTCTTGTGTGACGGATCCTCTGGGGCCATAACTAATTTGCTCACCTCCGCGTTGCCTGGTTATATACACGGGGTCTTGAGAGTTGTTGAATGCTTCTCTCAAACCTTCCCAATTTGCACCCAGACTTGAAAAGGCTTTCACAAAACTTCTGATTGCGGCGAAAATTTTGCAGTTCTTTCATCCCTGATTGTAAGGTCGGTGCACTCAGATTGGGACACTCAGATCGTGAGGTGGGTGGACTCACAGTGCTACACTCAGAATCTAGATGATAAGCACATCATTTCCAGTCGCTTTAAGCAGTTTGAAAATAACATCAAGTCTCATAAGTCTTTTAGTTTCCGATCTGATGAATATTTTGCCTTTGATACCTGTGTTGAGGCCCGAACATGGGATAAATAAGTGTGATGCGTGAAGCTAAGGTCAGGCATAAGTCACAGTATTACATTAATACGTGTATTTACATTTCGACCAATGCCCTTTCCCTCGTCTACGGTCGTCTGGTCACACTCATCCTCTCACTCATGTCTCGTCTCACCCATGATATTCCAGACTAGGACACATCCCTCTCACCCTGCTTCACCCTACCACTCTTATCAACACCCTGCCCTGCCGTACCCCACTAATCAACATCGTGCCATACTTATTAACACCCTGTCACACTTATCAACACCCTGCCACACTTATCAACACCTTGTCGCACTTATCAAAACCCTGTCACACTTATCAATTTCCCTGCCACACTTATAAAACCCCCGGGTCACACTTATCAACGCCCTGTCACACTTATCAACACCCTGCCACACTTATCAACACCCTGCCACACTTATCAACACCCTGCCACACTTATTAACACCCTGCCACACTTATCAACACCCTTCCACACTTATTAACACCCTGTCACGCTTATCAACACTCTGCCACACTTATCAGCACCCTGCCACACTTATCAACACCCTGCCACACTTATCAACATTCTGCCACACTTATCAACACCCTGCCACACTTATTAACACCCTGCCACACTTATCAACACCCTGTCACGCTTATCAACACCCCGCCACACTTATCAACACCCTGCCACACTTATCAACACCCTGCCACACTTATCAACACCCTGCCACACTTATCAACACCCTGTCACACTTATCAACACCCTGCCACTCTTATCAACACCCTGCCACACTCAACTCACCCTAACACTCCCTCCCACATATATAAAACCGAAAATTTAACAATCTTTAAGCAGTGAAATTGTTTCTCACAGACCTTTTAAAGTGAAGAAATTATATTTCCACTTATTACTGCAATTAATAACGAATAATTATAAATAAACCATTTAATAAACCAATATTTTATACACAGACTGAGAGTCGTTAACATGAATAAAAGCTAACTTTGGCTGCTTCAGATTAGTTGTCAATTATTGTGGGATTACCAACATGATTAGCAAATTCCATTTACTAATAGAAATAAATCCCACAGTAAATCCATTATCATCACACGTGACCTCTCTTATGGTTTTAAATCATGACCATAACCCCCCTTGTATCTTATTAGTAAATGTAGGTTCATTTATTATACTCCATTAGGCAGGGATCTTTAAAATATATTAAATACGGCCTTGTTGTGTGAGAGTTATCACACTCATGTCTGGTGCTGCAAGATAACACTGTTCTCTGAGACTTATCACACTCATGTCTGTTGCTGCAAGATAACACTGTTCTCTGAGAGTTATCACACTTATATCTGGTGCTGTAAGATAACACTGGGTTTTCTGAGACTTATCACACTCATGTCTGTTGCTGCAAGATAACACTGTTCTCTGAGACTTATCACACTCATGTCTGTTGCTGCAAGATAACACTGTTCTCTGAGAGTTATCACACTTATATCTGGTGCTGCAAGATAACACTGTTCTCTGAGACTTATCACACTCATGTCTGGTGCTGCAAGATAACACTGTTCTCTGAGACTTATCACACTCATGTCTGTTGCTGCAAGATAACACTGTTCTCTGAGAGTTATCACACTCATGTCTGGTGCTGCAAGATAACACTGTTCTCTGAGAGTTAAACACACTCATGTCTGGTTTCTGCAAGATAACACTGTTCTCTGAGAGTTATCACACTCATGTCTGGTGCTGTAAGATAACACTGTTCTCTGAGAGTTATCACAATCATGTCTGGTGCTGCAAGATAACACTGTCATCTGAGAGTTATCACACTCATGTCTGGTGCTGTAAGATAACACTGTTCTCTGAGAGTTATCACAATCATATCTGGTGTTCTCTGAGAGTTATCACAATCATGTCTGGTGCTGCAAGATAACACTGTTCTCTGAGAGTTATCACACTCATTTTCTGGTGCTGTAAGATAACACTGTTCTCTGAGAGTTATCACACTCATGTCTGGTGCTGCAAGATAACACTGTTCTCTGAGAGTTATCACAATCATGTCTGGTGCTGCAAGATAACACTGTTATCTGAGAGTTATCACACTCATGTCTGGTGCTGTAAGATAACACTGTTCTCTGAGAGTTATCACAATCATGTCTAGTGCTGCAAGATAACACTGTCATCTGAGAGTTATCACACTCATGTCTGGTGCTGTAAGATAACACTGTTCTCTGAGAGTTATCACAATCATGTCTGGTGTTCTCTGAGAGTTATCACAATCATGTCTGGTGCTGCAAGATAACACTGTTCTCTGAGAGTTATCACACTCATGTATGGTGCTGCAAGATAACACTGTTCTCTGAGAGTTATCACACTCATGTCTGGTGCTGTAAGATAACACTGTTCTCTGAGACTTATCACACTCATGTCTGGTGCTGTAAGATAACACTGTTCTCTGAGAGTTATCACACTCATGTCTGGTGCTGCAAGATAACACTGTTCTCTGAGAGTTATCACACTCATGTCTGGTGCTGCAAGATAACACTGTTCTCTGAGAGTTATCACACTCATGTCTGGTGCTGCAAGATAACACTGTTCTCTGAGAGTTATCACACTAATGTCTGGTGCTGTAAGATAACACTGTTATCTGAGAGTTATCACACTCATGTCTGGTGCTATAAGATAACACTGGTACAGAAAACGCAGAATTAATCACATGTGCAACATGCTGAGGAGATGATTACCTCATCTTGTGTTTATAATTCTACTGTCTTCCAGTTATGACCTGGAATTTGTATTGATAAAGCCACTGGATGGCGAAACATCTACAGTAAACATACCCAGGTGTTGTACATGTTTAATTCTTCATATTGTCGGTATTGTACACCAAACATGTGCAACACTCAAGGTTCTTATTACTGACGGGGAAATACCTCACACGGGTAAGCAGGTCACTCCAGTGTTTCAGGTGAACTTAACTAATTGTTCCCAGAAGTTTCAATAAATGTCTGGTCATAACTTTTCCTGCGTGGCTCTGCCTCCAAGCAACTTTTAGGAGGTGAGGAGACAAAAAAGATCAAAGTGTCTTATTATGTCTTAAGGTAATTCAGAAGGAAGGAAGAGTAAATTCCACCAGTGTTGTGGAAGCAAGAGTAAATTCCACCAGTGTTGTGGAAGCAAGAGTAAATTCCACCAGTGTTGTGGAAGCAAGAGTAAATTCCACCAGTGTTGTGGAAGCAAGAGTAAATTCCACCAGTGTTGTGGAAGCAAGAGCAAATTCCACCAGTGTTGTGGAAGCAAGAGCAAGTTCCACCAGTGTTGTGGAAGCAAGAGTAAATTCCACCAGTGTTGTGGAAGCAAGAGTAAATTCCACCAGTGTTGTGGAAGCAAGAGTAAATTCCACCAGTGTTGTGGAAGCAAGAGTAAATTCCACCAGTGTTGTGGAAGCAAGAGTAAATTCCACCAGTGTTGTGGAAGCAACAGTGAGTTCTACCAGTGTTGTTACAAGATTACTGGTGTAGGCTTGGCGATGCATCGGAACATCGACCTCATACCAGCACGGAATGCTAGAATGTGTATGGTATACACATCCAATAATTTGATACTTAATTTGTATCGGTATAAGCAGGTAAGCCGCCAGAAATTCCTGTATAAATGACCACAGTCTGTACTGAGAGGATCAACTTACTCACCAAACCATACCACAGGCGGGATTGAACCCGCGGTCAGAGAGTTTCAGAGACTCTCTGACCGTGGGTTCAATCCCGCCCGTGGTATGGTTTGTTTGCAATCGTGTCATTACGATTTCGTGGGTCAACTTACTCCTTATAACCCTGTCACAAGATAGTTTTTATTTTCTATTTTTTTTTATTTTTTTGTGGGGAGGGGGGATGGAAGGTTATTTAAGAATATTATCAAATCTTAAAATGTGTTTCACCATAATGCCTCGCGTCCTCTCGTGGTGGTGTTGTTGTGGTGTTATTGTGGTGCTGTTGTGGTGCTGTTATGACGCTGCTGTAATGCTGTTGTGCTGGGACGATTTTCAGTTTTTGCATCCAGCACCCACCCCCCCCCACCCTACCCAATCTTCTCCTCCCCCCTCCCCCCCCTAACCCCTCCCCCTCCCCCACCTCCCTACCCTTCTCCACCTTTCCCTCCCCTCACCCCTGGTCTCGACTCACCTCACATTCCTCATAACTTCCTTCTTCCCACTATAATGACCCAAAAGTCCCACATATTATGCAGATTATCGGCATAATGTTGGGAGAGCTGAGGCTAGAGGGGCGCGGGTGTCTGAGACAACCAGTGCTACAGGGACAGTGTCACCTCGGACAGGGCACCTGGGACTGTGTCGTGGAACAGTGTCACCTGGGACAGTGTCACCTGGAATAATGTCACCTAGGACTGTGTCACCTGGAACAGTGTCTCCTCGGACAGTGTCACCTGGGACTGTGTCACCTGGAACAGTGTCTCCTGGGACAGTGTCACCCGGAAATGTGTCCCCCTGGGATTGTGTCACCTGGGACAGTGTCACCTGGGACAGTGTCACCTGGGACAGTGTCAATGGGACTGTGTCACCTGGGATTGGGGTCCCCCTGGGACAGTGTCACCTGGGACAGTGTCATGATAAGTGTCACCTGGGAACAGTGTCACCTGGGACAGTGTCACCTGGAACAGTGTCACCCGGAACAGTGTCACCCGGGACAGTGTCACCCGGGGGCAGTGTCACCCGGAACAGTGTCACATGGAACAGTGTTACCTGGGACAGTGTCACCTGGAACAGTGTCACCTGGGACAGTGTCACCTGGGACAGTGTCACCTGGGGCAGTGTTACCTGGGACAATGTCACCTGGGACAGTGTCACCTGGGACAGTGTCACCTGGGACAGTGTCACCTGGGACAGTGTCACCTGGGATTGTGTCACCTGGGACAGTGTCACCTGGGACAGTGTCACCTGGAACAGTGTCACATGGAACAGTGTTACCTGGGACAGTGTCACCTGGAACAGTGTCACCTGGGACAGTGTCACCTGGGACAGTGTCACCTGGGGCAGTGTTACCTGGGACAGTGTCACCTGGGACAGTGTCACCTGGGATTGTGTAACCTGGGACAGTGTCACCTGGGACAGTGTCACCTGGGACAGTGTCACCTGGGATTGTGTCACCTGGGACAGTGTCACCTGGGACAGTGTCACCTGGGACAGTGTCACCTGGGACAATGTCACCTGGGACAGTGTCACCTGGGACAGTGTCACCTGGGACAGTGTCACCTGGGACAGTGTCACCTGGGATTGTGTCACCTGGGACAGTGTCACCTGGGACAGTGTCACCTGGGACAGTGTCACCTGGGACAGTGTCACCTGGGACAGTGTCACCCTGGGATTGTGTCACCTGGGACAGTGTCTCCTGGGACAGTGGTCAACCTGGGACAGTGTCACCTGGGACAGTGTCACCTGGGACAGTGTCACCTGGGACAGTGTCACCTGGGACAGTATCACCTGGGTTGTTTTCACCTGGGACAGTGTCACCTGGGACAGTGTCACCTGGGACAGTGTCACCTGGGACAGTGTCACCTGGGACAGTGTCACCTGGGATTGTGTCACCTGGGACAGTGTCACCTGGGACAGTGTCACCTGGGACAGTGTCACTGGGACAGTGTCACTGGGACAGTGTCACCTGGGATTGTGTCACCTGGGACAGTGTCACCTGGGACAGTGTCACCTGGGACAGTGTCACCTGGGACAGTGTCACCTGGGACTGTCACCTGGGATTGTGTCACCTGGGACAGTGTCACCTGGGACAGTGTCACCTGGGACAGTGTCTCCTGGGACAGTGTCTCCTGGGACAGTGTCACCTGGGACAGTGTCACCTAGGCAGGACAGTGTCACCTGGGACAGTGTCACCTAGGCAGAACAGTGTCACCTGGGACGGTGTCACCTGGGACAGTGTCACCTGGGACAGTGTCACCTGGGACAGTGTCACCTGGGATTGTGTCACCTGGGACAGTGTCACCTGGGACAGTGTCACCTGGGACAGTGTCACCTGGGACAGTGTCATCTGGGACAGTGTCACCTGGGACAGTGTCACCTGGGACAGTGTCACCTGGAACAGTGTCACCTAGGCAGGACAGTGTCACCTGGGACAGTGTCACCTGGGACAGTGTCACCTGGGACAATGTCACCTGGGACAGTGTCACCTGGGACAGTGTCACCTGGGACAGTGTCACCTGGGACAATGTCACCTGGAACAGTGTCACCTAGGCAGGACAGTGTCACCTGGGACAGTGTCACCTGGGACAATGTCACCTGGGACAGTGTCACCTGGGACAGTGTCACCTGGGACAATGTCACCTGGGACAATGTCACCTAGGCAGGACAGTGTCACCTGGGACAGTGTCACCTGGGACAATGTCACCTGGGACAGTGTCACCTGGGACAGTGTCACCTGGGACAATGTCACCTGGAACAGTGTCACCTAGGCAGGACAGTGTCACCTGGGACAGTGTCACCTGGGACAATGTCACCTGGGACAGTGTCACCTGGGACAGTGTCACCTAGGCAGGACAGTGTCACCTGGGACAGTGTCACCTGGGACAGTGTCACCTGGGACAGTGTCACCTGGGACAATGTCACCTGGGACAGTGTCACCTGGGACAGTGTCAACTAGGCAGACAGTGTCACCTGGGACAGTGTCACCTGGGACAGTGTCACCTGGGACAGTGTCACCTGGGACAATGTCACCTAGGCAGGACAGTGATGCAACACGTGCAACAAGAGGTTTAGGATGTAATGATACTTGATAACTAACAAAAAGTTTAATTAACACTACTAATGAGCTCAACCTGGGGCAGCAGCGGTCAGCAGCAGCAGCAGGAGCAGTGACAACACAGCAGAAGGCAGGATAGTAGAAGCAGCAGTAACAGACATGGACAGCAGCATAAGAAAGGGGCAAGAACAGCAGTGACAGACAACGACCCAGCCCCCTCCCCTCCACATACATTCACTGCAATGCTTATGTTCAATATTGTGAAAGTGGCAGGTTTTCCACACGTTCCTCTTGTGTTTATGTATCAAGAGAGTGCACCATGCTGCCACGTACACGTTAACCTCGTACACGTACTACTAGCAGTTAGAGACAGCACCTAGCAATAACAACGTCTAGCACAGGATAACAAACATGACCTTATCTTAAATAAGGAAAAAAGGCACAATACCGTGACTAGAACAAAACACAAATAATTCGCACATAGTACCGAGGAGCTTAAGGGGCCATTTACAAAGTCACACTACCCTATGTGGGCTCCAAGCTCCCTTGCAGTGTTCCTCTGTCTTAGTATTTGACTGTCTCCACTACTATCTCTACCACCGCCTCTCTTGTTCCCATCAGTGTCTGCTGGCCTATATATATACTCCCTCCTTCTCACATTTTTGTTAGTGTGACTTTGTAAATGGTCCAAGTCGGACCGAAACGTTGTCGTAAGCTCCTCTCTCCTATATGCTGGTTATTTGTTACATGACCTTGTCTTTCATAGCTTCAAAGTCTGATGAGAAAAATAGCGAGTAAAAATCTATAACATTTAACATTAAAAATAATTTACTGTCCCAGCAAATAATCTAAATTTATAAAATAAATAAATACTTTATCTGATTTTCCCTGCATACTCTTTCAGCACCGTGGTGGGGTTCGAGCAGCTGATCTGACTAAGAAACATAGCTACCCATTTTTTCGGCCTATATAGCGGAGATATTTTCTTTTTCGTCGAAACTGACTGGGGTAGATAACATTATGGCCTACTGGAGTCTACCTGGAATCTACCTGGGATCTACCTGGAGGAAGTTCCGGGGGGCAAACGCCCCCGCGTCCTGGTCCATGACCAGGCCTCACGGTGGATCAGAGACTGATCAACTAGGTTAATGTTACTGGCCACACGGCTGATCAGGTACTGACTGTAGGTGCCTGACCAGCCCCCTTTGAAGGCAGCCAGGGGTCTATTGGTAATCCCCCTTATGTATGCTGGGAAGCTGCTAATTAGTCATAAAAACAGCCAGTTAGAATTGACAAAAAGAGATTTTATGGCAGGAAAAATTTGGTCATGGTGTCAGAGTATTAGTAATGATGGGAGGAACTTTTGTAAGTGTTTCAATTACCGTAATAAACAAAATCTGGTGTGTTCAGAGTGTTCTCTTTCTCATTTACCTTTTCCCACTTTGTCATCTGCTCAGCGCCTCTAGAAAACCAAAAAAGAATTACGTTTTTGGTCCTGAAGGTGAAAATTTAAGATTCTTGAGAGAAACAACAAATTTTTCATGGGTGTCCCTGCACCCCTTTCTCTCTCTCTCTCTTCTCTTCTCTCTCTCTCTTCCTCTCTCCTCTCTCTCTCCTCTCTCTCTCTCCTTCCTCCTCTCTTCTCTCTCTCTTTCTTTCTTCTTCCCCCTCCCCTTCTTCTCTCACTTCCATGGAAACTACTGAAGTTAATGTGCCTTTAAGGGAAATATTTTGTACCTACATTAGATTAAAATTTTAAACAGATGATGTTTGGGAAAAGGTTTTGGAACCTTCGACTGCCGAGGGGGTTCAGGTGCAATTTACCCCCACATAACATCAAAAAATTTTGCTCACTGTAGTGACAAGGTGAAGTTTCGTGTATATTTGCACTGACAGATGCCTCACTCCCCGAATAAACACGAGAAAAACGACCTTAGTTTGTGTATGCGGAGAGAATAAATCTTTGGTTTTATACACACTGAGAGAGACATGTTTCTCATAACATACCTGGGTGTACTGTTTCTCTAACATACGGATGATACGTTTCCTACCATATATTTGGGATAATGTTTTTCATCACATACATGGGGGGATACATGTTTCTCATCAATACACTGGGGGATAATTTTTCTCTTTTTCCCTCACTGGGAGATACATTTTCCATACAATACCTGGGTGATAATGTTTCTATACACTTTCACGGGGATAATGTTTTTCAACACATACACTGGGTGATACATGTTTCTCAAACATACATGGGGGTTTCTTTTCTCATACACATACATGGGGGATACTGTATCTCATACCATACCTTTGGGGGTTTCATGTTCTCATACAATTCCTGGGGGTACATTTTCATACACAACATGGGTGATGGATGTACCATTTTACAACACGGGAGATACAGTATTCCCTACACATACACTGGGTGAGCGTTTCATAAACCTAACTGGGAATAATGTTCTCATACACAACCTGGGTGTGCATGATCTTTAAAAACCCCGGGGTACATCCTTTCTGCCGAAAAATCACTTTTTTTAAGATTTATTGAAAAAAAAAAAATTCTTTAGGACCCCCGGACAAGTCCACTGCATAATTTTATACACATCAAATTAATAAAAAAAGTGCCTTAAAAAATTAATATCTGATATTTTTTTGCGTGTAGGGTTTGTAATTTCGCCTTGAAAAAATAGGGAAAAAAAGTCGTAAAAAAAAAAATCTAAAATTTGGCTTATTTGTGTAGCATTTCTCTGCATTGGTTAGTAGTATGTGTGTGAAAATTTATTTTCGACATTTTGCCTCAGTAACTCAAAACCAAAACACACCCACACACACACCACACACACACCAACCCACACACAAAAACCAACCAAACAAACACACCACAACACACACCCACCACACCTTGGCCCTGAAACTTTTGTGTTTTCGGTGTTTTTTTGATTTGTTTTAAAATTTGGGATTTAAAATCTTTCTCCAGCTTAATAATGGAGTCATTCTTCCTTTAGCTCTTATTTACTTTGAGTTTCAGAACTCGACTTTAACTGAGGTAATTTATTAGGGACATCATGGAAACCTAATTGGGTTCCATGATGTCCCTAATAAACTGGGAAATGAGAGGTAATTAGGTTCACTCAAAGGGGAAGAAGAAATATGTTCATTTTATAAAGCAAGGATCCTTTGACAGTATCAAGGAACTTGCATGGAAGGCAGCTGGAGCTGCCTTCCATGCTACTGCATCTACAGTGGAATGCTCCACAACATCCCAGTTACTCCTCCCAAGTCCCCCAGCTCAGGTTGACATATCTCATCATCTCATAAAACATATCATGAGTGAAGGAATATGACTGAAACAAAACCTAATTTTGTTTACTTAACAAAATCTTAAAGAGAAAATTAAATTGTCAAAAAATATTAAGTCATTCATTAA
>NC_069425.1:41028422-41038422 GCF_026875155.1 Cherax quadricarinatus | reverse complement strand
AAATGTAAGTGCATTGCGTACATGTGAGTACATGGGAACGCACAGAGCTACATGCCAGTATATACAAGCACGTAAGAAAAGCGGATAGCACATGACTTGGAAGTCTATAATGAAGATATTTACTGGGAACTTTCTACTGGGAACTTTCTGCTGGGAACTTTCTACTGGGAACTTTCTACTGAGAACTCTCTCCTGGGAACTATCTACTTCTACCTAGATTCCTAGATTAAGGACCAGATTAACCTGCTTCTTCCCCAGGCTGAGGGACTGATCACCTCATATCTACACCTCCACGACCTCAGTTGACTCTTTGGTGTTTCGACTGAAGAACCCTTGCTGAGCAGGCGAAACGTTTCGTTAATAAAAACTATTCGTCAAAAGTAAGAAAAACAGTCAAATAAAACAGACACCTCACACACCTCACACACCTCACACACCTCACACACCTCACGCACCTCACACACCTCACACACCTCACACACCTCACACACCTCACACACCTCACACACCTCACACACCTCACACACCTCACACACCACCTCACACACCTCACACACCTCACACACCTCACACACCTCACACACCTCACACACCTCACGCACCTCACACACCTCACACACCTCACACACCTCACACACCTCACGCACCTCACACACTCACACACCTCACACATCTCACACACCTCACGCACCTCACACACCTCACACACCTCACACACCTCACACACCTCACACACCTCACACACTTCACACACCTCACGCACCTCACACACCTCACACACCTCACACAGCTCCACACCCACCCCCCCCCCCCACCTCACACACCTCACACGCCTCACACACCTCACACGCCTCACACACCTCACACACCTCACACGCCTCACACACCTCGCAGCTCCTGCAAACAGTCCTCTGAGAGGTATTTCGTTCCGGTGTTTGTCCGTCTTTGGGAAACAGTGTCAGTTGGTGATTGCCAGTTAAAGTTGACCAGTTAACTGGGCAACTCACCAGCATTGCTCAATGCAGTAAGCTGCAAATCCTGATTAACTCATCGTCACACAACTCACATGTTTCCATATATTTCTGGCCTATTGGGTTTTGTCATACCTCTTTGTTAAGCTGTGTATTGTTCCACATCTTAGCCTCCCTGTGACTCCCGAATGAATTCTTCACATTCTTGTAGGTTATTTCCCTCTTTAATATATTTCTGTTTTTTGATATATATATATATATATATATATATATATATATATATATAATATATATATATATATATATATATATATATATATATATATATTTGTTGTTTCTCTTAAACTGTGTGTGTGTGGTGTGTGTTGTGTGTGTGTGGACCTGCTTCGCATGGGTCAGTAGGCCTGCTGCAGTGTTCCTTCTTTCTTATGTTCTTATGTACAAGAATACGTCGCCCTACAACAAAACCTCACAAACGAAGTCTTTAGCAACAGCACTGACTGGATCAATCTCTGTATTACACAGTAGTGTAAACGTTTATCTCACGAGCATCAGAGACGTTTACGGTCGTGTTCCCTCGAAATAACGGACAAATAAACGTTTTCGTGCCGAGGTTCACAAACACGAGCAGCGAGTGCGCACGCAAGGAACTTTTACAATGGTCTAAGTGACAACAGAAACAAAAGCAATAACAGAGGAAAAAATGGCAGTAAATAGGATAATGTTGATGGTGATCACAAGTTGATAACCGCTAACAGCAATAATACAAACAGCTATATAAATTACTTAGACGCATCACCCGGCTATCACCATCACATGTAACTAATAACAACAATAAACATTACTTTAACAATAAACACTAGTTCAACGATAAACACTAGTTCAACAATGAACATTAACAACACTGATTGCAAAAAAAAAAACTATTCACATCGTTTTAACGCTCGCTACAAAAGCAACTATGCACATTATCACAGGTTATCCTATCAACGATACACGTGACAACTATATACACACTGTCTCAACACCAGAGATAACAATAACACCTGATCAGCGATATATACTTGCAAAAATAATAGTGACAAGGCTCCCAGACTGGTGTTCCTAGCCACACACCATCCAGGGGATCATTCCCTGGTCCCCAGCCACACACCATTATGGGGATCATTCCCTGGTCCCCAGCCACACACCATCCTGGGGATCATTCCCTGGTCCCCAGCCACACACCATTCTGGGGATCGTTCCCTGGCCCCCAGCCACACACCATCCTGGGGATCATTCCCTGGTCCCCAGCCACACACCATTATGGGGATCATTCCCTGGTCCCCAGCCACACACCATCCTGGGGATCATTCCCTGGTCCCCAGCCACACACCATTCTGGGGATCGTTCCCTGGCCCCCAGCCACACACCATCCTGGGGATCATTCCCTGGTCCCCAGCCACACACCATCCTGGGGAGCGTTCCCTGGTCCCCAGCCACACACCATCCTGGGGAGCGTTCCCTGGTCCCCAGCCACACACCATCCTGGGGATCATTCCCTGGTCCCCAGCCACACACCATCCTGGGGATCATTCCATGGTCCCCAGCCACACACCATCCTGGGGATCATTCCCTGGTACCCAGCCACACACCATCATGGGGATCATTCCATGGTACCCAGCCACACACCATTCTGGGGATCGTTCCCTGGTACCCAGCCACACACCATCCTGGGGATCATTCCCTGGTCCCCAGCCACACACCATTCTGGGGATCGTTCCCTGGTCCCCAGCCACACACCATCCTGGGGATCGTTCCCTGGTCCCCAGCCACACACCATCCTGGGGATCGTTCCCTGGTCCCCAGCCACACACCATCCTGGGGATCATTCCCTGTTCCCCAGCCACACACCATCCTGGGGATCGTTCCCTGGTCCCCAGCCACACACCATCAAGGGGATCGTTCCCTGGTCCCCAGCCACACACCATCAAGGGGATCGTTCCCTTGTCTCCAGCCACACACCATCCTGGGGATCATTCCCTGGTCCCCAGCCACACACCATCCTGGGGATCATTCCCTGGTCCCCAGCCACACACCATCCTGGGGATCATTCCATTGTCCCCAGCCACACACCATCCTGGGGATCATTCCCTGGTCCCCAGCCACACACCATCCTGGGGATCATTCCCTGGTCCCCAGCCACACACCATCCTGGGGATCATTCCCTGGTCCCCAGCCACACACCATCCTGGGGATCATTCCCTGGTCCCCAGCCACACACCATCCTTGGGATCATTCCCTGGTCCCCAGTCACACACCATTCTGGGGATCGTTCCCTGGTCCCCAGCCACACACCATCCTGGGGATCATTCCCTGGTCCCCAGCCACACACCATTCTGGGGATCATTCCCTGGTCCCCAGCCACACACCATCAAGGGGATCGTTCCCTGGTCCCCAGCCACACACCATCCTGGGGATCATTCCCTGGTCCCCAGCCACACACCATCCTGGGGATCATTCCCTGGTCCCCAGCCACACACCAACCTAGGGATCATTCCCTGGTCCCCAGCCACACACCATCCTGGGGATCATTCCCTGGTCCCCAGCCACACACCATCCTGGGGATCGTTCCCTGGTCCCCAACCACACACCATCCTGGGGATCATTCCCTGGTCCCCAGCCATACACCATCCTGGGGATCATTCCCTGGTCCCCAGTCACACACCATCCTGGGGATCATTCCCTGGTCCCCAGCCACACACCATCAAGGGGATCGTTCCCTGGTTCCCAGCCACACACCGTCCTGGGGATCATTCCCTGGTCCCCAGCCAAACACCATCCTGGGGATCATTCCCTGGTCCCCAGCCACACACCATCCTGGGGATCATTCCCTGGTCCCCAGCCACACACCATCCTGGGGATCATTCCCTGGTCCCCAGCCACACACCATCCTGGGGATCGTTCCCTGGTCCCCAGCCACACACCATCCTGGGGATCATTCCCTGGTCCCCAGCCACACACCATCCTTGGGATCGTTCCTTGGTCCCCAGCCACACACCATCAAGGGGATCGTTCCCTGGTCCACAGGTACGCACCATCCTGGGGATCGTTCCCTGGTCCCCAGCCACACACCATCCTATGGATCATTCCCTGGTCCCCAGCCACACACCATCCTTGGGATCGTTCCTTGGTCCCCAGCCACACACCATCAAGGGGATCGTTCCCTGGTCCCCAGCCACACACCATCCTGGGGATCATTCCCTGGTCCCCAGCCACACACCATCCTGGGGATCATTCCCTGGTCCCCAGCCACACACCATCCTGGGGATCATTCCCTGGTACCCAGCCACACACCATCCTGGGGATCATTCCCTGGTCCCCAGCCACACACCATCCTGGGGATCATTCCCTGGTCCCCAGCCACACACTATCCTGGGGATCATTCCCTGGTCCCCAGCCACATACCATCAAGGGGATCGTTCCCTGGTCCCCAGCTACGCACCATCAGGGTGGCCTAAAAAAAGAAAAACTTTCATCATCATTCACTCCATCACTGCCTTGCCAGAGGCTCGCTTACACTACAGTAATAAAGCTGCAACATTAGCACTCCTTCAGAGTGCATGCACATGCGTATATAAATTCAAACACCAAGTGTAACAAGCTCTGGTGAATGTGGCTTCGTACACTTTAAAACACTTGAATGTCTAATAAATTCCATTGTATAAATATATCAAAGTTAGTGTTGATTTACTTATTCAATGCGAGCTTTAAATTCCTTTATCAGGGGCTTAAAATCAAATTACCTAAATGAAAATTTAAGCTATTTACAATGTAATCCGGGGGTAACCCGAGGGTTCCAGGAGGATATCGTCATGTATTACACTGTTATGTGGGATCTGAACGGCTATGTTCAAGCATTACACTGTTATGTGGGATTTGAAAGGCTATCTTCAAGCATTACACTGTTACGTGGGATCTGAAAGGCTATCTTCAAGAATTGCACTGTTATGTGGGATCTGAACGGCTATCTTCAAGAATTACACTGTTACGTGGGATCTGAAAGGCTATCTTCAAGAATTGCACTGTTACGTGGGATCTGAAAGGCTGTCTTCAAGCATTACACTGTTATGTGGGATCTGAAAGGCTATCTTCAAGCATTACACTCCTATGTGGGTTCACTGTCTACGAGAGCTTCAAAGGTTTCGTTCCAGCAGAGCAGTTATTACCATTGGATTGAGTAAGACAATTTCTCTGGATGTCCTATCTTGCTTAGAGGAGAAAAATGAAATAATCGCATTGTCATCACGAAGAAAAAACAGTCAGAGGATGTCGTGTGGGCTCACAGTCACTCTCCCCACCATTAACAAAAAGCGCTTAAAAAAAAACTTAATCTCATTCCTATTTTTACCCACGTGTTTGAGTGGTCTGGCATTCAGGTCAATTTGCGTCTTCTCCCGTAACAAGAGGTCTCAACATTAACCTAACTGGTCATAGACCAGGCCTGAGCGTTAGAGCCTCCAGTACTCCTTGTGATCAATGACTCTCACGGGTTCAGTTCTTCGTGAAACACAACACAATCCTTCTCTGTCATATTCTCAACCATCAGCAGTTCACTGACTACATCCTTCTGAATCCAGTCTTTCACTGTCACTTATTTTCAGTAGCATGTTGTCTGACAGTTTCCGGTGAGGCTGCGAGAGTCCCCATCCCCCCAAGATCTGTTACAAATAATTCAGATGCCAAAGTGCTTTCAACTAATTCCTGTAACTAATTCAAGCTGTTGACCATTGTCTTCAATTAAGGTGCTGCAAATAATTTAATCGCACATGGTGCCCTCAATTAGCCAATTGGAATCTCTTCTGATATGATATTAATCTTCATTAGGAAATTATCGTATCATTATTGAGATATATTAAAATGTCTGTCATTTATAATATATATATATAAAATATATATATATATATATATATATATATATATATATATATATATATATATATATATATATATATATATATATATATTATATATATATATATATATATATATATATATATATATATATTGTCCATCATACCTGATAAAACCTCATCATTCAACTAAATCAATTTAATTATTATTATTGCTTATTATTATTATTATTATTATTATTATTATTATTATTATTATTATTATTATTATTATTATTATTATTATTATTATTATTATTTATCATTATTATTATTATTATTATTATTATTATTATTATTATTATTATTATTATTATTATTATTATTATTATTATTATTATTATTATTATTATTATACACATAATGGACATGAGACACAGAATAAACCTGCCACTTCCCTTGCAGGGTCGTATCACTGTACATGAATTCCTGGTGAGAGACACTTCTCTGACCAGTGAGTCTGGTTCTGAATTGCAGGCAGTTCAGACCTAACTCTTCAGTGAGGGGAGACAGTTATCATATGAGCGGGTAGCAGTCATTATCGTTCAGCATAACTTCGCACCATCATTAAGTTATTCTTTACGTCTTTATGCTGCTGTTCATTGAAAAGTTTGCAATAATGAGACAATTCAGCCCACGACAACGTAGAACTAACGAGCCACTGAAAGCTAATTATTATGTGTACAATAATGAGCTCTGTTCCTGACGGAATTTCACACGAAGTGACCGGTCTGACAGTGACTGGTCTGACAGTGACTGGTCTGACAGTGATTGGTCTGACAGTGACTGGTCTGACAGTGGCTGGTCTGACAGTGACTGGTCTGACAGTGACTGGTCTGACAGTGACTGGTCTGACAGTGACTGGTCTGACAGTGACTGGTCTGACAGTGACTGGTCTGACAGTGACTGGTCTGACAGTGACTGGTCTGACAGTGACTGGTCTGACAGTGACTGGTCTGACAGTGACTGGTCTGACAGTGACTGGTCTGACAGTGACTGGTCTGACAGTGGCTGGTCTGACAGTGACTGGTCTGACAGTGACTGGTCTGACAGTGACTGGTCTGACAGTGACTGGTCTGACAGTGACTGGTCTGACAGTGACTGGTCTGACAGTGACTGGTCTGACAGTGACTGGTCTGACAGTGACTGGTCTGACAGTGGCTGGTCTGACAGTGACTGGTCTGACAGTGACTGGTCTGACAGTGACTGGTCTGACAGTGACTGGTCTGACAGTGACTGGTCTGACAGTGACTGATCTGACAGTGACTGGTCCGCCAGTGACTCCTCTGCAAGAAAATGCTCTGTCACTAACTGGTTTTCAAGTTAACGGCCCGCCATACACTCACGTCAGAGAGAAACCAATCATTCAGAAAGAAACCTCTGAGAAACCTACGCAAGATCACACAACCACTCAGCAATCTTCCCAACATACGCAGAGACATGCTGCTGGCCGCGATAATATTTCTAAGGCACAACAGAGCTCACCCAGCCGTAGCAGTGATCTGCTAGCCATAAGAGGCGCCTGTTAGACATACCAGACACAATATAGACATGACAGAGCTGCAGTATCTTAGAAATGATCTTCTCGAGGCAACACAAGACGTGACATAGAATGTAGGACATAGGACCCGTGACACATGATACGAGAAACAGGACAATAGACACAAGAAATAGGAGGTGCAAAGTATGATAGCAGAGGTGTAAGGCATGATAACAGAGGTGCCAGGCATGATAACAAAGGTTCTAAGCATGATAACAAATGTAACAGGCATGATAACAGAAGTAACAGGCATGATAACAGATGTAACAGGCATGATAACAAAGGTGCCAGGCATGATAACAGATGTAACAGGCATGATAACAGAGGTGCCAGGCATGATAACAGAGGTGCAAGGTGTGATAACAGAGGTAACAGTCGTGAAAACAGAAGTAAAAGGCATGATAACAGAGGTGTAAGGCATGATAACAGAGGAAACCGGCAAGATAACAGAAGTATGGCAGCCAAGATAACAGAGGTGTCAAACATGATAACAGAAGTGTCAGGCAAAATAACAAAGGTGTCAGACATGATAACAGAAGTGTCCAGCAAGACAACAGAAGTGTGCCAGGCAAGATAACAGAAGTGTCAGGCAAGATAACAGAATTGTGTCAGATAAGATAACAGAAGTGTCAGACAAAATAATAGAAGCGTTAGGCAAGATAACAGAAGCGTCAGGCAAGACAACAGAGGTGTGTCAGGCAAGATAACAGTAGTGTCAAGCAAGATAACAGAAGTGTCAGGCAAAATAACAGAGGTGTCAGACATGATAACAGAAGTGTCCAGCAAGACAATAGAAGTGTGTCAGGCAAGATAACAGAAGTGTCAAGGAAGATAACAGAAGTATCAGGGAAGATAACAGAAGTATCAGGCAAAATAACAGAGGTGTGTTAGGCAAGATAACAAAAGTATCAGGTAAGATAAAAGAAGTGTCAAGCAAGACAACAGAAGTGTCAAGCAAGATAACAGAAGTGTCAAGGAAGATAACAGAAGTATCAGGCAAAATAACAGAGGTGTGTTAGGCAAGATAACAGAAGTGTCAAGGAAGATAACAGAAGTATCAGGCAAAATAACAGAGGTGTGTTAGGCAAGATAACAAAAGTATCAGGTAAGATAAAAGAAGTGTCAAGCAAGACAACAGAAGTGTCAAGCAAGATAACAGAAGTGTCAAGCAAGGTAACAGAAGTGTCAAGCAAAATAACAGACGTGTCAAGCAAGATAATAGAAGTGCCAAGCAAGGTAACAGCAGTGTCAAGCAAGATAAAAGAAGTGTCAAACAAGATAACAGAAGTGTCAAGCAAGATAGCAGAAGTATCAAGCAAGATAACAGAAGTGTCAAGCAAGGTAACAGCAGTGTCAAGCAAGATAACAGAAGTATCAAGCAAGATAACAGAAGTGTCAAGCAAGGTAACAGCAGTGTCAAGCAAGATAACAGAAATGTCAAGCAAGATAATAGCAGTGTCAAGCAAGATAATAGAAGTATCAAGCAAGATAACAGAAGTGTCAAGCAAGGTAACAGCAGTGTCAAGCAAGATAACAGAAATGTCAAGCAAGATAACAGCAGTGTCAAGCAAGATAACAGAAATGTCAAGCAAAATAACAGAAGTGTCAAGCAAGACAATAGAAGTGCCAAGCAAGGTAACAGCAGTGTCAAGCAAGATAACGGAAGTGTCAAACAAGATAACAGAAGTGTCAAGCAAGATAACAGAAGTATCAAGCAAGATAACAGAAGTGTCAAGCAAGGTAACAGAAGTGTCAAACAAGATAACAGAAGTGTCAAGCAAGATAACAGAAGTGTCAAGCAAGGTAACATGTGTCACGCAAGATAACAGAAGTGTCAGGGAAGATAACAGATGTGTCAAGCAAGATAACAGAAGTGTCAGGGAAGGTAACAGCAGTGTCAAGCAAGATAACAGAAGTCTCACGCAAGGTAACAGAAGTGCCAAGCAAGGTAGCATATGTGTCAAGCAAGATAACAGCAGTGTCAAGCAAGATAACAGAAGTGACAAACAAGATAACAAAAGTGCCAAGCAAGGTAACAGATGTGTCAAGCAAGATAACAGCAGTGTCAAGCAAGATAACAGAAGTGTCAAGCAAGGTAACAGAAGTGTCAAGCAAGGTAACAGAAGTGTCAAGCAAGGTAACATGTGTCAAGCAAGATAACAGAAGTGTCAGGGGAAGATAACAAATGTGTCAAGCAAGATAACAGAAGTGTCAAGCAAGGTAACAGCAGTGTCAAGCAAGATAACAGAAGTGTCAAGCAAGGTAACAGAAGTGACAAACAAGATAACAAAAGTGCCAAGCAAAGTAACAGCAGTGTCAAGCAAAATAACAGAAGTGTCAAGCAAGGTAACAGAAGTGTCAAGCAAGATAACAGAAGTGTCAAGCAAGGTAACATGTGTCAAGCAAGATAACAGAAGTGTCAGGGAAGATAACAGATGTGTCAAGCAAGATAACAGAAGTGTCAAGCAAGGTAACAGCAGTGTCAAGCAAGATAACAGAAGTGTCAAGCAGGGTAACAGAAGTGTCAAGCAAGGTAACATATGTGTCAAGCAAGATAA
>NC_069425.1:40988422-41020922 GCF_026875155.1 Cherax quadricarinatus | reverse complement strand
GATAGAACCCGCGGTCAGAGAGTCTCAAAACACCAGACCGTCGCGTTAGCCACTGGACCAGCTAGCCACAAAAAGATTCATCCAACTAGGTATATTTCTACGCCATAGGAAGGTTAGCATAGGCACCACTGTGACCACAAATGCAAGTTTTTACAGACGAATCTCCAGCTAGCGTGGCCGTGACGAACTCTAGCTCAAGTCCCCTCAAAGCCGTCAACATAACTCACGAAATCGTAATGACACGATTGATCGCGGGTTCTATCCCCGTCCATGGTATGGTTTGTTTGTAATCGTGCCATTACGATTTCGTGAGACATATTAAAACAATAGACTTGTTAGTTATTATTTCTCTGTTGGTGAATAATTTCTGAAGAAATTATTCTACAACAGAGGTCAATTTCTGCAGAAAAGTCCAAATAATTATTATGTAAATTAGAAGTGAGTTATACTATTTTTCAATATATATTAATTTATTAAAAGAATGAGAAGTAGTTTTTAAAATATCTTCCATCTAATTTATGAGTTTTTCCCCCCCAAAAAAAAAATTTGTAGGCATTAAATATGCAAAATGTTTTGCCTTATAATGTAAATAACATATTTTTTTATATTAGTTTGAAAGACGTAACCAGTAGATTATAAATTATTAATATAAAGCAGGAATAATTAGAAAAAAATAATTGCTCTGAAAAATATATTTAACTTTTTTCCAGAGCGGTTAAATAGCAGTGGAACTTAGAGAATATATAAAAACTAATTATTAATGCTCTTTAAGTAATATAAATAATTGCACATGTGAGTTTCCCTGAGGGAGGTAATATTCGAGGAATATTCCTGGGAAATAAATACATCAAAATATTGGTAAGTATTTTTGTGACGTGTGTCGGAGAAACAATTAACAGAGACGGAGTCAAACAGTGTTACCATTGGTAAAATATTGTTATAATACATTTTTTTAATGTCAGTCATTACTGTCTGAGGGAATATTTGTCGAGGGAATATTTGTCGAGGGAATATTTGTCGAGGGAATATTTGTCGAGGGAATACTGCAGGAGGTGAAAAGTTTCAGCCGTGTTTAAAATATTGTTCCAGCAACATTAATATTGTACCAGCACCATCAATGTTGTTTCAGTATAATTGATGTTGTTCCAGTATAAAATATGTTGTCACTACTACCACTAACATTGTTACTGCTGCCACTAACATTGTTACTGCTACCACTAACATTGTTACTGCTACCACTAACATTGTTACTTCTACCACTAACATTCTTACTGCTACCACTAATATTGTTACTGCTACCACTAACATTGTTACTGCTACCACTAACATTGTTACTGCTACCACTAACATTGTTACTGCTACCACTAACATTGTTACTTCTACCACTTACATTGTTACTGCTACCACTAACATTGTTACTGCTACCACTAACATTGTTGCTTCTACCACTAACATTGTTACTGCTACCACTAACATTGTTACTTCTACCACTAACATTGTTACTGCTACCACTAATATTGTTACTGCTACCACTAACATTGTTACTGCTACCACTAACATTGTTACTTCTACCACTAATATTGTTACTGCTACCACTAACATTGTTACTGCTACCACTAACATTGTTACTGCTACCACTAACATTGTTACTGCTACCACTAACATTGTTACTGCTACTACTAACATTGTAACTGCTATCACTAACATTGTCACTGCTACCACTAACATTGTTACTGCTACCTCTAACATTGTTACTGCTACCACTAACATTGTTACTACCACCATTAATATTGATATCAACACTAACATTGTTACTACCACAAACATTGTTACCAACATCATTAATAACACCACTAACATTGTTAATAACATTGTTATTATCACCACTAACATCGTTAATACTACAAATAACATTATAACTACCACCACTAACATCCTTACTACCACCAATAACATTATAACTACCACCACTAACATCCTTACTACCACCAATAACATTGTAACTACCATCAATAACATTGTAACTACCACCACTAACATTCTTACTAACATTGTAACTACCACCAGTAACGTTCTTACTAACATTGTTACTTCTATTAACATTTTTACAAACATTGTTACTACCCCACCTAACATTGTTACTAATACCACCGCTAACATTATTACTAGCATTATCATTACCACCACTAACATTGTAACTACCATCACGAACATTACCACGACCACCACTAACACTGCCACAACCACCACTAACATTGTAACTACCATCACGAACATTACCACGACCATCACTAACACTGCCACAACCACCACTAACATTGTAACTACCATCACTAAAATTGCCACTACAACCACTAACATTGTAACTACCATCACTAAAATTGCCACTACCATCACTAACATTGCCACGACCACCACTAACCATACAATCAAGGTACCACAGTTTACTCCACAACACCAGTCAGCTTGAATATCAAGGTCTACATATGCCCAGTAAAAAATCCCCATAAAATGCTGACGGCTGTCTGGAGGATCCCCCGTAAAAAATATGAAATTTATCATGAGCAAACTGGGAAAAGTCTTGAACTAAGATTACAACAACACAAATATTGCGTTAAAACTGGACAAAATTCTAATACTCTGTTTATTCATGTGAGAGATTTTTAACTATGTAATTGATATTCAAAAGCCGAGAAAGTTGTATCAGACAGATCCCTGGTTGAGAAAAATATAATAGAATCAAGCTTCATAAAGCATAGTTTGGAAAATAATATGGATATTGGTTTAGGAGTATAAACATTAAACTAATTTATAATTAATTAAATTAGGGAAGAATTTAAGATATATTCGACAAGTTAAAAATCTTAAAGTTTGGGTAGAATATAAACTGTGTTTAGCAGATCCTTGACTACCTACCCATATCGTCCTGAAAAGTTCAGGTGTTGTAAGTTGACCGCGAAGTGTAATCTCGTTCTTGACCAATTTTACCTGTCCTATATATTAATTTATCTTCCTCGCTGAATTTTCTCTTCTATGCCTAGGATATACAATGAAACACTCTTTTTCATGTGTTGTGAAAGCTTGTAACTTTGTATTTCCAGTAAAATGGAATATTGTGGTTGTCAATATTTTTTGTGTTAAAGTTGTGGTGTCTTGAGCGTCGAGTCACATTCTTCACGTGAACCACGTGAGAAAAATTGATGACAAAATGTTCGAAGCTCAAAATTCTTACAGAGGTCCTTTTCTCCGTGCCCAGCCAGACCTTTTTTTTTTTTAAATTTAACTCACTGCGTTCCCATGCACGCGACACGCATCGAAAGTGTGCTAACGCATTGGGTGGAGGAAAGAGTCGGGAGTCGAATTGTCAACGTAACTTAGTTTATCCAGTGTTCTCTCGGGGACCTATAAATACGCGAGGGTGACAGGAACAGTGACTCGACTTTGCAGACTTAAATAGGTGAGTGCGACTGTCTAAACAAGGGGTTAGCATTCCTCAGATGTTAGTTTGATCACTGCTAACCGGGTTAATCTTTACCTAACATCGTAATCTTCCTTTGAATATATATTAGTCACTATTAAAGATGTTAATCAAGGCATAACCTGGCAAAAATTGTAAATATGTTTATGTTAGCTAAACATTACCTAATCTTAACATTAATAATATTTGATAAACACTACTAATCCCTCATAAACATTATTAATCCCTCATAAACATTATTAATCTCTACTAAAGTTTATTCGTTACTACTAAAAATTATTAGTCTCTGCCAGACATTATTAATCGATGCTAAATAATATTGATTATTACTAATCTTTATTCATTACCACTAAACATTATTAATATTTGTCAAACATTATTAATCACTGATAAATGGACGATTAGATCAAATACTTCTAAAATAACATTAATGGAACACTCAAGAATAATAAGATCACTGAGATGCAGCTCCACAGCACCAAGAATGGACTGACGATGATGTGTGTTGACTGTGGAAGCGAAAGAGGGAGGCGGAAGTTAACGAAAATTTAGCATGCACAGCGGGAGTCTTCAGACGTGGACACAATAGCTAAGGCTGTGAGGTCAAGGAACCTCAGGAACAGGACTCACTCATTTCCACTTGGCTGGTTCTTTTTCGAAGATGGTGTGGTTCTGCAGTGCCTCGTCTCAGTTACACGCGAGTGTAGACACACACACACACACACACACACACACACACACACACACACACACACACACACACACACACCACACACACACTCACACTGAGGTCTCCCGGAGATTACTAAAATCTCTCAGAATGAACATATGTCTCCCAGAGTAAACTGTGGTCCTCCCAGAAACTAGTGTAGTCTCTCAGAGACAATAGAGATCTCCCAGAGACATCACAGGAATCAGAGGGAAAACTGGTGATAATCTCTATACGCAAGAGACGTCTCACAGACACAACTAAGGCCTTACAGAGCCAGAAGAGACCTATCTTTCAGAAGTAAGAGAAATTTCCCAGAAACAATTAGGTATCTCTCAAGTGTGGCACCTAAGGCACGAGGAGACCCTCCATGCACAGATAAGAGACGACAGGCACAAGAGATGCGTGAGAGACACGTGTGAGACCTTCCATATGCAAGAAACACAAGTGGCAGACATATTCCACACACAGGAAACACGACACACGTCAGAGAGGCGCAAGAGAGGCTTCTCTGTCACCACACACATCATCTTTCATTCGAGCTAAGATTTGTCAAATTCAAGACTTAGGAGACAAAACAGGTAACCCTCAAGTGAAAGACAATAACTACCTCGCATCAGACAGGTCTTCCACACACACAGACACAAGAAAGTTCTGGCAGGAACAAAACAGCTGTGCCACACCAGACAGCAAAAGTGGCAGACAGACAAGAAGCATGAGACTTTTATCCTGGCTGTTCTAGACATTAATTATCCTCTCAGTGGGTGGTGTGTGAGGCACGAAGTGTGGAGTGAGGGTGGTGAGTGAGGCAGGGAGTGTAGGGTGAGGATCAGGGTGGTGAGTAAGGCAGGGAGTGTAGGGTGAGGATCAGGGTGGTGTGTGAGGCAGGGAGTGTAAGGTGAGGGTGGTGTGTGAGGCAGGAAGTGTGTGGTGGGGGGTGGTGTGTGAGGCAAGGAGTGTAAGGCGAGGGTGGTGTGTGAGGCACTAAGTTTGGAGTGAGAGTGGTGTGTGAGGCAGGGAGTGTAAGGTGAGGGTGGTGTGTGAGGCAGGAAGTGTGGAGTGAGGGTGGTGTGTGAGGCAGGGAGTGTAAGGTGAGGGTGGTGTGTGAGGCAGGAAGTGTGTGGTGAGGGTGGTGTGTGAGGCAGGGAGTGTAAGGTGAGGGTGGTGTGTGAGGCACGAAGTGTGGAGTGAGAGTGGGTGTGTGAGGCGGGGAGTGTAAGGTGAGGGTGGTGTGTGAGGCAGGAAGTGTGTGGTGAGGGGGGTGTGTGAGGCACGAAGTGTGGAGTGAGGGTGTGTGTGAGGCAGGGAGTGTAAGGTGAGGGTGGTGTGTGAGGCAGGAAGTGTGTGGTGAGGGTGGTGTGTGAGGCAGGGAGTGTAAGGTGAGGGTGGTGTGTGAGGCACGAAGTGTGGAGTGAGAGTGGTGTGTGAGGCAGGGAGTGTAAGGTGAGGGGTGTGTGAGGCAGGAAGTGTGTGGTGAGGGTGGTGTGAGAGGCAGGGAGTGTAAGGTGAGGGTGGTGTGTGAGGCAGAAAAGTGTGGGGTTAGGGTGGTGTGTGAGGCAGGGAGTGTAAGGTAAGGGTGCTGTGCGAGGCAGGGAGTGTAGGGTGAGGGTCAGGGTGGTGTATGAGGGAGGAAGTGGGGGGGAAGGGGTCAGGGTGTCGTGTGAGGTAGGGAGTGTAGGGTGAGGTTCAGGGTGGTGAGTGAGGCAGGGAGTGTAGGGTGAGGATCAGGGTGGTGTGTGAGGCAGGGAGTGTAGGGTGAGGATCAGGGTGGTGTGTGAGGCAGGAGTGTAGGGTGAGGATCAGGGTGGTGTGTGAGGCAGGGAGTGTAGGGTGAGGATCAGGTGGTGAGTGAGGCAGGGAGTGTAGGGTGAGGATCAGGGTGGTGTGTGAGGCAGGGAGTGTAGAGTGAGGTTCAGGGTGGCGTGTGAGGCAGGGAGTGTAGGGTGAGGATCAGGGTGGTGAGTGAGGCAGGGAGTGTAGGGTGAGGATCAGGGTGGTGTGGGGAGGCAGGGAGTGTAGGGTGAGGATTAGGTTGGTGTGTGAGGCAGGGAGTGTAGGGTGAGGATCAGGGTGGTGAGTGAGGCAGGGAGTGTAGGGTGAGGATCAGGGTGGTGAGTGAGGCAGGGGTGTAGGTGAGCATCAGGGTGGTGAGTGAGGCAGGGAGTGTAGGGTGAGGATCAGGGTGGTGAGTGAGGCAGGGAGTGTAGGGTGAGGATCAGGGTGGTGTGTGAGGCAGGGAGTGTAGGGTGAGGTTCAGGGTGGCGTGTGAGGCAGGGAGTGTAGGGTGAGGATCAGGGTGGTGAGTGAGGCAGGGAGTGTAGGGTGAGGATCAGGGTGGTGTGTGAGGCAGGGAGTGTAGGGTGAGGTTCAGGGTGGCGTGTGAGGCAGGGAGTGTAGGGTGAGGATCAGGGGGGGTGAGTGAGGCAGGGAGTGTAGGGTGAGGATCAGGGTGGTGTGTGAGACAGGGAGTGTAGGGTGAGGATTAGGGTGGTGAGTGAGGCAGGGAGTGTAGGGTGAGGATCAGGGTGGTGAGTGAGGCAGGGAGTGTAGGGTGAGCATCAGGGTGGTGAGTGAGGCAGGGAGTATAGGGTGAGGATTAGGGGGGTGTGTGAGGCAGGGAGTGTAGGGTGAGGATCAGGGTGGTGAGTGAGGCAGGGAGTGTAGGGTGAGGATCAGGGTGGTGAGTGAGGCAGGGAGTGTAGGGTGAGCATCAGGGTGGTGAGTGAGGCAGGGAGTGTAGGGTGAGGATCAGGGTGGTGAGTGAGGCAGGGAGTGTAGGGTGAGGATCAGGGTGGTGTGAGGCAGGGAGTGTAGGGTAGAGGTTCAGGGTGGCGTGTGAGGCAGGGAGTGTAGGGTGAGGATCAGGGTGGTGAGTGAGGCAGGGAGTGTAGGGTGAGGATCAGGTGGTGTGTGAGGCAGGGAGTGTAGGGTGAGGATTAGGGTGGTGTGTGAGGCAGGGAGTGTAGGGTGAGGATCAGGGTGGTGAGTGGGGCAGGGAGTGTAGGGTGAGGATCAGGGTGGTAGTGTGAGGCAGGAGTGTAGGGTGAGGTTCAGGGTGGCGTGTGAGGCAGGGAGTGTAGGGTGAGGATCAGGGGGTGAGTGAGGCAGGGAGTGTAGGGTGAGGATCAGGGTGGTGTGTGAGGCAGGGAGTGTAGGGTGAGGATTAGGGTGGTGTGTGAGGCAGGGAGTGTAGGGTGAGGATCAGGGTGGTGAGTGAGGCAGGGAGTGTAGGGTGAGGATCAGGTGGTGAGTGAGGCAGGGAGTGTAGGGTGATCATCAGGGTGGTGAGTGAGGCAGGGAGTGTAGGGTGAGGATCAGGGTGGTGAGTGAGGCAGGGAGTGTAGGGAGAGGATCAGGGTGGTATGTGAGGCAGTGAATATAGGGTGACGATCAGGGTGAAGTGTGAGGCAGGGAGTGTTGGGTGAGGATCAGGGTGGTGAGTGAGGCAGGGAGTGTAGGGTGAGGATCAGGGTGGTGAGTGAGGCAGGGAGTGTAGGGTGAGGATCAGGGTGGTGAGTGAAGCAGGGAGTGTAGGGTGAGGATCAGGGTGGTGTGTGAGGCAGTGAATATAGGGTGACGATCAGAGTGAAGTGTGAGGCAGGGAGTGTTGGGTGAGGATCAGGGTGGTGAGTGAGGCAGGGAGTGTGGGGTGAGGATCAGGGTGGTGAGTGGGCAGGGAGTGTAGGGTGAGGATCAGGGGGTGTGTGAGGCAGGGAGTGTAGGGTGAGGATCAGGGTGGTGAGTGAGGCAGGGAGTGTAGGGTGAGGATCAGGGTGGTGTGTGAGGTAGGGAGTGTAGGGTGAGGATCAGGGTGGTGTGTGAGGCAGGGAGTGTAGGGTGAGGATCAGGGTGGTGAGTGAGGCAGGGAGTGTAGGGTGAGGATCAGGGTGGTGTGTGAGGCAGGGAGTGTAGGGTGAGGATCAGGGTGGTGTGTGAGGCAGGGAGTGTAGGGTGAGGATCAGGGTGGTGTGTGAGGCAGGGAGAAGGTATGATGAGGGAGCTTAATAGGATGAGAAAGAGGAGAGTCAGAGACAGCCTAACAATCATTTCTCATTTCTCTTTCTCAGGTCTCAACTAATTGTTGAGTGTCTCATGGTTCCCCGGAGCATCTCACTCAACTCAGCTACTGGGTAAACAGAACATCCAACTCATCCTCATCAAATGATGAGTTACGTGCTCTAAAATGTTATTAATCAATATTCTTATGAGGTAGTAATCAGTCCCCCATGAGGACATTAATTAGTATTCTTATGAGGTATTAATCAGTCCCCTAAGAGGACATTAATTAGTGTTCTTAGGAGGTATTAATCAGTGTTCTTATGAGGTATTAATCAGTCTCCCAAGAGAACATTAATTAGTGTTCTTAAGAGGTATTAATCAGTGTTCTTATGAGGTATTAATCAGTCCCCCAAGAGGACATTAATTAGTGTTCATAGGAGGTATTAATCAGTGTTCTTATGAGGTATTAATCAGTCCCCCAAGAAGACATTAATTAGTTTTCTTAGGAGGTATTAATCAGTCTTCTTATGAGGTATTAATCAGTCCCCCAAGAGGACATTAATTAGTGTTCTTAGGAGGTACTAATCAATGTTCTTAGGAGGTATTAATCAGTCCCCCAAGATGACATTCATTAGTGTTCTTAGGAGGTATTAATCAATGTTCTTAGGAGGTATTAATCAATGTTCTTAGGAGGTATTAATCAATGTTCTTATGAGGTATTAATCAGTCCCCCAAGATGACATTAATTAGTGTTCTTAGGAGGTATTAATCAATGTTGTTAAGAGGTATTAATCAGTCCTCCAAGAGGACATTAATTAGTGCTCTTAGGAGGTATTAAACAATGTTCTTATGAGGTATTAATCAGTCCCCCAAGAGGGCATTAATTAGTGTTCTTAGGAGGTATTAATCAATGTTCTTAAGATATATTAATCAGTGCCCTACGAGGACATTAATTAGTACTCTTATGAGGTATTAATCAGTCTCATACGAGGACATTAATTAGTGTTCTTAGGAGGTATTAATCAATGTTTTTATGAGGTATTAATCAGTCCCCCAAGGGGTGCCGGTGCTCTGAAAAAAAAAATTTCTTTGACCAGGAATTAATCAGTAGTTTTTAAGAGAGTATTAGTCAGTGGTTTTTAAGAGGTATTAACCAGCAGTTTTTAAGAGAGAGTATTAGCCAGTGGTTTAAAGACGGTATTAACCAGTGGTTTTTAAGAGAATATTAATCAATGGTTTTTAAGAGGGTATTAACCGGTGGTCTTTAAGAGAATTATCAATGGTTTTTAAGAGGGCACTATCCAGTGGTTTTTAAGAGGGTATTAACCAGTGGCTTTTCAGAGATTATTAATCAGTGGTTTTTAAGAGGCATTATCCAGTGGATTTTAAGGGGGCATTATCCAGTGGTTTTTAAGAGGGTATTATTCAATGGTTTTTAAGAGAGTATTAATCAGTGGTTTTCATAAATAATAATTAGTGCTTCAGGAGCTGAAAGTCAGTAAAAAAAGCCTCTCTAATATTATCTCACTTTTGCTTATAAATATTCTCTCGAGAGTATTTTCTTTCTTCTTTCTTTTTTTCTTTCCTTCAGAATGAGAGAAAATTCCATGAAACTTTAATTAGTTTTAAGTTGATGGCGTTTGTGGGCCTCTGAGTGGTGGAGTGGGAGGAAAGTTTGTTGAGGGATTTGTTAAGTGGTGATGAGTTGTCTAGAAGCTGCTGTCTGCCTGTTAATGTGTTATTTGGTGATGAGTTGGGTGGTGATGAGTTGTTGTGTAATGAGTTGTGTGGTGATTAGTTGTGTTAATGGCAAAGTATGTAGATGATAAGATTTGTGGTGATGGGTTGTGTGATCAGAGTTGTGTGGTGATGAGTTATGTGATGATAAGATTTGTGGTAATGATTTTCGTGATCAGAATTGTGTGGTGGTGAGTTATGTGATGATGAGATTTGTGGTAATGATTTTCGCGATCAGAATTGTGTGGTGATGAGTTATGTGATCAGAATTGTGTGGTGATGAGTTATGTGATCAGAATTGTGTGGTGATGAGTTATGTGATAAGATTTGTGGCAATGATTTTTGTGATCAGAATTGTGTGGTGATGAGTTATGTGATCAGAATTGTGTGGTGATGAGTTATGTGATCAGAATTGTGTGGTGATGAGTTATGTGATAAGATTTGTGGTAATGATTTTTGTGATCAGAATTGTGTGGTGATGAGTTGTGTCGCGGTGAGTTGTGTGGTAATGAGCTTTGTGGTGATGAGTTGTCTTAATGAGTAATAAACATGAGCAGAAACTGAGTCGAAACGCTTTTCAGGCTCGGACTAAAACGTTTCTCCTGGCCGGGCGAAACGTGTCTCCTGACCGGGCGAAACGTGTCTCCTGTTCGGGCAAAACGTGTCTCCTGTTCGGGAAAAACGTGTCTCCTGTTCGGGCGAAACGTTTCTTTTGCTCGGGCTAAACGTTTCTTCAGTTAGGGCGAAATGTTTCTCTTATTCGGGTGAAACTTTTCTCCTGCTCGGGCGAAAAGTTTCTTCTGCAGTAAAGATCTCCAGCTGTAGACATGTTTAGTATCCATCAGCTTGTTGGTATTGTTTACCATCATTGTTTGCTAATACCAGACCTAGTATGGTAGTAGGTATACAGGTGTTGTTTGCTAATACCAGACCTGGTATGGTAGTAGGTATACAGGTGTTGTTTGCTGATACCAGACCTGGTATGGTAGTAGGTATACAGGTGTTGTTTGCTGATACCAGACCTGGTATGGTAGTAGGTATACAGGTGTTGTTTGCTAATACCAGACCTAGTATGGTAGTAGGTATACAGGTGTTGTTTGCTGATACCAGACCTGGTATGGTAGTAGGTATACAGGTGTTGTTTGCTGATACCAGACCTGGTATGGTAGTAGGTATACAGGTGTTGTTTGCTGATACCAGACCTGTATGGTATAGGTATACAGGTGTTGTTTGCTAATACCAGACCTGGTATGGTAGTAGGTATACAGGTGTTGTTTGCTAATACCAGACCTGGTATGGTAGTAGGTATACAGGTGTTGTTTGCTGATACCAGACCTGTATGGTATAGGTATACAGGTGTTGTTTGTTGATACAAGACCTGGTATGGTAGTAGGTATACAGGTGTGTTTGCTAATACCAGACCTGGTATGGTAGTAGGTATACAGGTGTTGTTTGCTAATACCAGACCTGTATGGTAGTAGTATACAGGTGTTGTTTGCTAATACCAGACCTGGTATGGTAGTAGGTATACAGGTGTTGTTTGCTAATACCAGACCTGGTATGGTAGTAGGTATACAGGTGTTGTTTGCTAATACCAGACCTGGTATGGTAGTAGGTATACAGGTGTTGTTTGCTAATACCAGACCTGGTATGGTAGTAGGTATACAGGTGTTGTTTGCTAATACCAGACCTGGTATGGTAGTAGGTATGTGCCTTAGGAAAGGCGTTGAGAAAGAGCCGCTTTAATCTTGATAAAGAAAACTCTAACCTTGAAAAAGAGTGACTCTTGCTTTTAAAAAAAAAGAGTGACTCCAGCCTTGAAAAAAAAGCCAACCGTAGCCTTGAAAAAGAGCCACTTTAGCCTTGGAAAAAGGACCTTTCTAGCCTTGAAAAATGGACCTTTAAAACCTTAGCGCAGCGTTAAGCTGACTCGGTTTCCTGGGAAGACCAGACGAAGAGAAAGGAGTGTAGGTCAGACGGAAGGAAGAGAGAGAGAGTGTGTGTGTGAGAGAGAGAGAGGGAAAGATAGAGAGTTAGGTATGGAGGGAGAGATGAAGATAGTGAGGGGTAATGAAAGCGAGAACTAATATACGAAAAGAGCTCTTAACTTGTAAAATAAATATAGAAAGATAAGGTAAGAAAGAGGAGACGCTAGCGAGAACGAGGTGAGGCTGTGATGTTAGAGATGGGCAGAGATAATGTGATCCAGATCACAGATGAACGGGAGAGGCTGTGTTTCATGAGAATTTAAATAAATGCTTTATAAAAACCGAAAAATTGATAAATAACACACTTGTAAAGATTTGGGTATCTATATTCTAGAAACGTTTCGCCAGCCAGTGGCTTTCTCAGTCCATTGCAGAGGATTATGAGGTTATCAGTCCCTCAGCCTGGAGGGGTGTCTTCAGTCCATCAGTCTTCATCAAGACTGATGGACTGAATACGTTTAATCGGAATGCTGCGTCGGGCAAATTATGTTTAACATTAGAGATAAACTTTATCTTTTAGATTAAGTTATGTATTTTATTAAGTAATTGTTTTGCCTCATCCTTCCGTCTGTTAACCTGTGAGGAAGTTTGATTACTTGAGACCACTTCTCTCTCTCTCTCTCTCTCTCTCTCTCTCTCTCTCTCTCTCTCTCTCTCTCTCTCTCTCTCTCTCTCTCTCTCCTCTCTCCTCTCTCACTCTCTCTCTCTCTCCTCTCTCTCCTCTCTCCTCTCTCTCTCTCTCTCTCTCTACTTCGTGTATCTCGTCTTCAGAAGTGCGTGATTCATCTCAGTATTCGACTAGGGAAGCTTGCAGCGCAGGCGAAATATTTCGTCAGTAAGGTCCTAGTATTGACATGTGCTCTACCCATCACCTGCTAGTGCTGTCTCATTCGTTTTAACTACGTCCGCTCTCCCTCGGCGAGGGCGCGAGGAAAGGGAATTTTCCTGACGCGGAGGTCAATTTTTGACGAGATTGCCAAAGGAACAACATCCCCACAGGTGCCAACTTACCCTTAAACTCCCAGAAAAACGAAATGTTCCCATTACCTAGACGCGTTTTTATCCCCTCACCCATTCCTTAAATGAAATATACTCAAGGAATAATCGGGAAAAAATAAATGGTCACGAAATAGTACGACACGTTTGTAAAAAACCCCTACCACGGGGGGGTCTATCCCCGGGTTCTACCCCCGGGTTCTACCCCCCGCCCGTCGTTGTTTTGTTTTTAAAACAAAGAAAGAAGGAACACTGAACTGTCTACGACCCTGGGGACGGTCCATGTTCCCCCCCCCCCGGGATTACCCCAATGACCCACCAGTCTGGCTAAAGGGAAAGGACAGGGGCCCCAACCCCGCAGACAAGCATTCAGGTTCAACTCACACCCATCACACCCCTCATGAATTTTTCTAACCTATTTTTAAAACTACACAACGTTTAGCCTTAATAACTGCACTCGGGATTTGCCCACCACCACAATCTATTACTAAACCAGTGCTTTCCTATTCCTTCCAAATCTGAATTTCCAATTAAAACCATTGCGCAGTCCGGGGTCTTGCGGAAATTTTCGCACGCTATTTAACCCCCTTTTTTTTCCTGTTTTCGTTTTAAAAATCACCTCGATCATATCCCCTCAAATTCTACGCCTTTCGAGAAGTGCAATTGGGGCCCCAGTCATCCCAGGGGGAAGATTTCTGATAAAGGGTCATCTTTGTCACCCTTGTCTGTACTTTGGTAATAAATAATAACAAAGCCAAATTTTTAACTTTAATATACGCGAAGTTCTGGGACCGTCTCTGAGAAAATTTTAATGAGACGAGGAGAGCGTTTAGTGAGTCTCTGGGAAACATAACTTTAGTTAACAAAACGTTTAGTTAGTGGTTGGGTTTGGAGTTATTGCATGTTGTCTTTAAGATCGCAGTTCCTTCCACATACATTATGATGCTTCAGTATTAAGATGGGGTTTAAAGTAACTTCTGTGTGTTTATCACTGATAGTTCACACTTATGTATTTAAACAAATTTTTCACTAAAACCCCTATGCAGGGAAAAACCTCTTCTTTTCCAAAAACATAAAAAAGATATGCACCACATAAACACGAGAGGTGTGCCCCACTTTAAAAATGAGAGTGTGGATACTTAAAAACGGGGAGATTTGCACCCCCTTAAAAAAATGAGAGAGTGGATCATTTAAAAAAAGTTGCACCCACTTAAAAATGAGAGATGTGACCACTTAAACACTGGAGATTGCACCCATTTAAAAAACGAGAGATGTGAACTCACTTAAAACTGAGAGAGTGAATCATTAAAAACGAGAGATGGGGGACTCATTTAAACACGAGAGATAGCACTCCATAAACTGAAGATTTTGCACTCACCCCGGGCCTCCTAAACGGAAGAAAATAAAACCGTAAAAAACTTCATTAAAAAAACACGCAAAAAAGTAAGTGCTTTTTAATGAATGAAATAGACTTTGGAAAGTTTTATCTCCATCGTACTTTACGAGAACAAGGAAAGAGTTAGTTTTTTTTTTTAAGATCGGGGTTTTTCAGGTAGGGGAAAACTTGTTGTCTTAACTAAGACAACCCAAATTTCCCCAAATTTAGTTTGATACTTTTTTGTGGTAAATGAAACTTTAAAACGTAGCTTTTTTTTTTTAAAAAAAGAATAAACTTGTTTCTTTAATCAAACATATATTTTAACTTAAAAAAAACAACTTTGCAAAAGACGGGTTTGCCCCTGTCTTACGCTGTTTTTTCACGAAAATTTTTTTTGAAAAAAAGAAAATTAAAACAAAAAAATGAATAACTTTTCTGATGATAGTAATTAGAAAGGAAATAAAATCCTCTACGTTAAAAAGTATTACTCTTGACATATTATTCTGGTGCTTAGCTAATTTCAAAGTTTTTTAAAAATCAAAATTAAAATTTTCATTGCTAGAACAAACGTTGACCCTTTTTAATAAACGCAAATGTCTGTTGAAATTAAAAAATTTGGGGAAATTTTCCCCGAATTTTTTTTTTATCCCCTTTTTTTTTTTTTTTTTACCAAGAATCTGAACCCTTTTTTATTGTTTGTCACTGGTATTCGAGTTTGTTCCTAAAGGAACCCCAAAATACAAATTAACAGGAATGGGGTAAATAAATCAGGTGTCCCCCCAGCTTTAGTTAAAGAAATTTATAGTGAAAAATGTTTATTCCTCTATAACGGACCAACGACAAACCAGAACGAAACCAAAAATCTCTCGTCAAGGGGTTCCCAATGAATGCAATAAGAGCAGTCTTGCAAAATTTTTATAAGGATTATGTTACAGACCACGCCTTCCCTGGTCTACGAGGAGGGACGCACCTGGTGTAAAAACCCCCTCAGGTTACATGTTAAGCCTCGCAGAGAAAAGTGTTTCATTTCAATTTTTTACGGAGCAAGGGGGCTACAGAACGGTCGTCATACCTAATGTATCCATCATGCCACTTATCACCGCTTAATGTAATTAACGGTCGTTAAGCGAGACCAGCGTCGAGTAATCCGCCATCTGGACTACACAGTCTTTTTTGGCTAGTGGCTACCACCGCCCTGGCCAGCTGTCCTTATAACTTTCTGGGGGAATAACTCATCTCCCCCCCTGCAGCTGTCCTTTTTAAACTTTCTGTTTGGGAATGACTACACTCCCCCTCCCAGCTGCCTTTATAACTTTCTTTGGTAAGATACATCTCCACCTCTCCACTGGCCCCTTTATAACTTTCTGGGTAAAGACTACACTCGACCCCGCCAGCTGTCCTTTATAATTTCGGTGAATACTACATCTCCCTCTGCCACTGTCCTTTTAACTTTTTGTTGGAATGACAAATCTCCACCTTGCCCGCTGCCTTTATAAATTTTTGGTGGTAATGACTACATCTCCACCTCTGCCGCTTCCCTTTTTAACTTTTTGGTGGAATGACACTCTCCCCTCTGCCAGCTGTCCTTTATAAATTTCGTGGTAAGACTACTCTCCCCCTGCCAGCTGTCCTTTTAACTTTCTGGGGAAAAAACAAATCTGCACCTCTGCCCGCTGCCTTTAAACTTTTTTGTTGGAATGACTACATCCCACCTCTGCCAGCTGTCCCTTTTTAAAAATTTCTGGGGGAATGACTACACGCCCTCTGCCCCGCTGTCCTTTATAACTTTTGTTGGTAATGACACATCTCCCCCCTCTGCCAGCTGTCCTTTTAAAAATTTCTGGGGTAATGACTACATCTCCCCCCTCTGCCCTGTTCTTTTTAACTTTCGGTGGTAATACTACACTCCCCCCCAGCTGTCCTTATAACTTTCTGGTGGTAATGATACATCTCCACTCTCCAGCTGTCCTTATAACTTTTTGGTGGTAATGACTACATCTCCACCTCTGCCAGCTGTCCTTTATAACTTTCTGGTGGTAATGACTACATCTCCACCTCTGCCAGCTGTCCTTTATAACTTTCTGGTGGTAATGACTACATCTCCACCTCTGCCAGCTGTCCTTTATAACTTTCTGTTGGTAATGACTACATCTCCACCTCTGCCAGCTGTCCTTTATAACTTTCTGGTGGTAATGACTACATCTCGACCTCTGCCAGCTGTCCTTTATAACTTTCTGCTTGGCTGATTTCATAGGACTGAAAAATTACTTAGGTGGGCTGAACTGGAATGACCTGACTAGGGGTCAGGTAGGTGGTGATGGTTGCCGATATGATGCTTTCCAGGGCATAGTTCTAGCTGCTCAGTCAAATTATGTTCCAAATAGGGAAATCAGATCAAACAAAAATGATCCTAAATGGATGAACAATAGATTAAAATATCTGATTGGTCAAAAGAGAGGCATATATAGGCAAATCAAAAGAGGAGAGGGGCAATTAAAAAATCGATATATTCAGTTAAAGAGAGAAATAAAAAAGGGAATTAGAAAAGCAAATAGAGATTATGAGTTAAAGTTGCAAGAGAATCGAAGACTAACCCAAAAGGATTCTTTCAGGTATACAGAAGTAAGATCAGGGACAAGATAGGCCCACTCAAAAGTTCCTCGGGTCAGCTCACTGACAGTGATAAGGAAATGTGTAGAATTTTTAACACATACTTCCTCTCAGTTTTTACACAGGAGATACCAGCGATATTCCAGTAATGATAAATTATGTAGAACAGGACGATAATAAACTGTGCACTATTAGGGTCACAAGTGACATGGTCCTTAGGCAAATAGATAAATTAAAACCTAACAATCCCCAGGCCCTGATGAACTGTATGCAAGGGTTCTAAGGAATGTAAAGAGGAGCTTACACACCTTTGGCTAATCTTTTCAACATATCACTACAAACTGGCATGGTGCCAGATAAGTGGAAAATGGCAAATGTGATACCTATTTTCAAAACAGGTGACAGGTCCTTAGCTTCGACTATAGACCAATAAGCCTAACCTCCATAGTGGGAAAATTTATGGAATCAATAATTGCCGAGCAGTTCGTAGCCACCTTGAAAAGCATAAATTAATCAACGAATCTCAGCATGGTTTTACAAAGGGGCGTTCCTGCCTTACGAATTTATTAACTTTTTTCACTAAGGTATTTGAGGAGGTAGATCATGGTAATGAATATGATATTGTGTATATGGACTCAGTAAGGCTTTTGACAGGTCCCCACATCAGAGACTATTGAGGAAAATTAAAGCACATGGAATAGGAGGAGAAATTTTTTCCTGGATAGAGGCATGGTTGACAAATAGGCAGCAGAGAGTTTGCTAAAATGGGGAGAAATCAGAGTGGGAAGCGTCACGACGGTGTTCCACAGGGGTCAGTGTTGGGCCCCCTGCTGTTCACAATCTACATAAACGACATAGATGAGGGCATAAAGAGCGACATCGGCAAGTTTGCCGATGACACCAAAATAGGCCGTCGAATTCATTCTGACGAGGACATTCGAGCACTCCAGGAAGATCTGAATAGACTGATGCAGTGGTCGGAGAAGTGGCAGATGCAGTTTAATATAGACAAATGCAAAGTTCTAAAATGTTGGACAGGACAATAACCATGCACATATAAACTAAATAATGTAGATCTTAATATTACGGATTGCGAAAAAGATTTAGGAGTTCTGGTTAGCAGTAATCTGAAACCAAGACAACAGATGCATAAGTGTTCGCATAAAGCTAATAGAATCCTTGGCTTCATATCAAGAAGCATAAATAATAGGAGTCCTCAGGTTGTTCTTCAAACTCTATACATCCTTGGTTAGGCCTCATTTAGATTATGCTGCACAGTTTGGTCACCGTATTACAGAATGGATATAAAATTCTCTGGAAAATGTACAAAGGAGGATGACAAAGATGATCCCATGTATCAGAAACCTTCCCTATGAGGATAGACTAAGGGCCCTGAAACTGCACTCTCTAGAAAGACGTAGAATTAGGGGGGATATGAGATTGAGGTTTATAAGTGGAAGACAGGAATAAATAAAGGAGTATGTAAATAGTGTGCTGAAAAATACTAGCCTAGACAGACTCGCAGCAATGGTTTTTAAGTTGGAAAAATTCAGATTCAGGAGGGATATAGGAAAGTACTGGTTGGGTAATAGAGTTGTGGATGAGTGAACAAACTCCCAAGTACCGTTATAGAGGCCAGAACGTTGTGTAGCTTAAAAATAGGTTGGATAAATACATGAGTAGATGTGGGTGGGTGTGAGTTGGACCTGATAGCTTGTGCTAACAGGTCGGTTGCCGTGTTCCTCCCTTAAGTCAATGTGACCTGACCTGACTAGGTTGGGTGCATTGGCTTAAGCCGGTAGGGACTTGGACCTGCCTCGCATGGGCCAGTAGGCCTTCTGCAGTGTTCCTTCGTTCTTATGTTCTTATGTTCTTAATGACTACATCTCCACCTCTGCCAGCTGTCCTTTATAACTTTCTGGTGGTAATGACTACATCTGCACCTCTGCCAGCTGTCCTTTATAACTTTCTGTTGGTAATGACTACATCTCCACCTCTGCCAGCTGTCCTTTATAACTTTCTGGTGGTAATGACTACATCTCCACCTCTGCCAGCTGTCCTTTATAACTTTCTGGTGGTAATGACTACATCTCCACCTCTGCCAGCTGTCCTTTATAACTTTCTGGTGGTAATGACTACATCTCTACCTCTGCCAGCTGTCCTTTATAACTTTCTGGTGGTAATGACTACATCTCCACCTCTGCCAGCTGTCCTTTATAACTTTCTGGTGGTAATGACTACATCTCTACCTCTGCCAGCTGTCCTTTATAACTTTCTGGTGGTAATGACTACATCTCGACCTCTGCCAGCTGTCCTTTATAACTTTCTGGTGGTAATGACTACATCTCCACCTCTGCCTTCACTAACTACCACCTGCATCATCTCATTGATCTTAAATTTTAATGGCGATTGTGGTCCAGCTCCTGGGCCTCTTGAAAGTGCTCAACTACGGCTCCTGGGACTCTTGAAGGTGTTCAGTTACAGTTCCTGGGCTTCTTGAATGTGTTCAGCTATAGCTCCTGAGCCTCTTGAAAGTGTTCAACTACAGCTCCTGGGCCTCCTTAGAGTGTTGAATTTCCAGCCCTGATTCTTCTATGGACTTTTCGAGATATCGAAACAATGCCTCATACAATTGGTCTCAAATTTCAATGACAGTTGATAGGGTTGATTCTCAGCTCTTGGGCCTCTGGGGTCTCTCTCTCTCTCTCTCTCTCTCTCTCTCTCATTCTCTCCTCTCTCTCTCTCCTCTCTCTCTCTCTCTCTCTCTCTCACCTCTCTCCTCCTCTCTCTCCTCTCTCTCTCTCTCTCTCTCTCACTCTCTTCTCTCTCTCTCTCTCTCTACTCTCTCTCTCTCCTCTCTCTCTCTCTCTCTCTCTCTCTCATTCTCTCTCTCTCTCTCTTTACATGGGGTTTTACAAGGTTAGGCACAAGCCTCTTAATTTTATTGAAAAGCTAGGAGCTGTTATCTACATCAGATCTTTTAAAAGCAATTTTATTGTTAATAGATATACAAACAGGGAACAGAATAAAGCTGGAGTCATCTGTATGCCAGATGGCTCTCTATCTCTCTCTCACTCTCTCTCTCTCTCTCTCTCTCTCTTCCTCTCTCTCTCTCTCCTCTCCTCTCTCTCTCTCTCTCTCTCTCCTCTCTCGTCTCTCTCTCTCTCTCTCTCTCTCTCTCGTTTATGACTCTCTTTCTCTATCCATCTGATAGAAATTTCCTCAAAAATGGTGATGGTTGTGTCTGCAAGATTCCTTATAAAAATGTGATAAGTTTATTATGGTTCAACTGGGTCAAGTCTTGAACTAATGTTACATCAACATAAATACAGCATTAGAATTGACAAGAGTCTAATGCACGTTTTTTCATGTTAGAGATTTTAACCATCTAAATGATTTTCAAAATGCCGAGAAAATTGTAACAAACAAGTTCATGGTTGAGAGAAATATTTCTGAATCAAGTTTCGAAAAAAATGGAATTGATTTTTATATGAATAATGTTTAGGGTTATTCATATTAGATTTATTTGTAATTAGTAAAATTTGGGAAGAATTTAAGCTATGCATGACACGTCCTTGGCACTTTCCACTACCATCATACTGGGTCGGGTCCTTGACACTTTCCACTACCATCATACTGGTCGGGTCCTTGACACTTTCCACTACATCATACTGGTCGGGTCCTTGACGCTTTCCACTACCATCATACTGGGTCGGTCCTTGACACTTTCCACTACCATCATACTGGGTCGGGTCCTTGACACTTTCCACTACCATCATACTGGGTCGGGTCCTTGACACTTTCCACTACCATCATACTGGGTCGGGTCCTTGACACTTTCCACTACCATCATACTGGGTCGGATCCTTGACACACTTTCCACTACCATCATACTGGGTCGGGTCCTTGACACTTTCCACTACCATCATACTGGGTCGGGTCCTTGACACTTTCCACTACCATCATACTGGGTCGGGTCCTTGACACTTTCCACTACCATCATACTGGGTCGGGTCCTTGACACTTTCCACTACCATCATACTGGGTCGGGTCCTTGACACTTTCCACTACCATCATACTGGGTCGGGTCCTTGACACTTTCCACTACCATCATACTGGGCCGGGTCCTTGACACTTTCCACTACCATCATACTGGGCCGGGTCCTTGACACTTTCCACTACCATCATACTGGGCCGGGTCCTTGACACTTTCCACTACCATCATACTGGGTTCGGGTCCTTGACACTTTCCACTACCATCATACTGGGTCGGGTCCTTGACACTTTCCACTACCATCATACTGGGTCGGGTCCTTGACACTTTCCACTACCATCATACTGGGTCGGATCCTTCACACTTTCCACTACCATCATACTGGGTCGGGTCCTTGACACTTTCCACTACCATCATACTGGGTCGGGTCCTTGACACTTTCCACTACCATCATACTGGGTCGGGTCCTTGACACTTTCCACTACCATCATACTGGGTCGGGTCCTTGACACTTTCCACTACCATCATACTGGGTCGGGTCCTTGACACTTTCCACTACCATCATACTGGGTCGGGTCCTTGACACTTTCCACTACCATCATACTGGGCCGGGTCCTTGACACTTTCCACTACCATCATACTGGGCCGGGTCCTTGACACTTTCCACTACCATCATACTGGGCCGGGTCCTTGACACTTTCCACTACCATCATACTGGGTCGGGTCCTTGACACTTTCCACTACCATCATACTGGGTCGGGTCCTTGACACTTTCCACTACCATCATACTGGGTCGGGTCCTTGACACTTTCCACTACCATCATACTGGGTCGGATCCTTCACACTTTCCACTACCATCATACTGGGTCGGGTCCTTGACACTTTCCACTACCATCATACTGGGTCGGGTCCTTGACACTTTCCACTACCATCATACTGGGTCGGGTCCTTTACACTTTCCACTACCATCATACTGGGTCGGGTCCTTGACACTTTCCACTACCATCATACTGGGTTGGGTCCTTCACACTTTCCACTACCATCATACTGGGTCGGGTCCTTGACACTTTCTACTACCATCATACTGGGTCGGGTCCTTGACTCTTTCCACTACCATCATACTGGGTCGAGTCCTTGACACTTTCCACTACCATCATACTGGGTCGGGTCTTTGACACTTTCCACTACCATCATACTGGGTCGGGTCTTTGACACTTTCCACTACCATCATACTGGGTCGGATCCTTGGTACCTTCTACTACCATCATACTGGGTCGGGTCCTTGACACTTTCCACTACCATCATACTGGGTCGGGTCCTTGACACTTTCCACTACCATCATACTGGGTCGGGTCCTTGACACTTTCCACTACCATCATACTTGGTCGGGTCTTTGACACTTTCCACTACCATCATACTGGGTCGGGTCCTTGACACTTTCCACTACCATCATACTGGGTCGGGTCCTTGACACTTTCTACTACCATCATACTGGGTTGGGTCCTTCACACTTTCCACTACCATCATACTGGGTTGGGTCCTTCACACTTTCCACTACCATCATACTGGGTCGGGTCCTTGACACTTTCTACTACCATCATACTGGGTCGGGTCCTTGACACTTTCTACTACCATCATACTGGGTCGGGTCCTTGACACTTTCCACTACCATCATACTGGGTCGGGTCCTTGACACTTTCCACTACCATCATACTGGGTTGGGTTCTTCACACTTTCCACTACCATCATACTGGGTCGGGTCCTTGACACTTTCCACTACCATCATACTGGGTCGGGTCCTTGACACTTTCCACTACCATTATACTGGGTCGGTCCTTGACACTTTCCACTACCATCATACTGGGTCGGGTCCTTGACACTTTCCACTACCATCATACTGGGTCGGGTCCTTGACACTTTCCACTACCATCATACTGGGTCGGGTCCTTGACACGTTCCACTACCATCATACTGGGTCGGGTCCTTGACACTTTCCACTACCATCATACTGGGTCGGATCCTTGGCACTTTCCACTACCATCATACTGCGTCGGGTCCTTGGCACTTTCCACTACCATCGTACACACACACACAAATTCCTAATGCTCATTGTATTCATACCACAGTCATTATTCCCAGCATTAGCAATGTCTTCTCCACTAACACCGTGTAATATGGAATTGTTCTCAGTACGGCATCTCTCAGCCCAAGTAATGAGCTTACGGGGAGAATGAAATCGCCCCATTGTTATGGCGGATCTCCCAGCATCAGGGGAGAACCATGTTGATTATTACTGCTGGACACCTGCACCAACACTCCTCTTATATAAATATATATATATATAATATATATATATATATATATATATATATATATATATATATATATATATATATATATATATATATATATAAATATATATATATATATATATTGCAAGTTCAAAAATAGTATGTTTTCCAGCGAATTTTAAAAGGAAAGATTTTACGTAAGAGAGAATATGCATGGGACTGCTGTTATGTATATCTTACTGCAATACTTTTGGAAAAACAGCAGAGAACAAATGAACAGCTGTAACTTATGCAACACAAGCAAAAAGCCTAAAATATTTTAAACAGTAAACCCGCAGAGAGTTTCCTGCTGTAAATCCTCCCAGGGAAGTGTGACATTGTTTTCCCGGGCTAGAGGAGACAAGTGCAATGGTCAGGAAAAACTAAAGTAAACTGTAATTTAAGTTTGTGGAACGTTTTGTGTTGTAAACTGCAGGTAAACTGAGGCAGAGCTCTCTTCGCACACACACACACACACACACACACACACACACACACACACACACACACACAGTAAAAAGGTGACACAGTTGGAAGCTGAAGACACAGATGAATCACAGGGATGTTAGGAAGTATTTCTTCAGCCACAGAGTAGTCAGTAAGTGGAATAGTTTGGGAAGCGATGTAGTGGAGGCAGGATCCATACATAGCTTTAAGCAGAGGTATGATAAAGCTCACGGCTCAGGGAGAGTGACCTAGTAGCGATCAGTGAAGAGGCTGGGCCAGGAGCTCGGACTCGACCCCCGCAACCTCAACTAGGTGAGTACACACACACACACACACACATATATATATATACACACACACACACACACACACACATACAGAATTGAGTGGCCATGTAGTTATAATTCCTCATAGGATTTATATAAATCTTCTGACATTCCGTCTTGTACGTTCACTTCACTAAATCTCTCTTCCTGTACCATTGAAACCCCCCTGATGAGCCATTTGCCATACTGTAACTTAAGTGGCATTATCTTGGTGTCAGCCACGAGGGTCGGTCCACATGATGTATGTCCTCTCATTGTACCCAGAGATCCGCAACTTAAGGCAGTAAAATTTGGTTTATGTGATGATGGTTCTGTTACTGACCAGCCATACCTGGTAGAGACGGTAGGATGGTTGTCACCTTGTTGATTCACACGAATGCAAGTGCCTTTCTTTTGGTTCGTGGAGTATTGCTTTACCCTCTATACCCAGGAGACTTTCTGTGACTCGCTAGAAGTCATGTCAATGAGAATTGTCGGCGGTTCTTCCTATATTGCAGGTTTTCCTCTCACTGAAATTCATAATCCTTGTCAGTGACCTGGAGTTCTCAGCGTATGTTTGTGTGTGTGTGTGTGTGTGTGTGTGTGTGTGTGCGATACATACATTGTTAATAATAGTGTGTAGCTTCCGAGTGACGTGTTTTCTGTGTTTACTAAACGTAGACATTTCTTAACACTCTTAAATGTTTAAAAAAAAAAAATATGACTTTACTGCTTTGGTCCGTAACACCCCCGCCCAAAAATTTTTTTGGGTTAAATGTTATTTGGGGGAATTTTTTTGGGGGGGGGGTTTGGGGGAAATTTTTTTTTGGATTTGGTTTTTTTTTAAAATTTTTTTTTATTTTTAAAATTTTTTTTTTTTTTTAAATATTTTTTGGGTTTTTTTTTTTTTTTTTTTTTTTTTTTTTTTTTTTTTTGTTTTTTTTTTTTTTATTTTTTTTATTTTTTTTATTTTTTTTTTTTTTTTTATTTTTTGGGGTTTTTTCCCATTTTGGGGGTTTTTTTTTTTTTTTTTTTTTTTAATTTTTTTTTTTTGTTTAATATATCAACCTTTTAAAAAAATTTTTTTTTATTATTTTTTTTTTTAAAAAAAATATAAATATAATATATTTTAAATAAATATTTTTTTTAACATAATATATATCATATATATATATAAATATATCTATAATTAGAATATATAAAATATCATATATATATTCATATATAATCAAATATAATATATTATCATCCCCCAAATATATATACCCCCCAATATCCCAAACATCAAAAATCTCATCATCATCAATCTCAATCTTTTAAATTCATCATCTTTAATCCCACACATCACCATCATCACATCATCACACATCATCATCATCACACCATCATCATTTTTCCCCATCACATCATCATCATCATCTTTTTTAAAAATCATCATCCCCTCATCTCATCCATCAAACAATCACCATCATCATCATCAACACAAAACCTCATCATCATCATCTCACATCAAAACAAAACATCTCATCATCACCCATCATCATCATCATCCCCATCATCTTTTTTCCATAAAACCCATACACCCCAAATCATCATCATCCCCCAAATCATCATCATCATCATCATCATCACCACCAAATTTTTTTCCCCATCATCATCATCTCATCACATCATCATCATCATCTCTCATCAAAAAAAACCCAAAAACATAAAAAACCCCATCATCATCATCTCATCATCACCATCATCACCCAACCCCCCCTACCATATCACATCACATCAAAATTTTTCCACATCATCATCATCACCCTTTACACGTTTAACAATTCTGTTTCAACAAAAAATTATTTGGTAATTTCCTGAGTTTGTAAAAAAATTATATGTTGTCATCAGGACCAAGTTGGTTTAAGTACTTCTCTTAATACTTAATCCCGGGGGATCAAATTACTAAACTTTTTAAATTTTTTCCAATATCGGCCTAAAAAAAAATTTGGGGACAAATTTCATTTTTGTTTTTTTTTTCCGTGGGGGACAGAGAGAGAGAGAGAGAGAGAGAAGACAGAGAGAAGACGACAACAGACAGACAGACGATAGAACCTTGTGTAAAAAGAAGAGAGAAACAGTCAGGACCCTTTTGTGAAATAAAAAAAATAGACAGACAGAGAGTTGTACAAGAAGACTGGACCGGTTTGGGGCCACTCAGACAGTTTACATGAAGGGTGGACAGGTTTGGGCCACTCAGACAGGTAATGAAGGCTGGGACAGTGTTGGGGCCACTCGAAATTGTACAGAAGGGGTGGGACCGTGTTGGACCACTCGACAGTTTACAGAAAACTGGGACCGGGGTGGACCCTCAGACAGTGGGACATGAAGGTGGGACATTTGGGAAAAACCGAAAATTGTCAGAAGGGTGGGACCGGTTGGGCCACTAAACAATTGTACATGAAGGCTGGGCAAAAATGTTGACCACTAGACAAATTTTACATGAAGGCTGGGCCGTGTTGGACCACTCAGGGCATTGTACATGAAAACTGGGGCAGTGTTGGGGAACCACTCGCAGTTGTACAGAAACTGGCAGTGCTGGACCACTCAGCAATTGTACATGAAGGGTGGGGGGCAGTGTTTTGGACCACTCAGACAATTTTTAAAAAGAAAGGGTGGGACGGTTTTAACCCTCCAGAAGTTGTACATAAGGCTGGGACAGTGTTGGGCCACCAGACCGTTGTACATGAAGGCTGGGACGGTTGGGCCACTCAACAATTGTACATGAAGACTGGGGGCGTGTTTGGGCCACTCAACAGTTGAAATAAGACTGGGACAGTGTTGGGACCACTCATACAGTTGTACATGAAGACTGGGGCAGTGTTGGCCCTCAGAAATTTTTCTGAAGGCTGGGACAGTGTTGAACCACTCAGCAATTGACATGAAAGGGGGGGGGCCCGTTTGGACCACTCAGACAGTTTTACATGAAGACTGGACAGTGTTGGACCACTCAGACAAGACTTTAAAATGGGACAGTTTTGGACCCCTCAGACAGTTGTACATGAAGACTGGGACAGTGTTGGACCCCTCAACAGTTGTACATGAAGACTGGGGCATGTTGGACCCTCAACAATTGTACTTTAAGGGTGGGGAGTGTTGGACCACTCGACATTGTACATGAAGACGGGACCGGGTTTGGACCCCTCGACAGTTGTACATGAAGACGGACAGGTTTGGGCCACCAGCAATTTTTACTTGAAGGCTGGGAAGTGTTTTGGACCACTCAGACAGTTCTACAGAAGCTGGGACCCGTGTTGGACCCCCCAACAAAAGTACTGAAAGGGGGGACATGTTGGACCCCTCAACAGTTCTACTGAAGGCGGGGGAGTGTTTTTACCACTGACGTGGTACATAAGGGTGGGACGGTTGGACCACCAGACAATTGTACATGAAGGGTGGGCAGTGTTGGGCCACTAACAATTTACAGAAGGCTGGGACAGGTTGGACCACTCAGACAGTTTTTACATGAAGGCTGGGACAGTGTTGGACCACCAGACAGTGGAGATGAAGGGTGGACAGGTTTGGGAAACCCCTCAGACAATTGACTTGAAGGGTGGGACAGGTTGGGCCACCAAACAAATTTTACATGAAGGCTGGGACAGTGTTTGGGCCCCTCAACAGTTGTAATGAAGGGTGGGACTGTTGGACCCCCAGAAAAGTTTGTACATGAAGGCTGGGCGTGTTTGGGCCACTAGACAGTGGACATGAAGGCGGGCAGTGTTGGACCCCAGACAATTGTTACATGAAGGCTGGGACAGTGTTGGACCACCAGACAATTGACATAAGGCTGGGACAGTGTTGGACACCAGACAGTTGTACATGAAGGCTGGGACCGGGTTGGCCACTCAGACGTTGACTTGAAGGGTGGGACCCCCTGTGGGAACCACCCGACAATTTACTTGAAGGGGGGACCTGTTGGCCCTCAGAAAGGGACTGAAGACTGGGGCGGTTTGGACCACTCAGACGTTGCATGAAGGCTGGACCGGTTTGGGCCCTCAGACAGTTGTACATAAGGCTGGGCCGTGTTGGCCACTCAAACAGTTGTACATGAAGCTGGGACAGTGTTGGGCCATCAGCAATTGTACATAAGGCTGGGACCCGTGTTGACCACTCAGACAATTGTACTGAAGGCTGGGCGTGTTGGGCCACCAGACGCTGTACATAAGGCTGGCCGTGTTGGACCACCGCAGTGGTAAATGAAAAATGGGGGGCGGGGTTGGGGGAAACCCCTCAGACAGTTGACATGAAGGGGGGACCGTTGGAACCCCCCTCAGACAGGGTAAAGAACGCTGGGGCAGTGTTGGACCCCTCAACAGTTGACATGAAGGCTGGGGCATTTACCACTCAGACAGTTGTACATGAAGGCTGGGACAGTGTTGGACCACTCAGACAGTTGTACATGAAGGCTAGGACAGTGTTGGACCACTCAGACAGTTGTACATGAAGACTGGGACAGTGTTGGACCACTCCGCACTTGATAATGGTTCAGTGGTGACCGAAAGACCGATATTATTTTCATTCCTATTTCGATTAACTGTTTACTTGACCTTTAAATCAAACAACGTTTAGCACAGGGAGACCGTTATAAAGTCACCTTCGTGAGCGAAACGTCGTCTTATTAAAGGCTCTGCTGCGCTCTAAATAGCTGATTTAGTGGAGAAACGTTTTTTCGAAGCTGCTTAAGAGGAAAAGCTTCATTTAAAGCTTACCTATAGTGAATAAACGTTTTACCAATTTTTTTTAGTGGATAAACGTTCTTAAAAGTTTTTGTGGATAAGCGTTTTTTTTTTTTCATTTTTTTTTACTGGATAAACTTTTTCCCAAGTTTTTTACTGGATAAACGTTTTCCCAGTTTTTTTAGTGGATAAACGTTTTCCCACTTTTTTTAGTGGATAAACGTTTTCCCCTATTTTTTTTAGTTGATAAACACTTTTTTTTCAAGTTTTTTAGTGGATAAACGTTTTCCCAAGATTTTTTTAGTGGATAAAAGTTTTGCCAGTTTTTTTTTTTAGTGGATAAACGTTTTTCCAATATTTTTTCAGTGAATAAACTTTCTTTTTAATGGATAAGCGTTTATCCAATTTTTTTTTTGGTGGATAAAGGTTCTCCCAAGTTTTTTTTAGTTGATAAACGTTTGCTCAAGATGCTTTACAGAAAAAACATTTTTCTAAGCTCTGTTGTAACGCTTTTACATAGAATGACGACGCCACAGTAACAGGGTCACCGTTGTTTTTCTGTTGTGTAACAACAGGAGAGTAACGCCAAAAAATTTAATCTCTTTAAAAATTCGTTTGCAATCTGACCTCTGCAAAAAACATGTTTAATAGTTTATTACATTAATGTAAATGTATAAATAATTCTGTTTTGCGTTTTCTACCAGCGTGTGTGTGTGTGTGTGTGTGTGTGTGTGTGTTTGTGTGTGTATGTGTGTGTGTGTGTGTGTGTGTGTGTTTGTGTGTGTGTGTGTGTGTGTGTGTTTGTGTGTGTGTGTGTGTGTGTTTGTGTGTGTGTGTGTGTGTGTGTGTGTGTGTGTGTGTGTGTGTGTGTGTGTGTGTGTGTGTGTGTGTGTGTGTGTGTGTGTGTTGTGTGTTTGTGTGTGTGTTGTGTGTGTTTTGTGTGTGTGTGTGTGTGTGTGTGTGTGTGTTGTGTGTGTGTGTGTGTGTGTGTGTGTGTGTGTGTGTGTGTGTTTGTGTGTGTGTGTGTGTGTGTGTGTGTGTGTGTGTGTGTGTGTGTGTGTGTGTTTGTGTGTGTGTGTGTGTGTGTGTGTGTTGTGTTGTGTGTTGTGTGTGTGTGTGTGTGTTTTGTGTATTTGTATGTTTGTGGTGTGTGTGTATTTGCGTTGTGTGTGTGTACGTGTGTGTGTGTGTGTGTGTTTTGCGTGTGTGTGTGTGTTTTGCGTGTGTGTGTGTGTACGTGTGTGTGTTTGTGTATTTGTATGTTTGTGTGTGTGTGTGTGTGTGTGTGTGCGTGGTGTGTGTGAGTGTGTGTGTGTTTGTGTGTCTGTGTGTCTTTGTGTGTATGTGTGTGGCTTACCGCATACAGTGTTCGCTGCTTGTACTGCTGCCTTAATTATAAAACAATAACATAAAGCAAATCATTCTTAATGTTAATTACGTTACGAATATTTGTACAAACTCAGTATCAATTTTATGTACATTGTAAATAGGCATAAAATTGATGTAAATGCTTTAAGTAGTCCTATTGGCCTATGGAAGCAGACAATACTAGTTTACCCAGCCATTTCTGGTTATAAGGTGTTTAAAACCGTGTCGTGTTCTGTGTTGATTTTTGTCTCACTAAGAGATAAATCTCTCTAGTAGTAGAGATTTGTCCCCTGCCAGTAGCCACTGGTCTCAAATTACGAGATTTTATTCAGACCAATGATTGGATACTTTGCTTGTGTTTACAGCCATCATGGTGAAGGAGTGCTACTGAGACCGAGGTAGTGTCTTCCCAGGTTCGAGTTTCGTTACATTAATATCGTATAAAACGCACAAGTTGGTGAGCAAAACGTGTATGTAAACGTTTGGCATCTTCATTGGTTCTTCAGTGGAAATGCAGTCGATTGAGCTAAATGATTCATCAATAAAAGATACCATTTGTTATAGAGGCAGTTTACTCACCTACCAGTACGAGCCGCTGCAATTGATGGTAACCTCGTATGAGTGAAAAAAAATAGTCAGACTGAGAGATATATTTGCAACATCTATCAAGTGGGTGGACCTGTCTTGCCCAAGATGTGAGTGAAACGGAAAGATTTAGTGTGTAGAGTAAAAAAAAAAAACTTCAGCTGAGGTAGCAGGGAGTTCAAAAAGATTTATAAGCTTGAAGATTTAAAAGAGCAGAAGAGGAAGTGAAATTGGTGTGCCTGGGTGAGAAGGGTAATATACGAGACTATGTATTAGCTGGTGAGACAGCTGGAGTGAGTAGCTGGGTCAAGGGAGGTGAGATTGAACGGGACCTCTTTGTGGAGAGGTAATCAGGTTTGATCTGAGGAAGAAGAATAGCTGAAAGGGAAGAAGGTAGGCAGGGAAAAAAGGGGAAGAGGAAGACAACTTTGAGGGCATTTGGTGTTGCTGAGTTGGTTTAGTCTTTGAAGGTTAGTCGTTACATATACCAGGTTCCACAGCTACTACCCTGGTGAAGGTGATTTCTGCTGTCTCTCAGGTCACAATCACTACCACTCTGCTCAGTGATGAGACACCAGAGATATCTGTTAACCAGTTCTTCGTGTCATGATCTTTGCTTGCAAGGAGACAGACCTTCCTAGAGACCTCAGGACATTAATAAACAGAAGTTTGCTTTTCACACTTGGTGTAAATCCCAGTTATCTATTTATTGTCTTAAAGACCCTTTTCCACCAGAAACTGGAGAATCGAACCTCCACCGCTCCTTGCCTGGAATGGCCCACACAGGTTGAGAGAGTCGTCAAAAATAATCTTTTGCAGTTTTACCTCCAAGGAGAATAAAAAAAATTAAGTAATCTTTACCTCGGCCTCTCGGGCAGAAACCTTCGTGTCAGAGTTCATTTTTATCAAGAGTTAAACTGGACAAACACACACACATAAACAAACACTCACACGCACACACAATCAATGCAGGTTGTTAGCAAATCAAATTGTCACAAAATAATTCTTAATAATCTGATCAACAGATCAACTTGGCAAATTTTCGCTAAGTAATAAGCAATCGCTGCAATTTACGACGTTGTGTATGCAATAAGACCATCTTGCAAGAGATTTGCATGGCGTGAGTTTATAGATCTGGGATAAAAACAGCACACGAGATGCAATTGCATTACCGTGAGTGATACTTACGTATCATGCATAGATTTTGCGGAGTAACTCACTAGAAAGCTCTTAAATGACCTCTACCTAAGCGTGTGTCTCACGCTATGGATACAGAGGATAGAGTCCGCACCATTCCTTCGCCTGAATAATTCATACTGATTTTAGCACTTTACATAAACGCAAAAAAAAATATTGAGATTGTCGAGGGTTGAGATAGTGAGACATCTCACTGTATGTCTCTCGCTGTCTCACTATACGCCTGTGTACCGTGTCAGCAACTGTCATCTGAAGACAGTCGTCAGCCGTAGACAGCATCAGCAACTCGTGTCAGCAGTTGTCAGCAGTAAATATCACCTGCCTTTTATTGCCTCATAAAAAGAACTTTTCACTATAAAAGAATCCACAATCTTTATTGTCTTACTTCTTTATTGATCTTCCTGACTCTTGCTACCACTTTCCCTATAATAATAATAATAATAATAATAATAATAATAATATAATAATAATAATAATAATAATAACACTTGTTACATTGATGGTGTTTCTGTCTGTTGACGTCTTCAGGGAAGTGGTATGTCCATCTTGAGTGTATTGTTGGAGAAGAAGATATTACAGAAGTGCTTGGCAATAGAGTTGTTAAGATGAATTATGTATTTATTTGTCGGTGGAGTCGGTTCAGTGGCAAATGATGATATTA
>NC_069425.1:40890922-40980922 GCF_026875155.1 Cherax quadricarinatus | reverse complement strand
AACACTGTCTACTTTCCTGCTCGTCTCTGGGGCCCACCAGGACAGCCACTTACCAATCGGATAACCGCGTCCTTGCTGGGGATAGCTGCTGAGAGGTAGGAGAGACAAAATAAATGTCTGCTGCAGTGCGAAAGAAAAAAAAATTGTCAGAATGTGATTTTTTTTACTATACAAGTATTATACGTACCAAATGCAAATATTCGAAATATTGCTCGAAAATCACTCTAGTGGGTGCAAACTTTATTTGTTCAAAAGGCAACTTAATTAACAATAAGAGATCAATACACTAAAGTGGGATGGAACTGAATGGCAGGTAAGGAATCAGAGTGCAGGCTGCTGTGTGTACTCAGGGTGAACTCAGTTGCAGAGTGCACACTGATGCCTCTGGCCTCCCGGGAGTGCCTCACAGAGTGGCAAGGCAGGAAAATCGACTAAGGGTGATTAAATATACTCTCAAGTGGCTTCGTATTCTCACAGAGAAAACAACATTGAGGAAGACGAAATAGAATATATTATGACTCTGGCTCCCAGATACCACAGCAGAAGCAAATGTATGTGGGAAGACGTGTGTATATTGAGAAAGCGAAACTTGGTACGAGTCACGAGGTGGAGAAGTAGGAGGAAACGCGAGTAAAGAGGGGAAAGTAAGAAAAAGTAGAGATAAAGAGGGTAAGAAAACTATAAAATAAAAATAAGATACGCCGGAGCGAGTTTCTTTCATCCTGCCATGAAGAGAAGGGATGATAAGAGTATTATACAGAATCATCAGATGACGGCACAAAGTCAACATTATCACGCATGGTAATGAAGGCTGAGGACCAGTAATCACCTTCGTTAAGTAAACTCACAATGAGGAGAAGAAAATAGGAGGTAATTAGATTTAAAATAGGATTAAATCCAGCAGTGTTGGAAGTGAAAATATTCATTTTAAAATAGCGGTAAAATATGGAGAAATGTAGATTTGGGAATAGTTATCTTTGCTGTAGTCTTGAGTAGACACAGTATAATAATACTTGTTTGTTTACAAGGATTCATTGTTTCCTTGTAAACATCCTTTAGCATTTAAGGCTAAACAGAAAATATTAACGTCGGCGGATTTACTGACCTATTTTCCTAGTCTTCACCTGTTTTCATGTTTTCTGTTTGCTCGTCAAAACAGGATTGTCCTTATGCATTGTTCCAGTTTTAAAATGACGTCCGTGTGACGTAGCAACACGTTACCTGAAGTCACGTCACAGTGACTCTTGTCACGTCTCTGTGGACAGAGAGCTTATAAGTAATGGCATTTCTTCTGGTTCTTCCCCCAAATATAATCCAGCTCTAGGTGGTGGACACAGGCGCTACACAGCGCCATGTACCACCTGCCAACAGGGATCTGAGCAGACAGCAGAGCGCAGTTATTCATCAGCTGTGCCTTGGCTGTCCCACCACAAGCAAAATGCTGCAGAAGAGCAGTGTCAGCAGTGCCACGACACTGTCACACAATCATTGATTCACTCTCCTCTAGACTGCCAAGCAGCACTGGTAGTAAGGAATTACATTACTCCCTCACTACTCACAGATCAAGCTTAATCCACCGCTTTCTCTCCAGTATTCCCCTATGAGAATTAAAATTATATTTTTTAGCTGTATATCCGACAATTTGAAGCAGGAAAAACATTCAGGAAAATGAACATGATGTGCTTTTTACATCGGTTATGAAAAGTCTTTGTCATAAGACTTTCATGACTTCAAATACATCAAATAATCACAGCTGTGAGAAGTATTGTTACGTATAATGTGATCTCTGGAGTGAGAGCGATAACAAAAACACATCTAAGATAACAGATCTTAAGCAACAAACATTGGGCTAATCATGCAATCAAGAACCAATGTTAGGTGATTGATCATGACGCATCAACTAACAATAACAAGAGCAACAACAACAAAATCTCGTATCTATTAGAGGTAATAGAAAGCCAGCGGCATTATGATGTCAAACCACCACAATTGCCACGATACATTACTGGCATTAATGACATTATGTAAGGTCACACGATGACTCCTCTGTGTACCTTCTAAGGTCACATTCGCTTGTTATATAATAAACATCAAAAATGTTTATGTCTCGCTGATACTGACGTTTAGTCAACACAATACTCAGCTATCAGCAACATCTGACAGAAGAGTAGTTAAACGCGGGTTCTCATGTCCGCAGATTTATTCTTTGACGTGTCTCTTCCGCTTGAATTTCACTTTTCTACGTAGTTATCGCCTAACAATCTTGTGCTAATTTCTCCATAAAAGCCACAGTCGGTAAGTACATACATGACAGAGTTATGACAGTTATGACAGAATTATGAGAGTTATGGCAGAGTTATGACAGGGTTATGACATAATTATGACAGAGTTATGACGGAGTTATTGCAGAGTTATGTCAGAGTTATGACAGGGTTATGAAAGACTTATGCCAAGGTTAAGACATAATTACGACAGAGTTATGACAGAGTAATGACAGAATTATGACAATGGTGACATTGCTACTGCTTTGGTGTTTATAATATATATATATATAATTATATATATATTATATTATATATATATATATATATATATATATATATATATTATATATATATATATATATATAAATATATATATATATATATATATATATATATATATTATTATATATTATATATTTATATATATATATTTATTATACATATATATATAATATTATATATATATAATTTATATATATTAATAATATATAAATATATTATATATTATATCAATAAGATCACAGTAAACAGGTGATAGTGAGGTGCTGGCCGACCCTCTTAATATAGCTTCCTTGGATGCTTCACTTTCATAGTTCCTTGATAATGTGAGTAGTCACGAAAGCGTTTGGAATTTCTCTATTCTTTCAGAGTGGTTGTTTGCAAATATATTTATATATATATATATATATTATATATATATATATATATTATATTATATATATATATTATAATATATATATATATATATTATATTAATATATTTATATATATATATATATATTATATATATATTTTATTATTATGGTGTGGTGTGTGTGTGTGTGTGTGCTGTGTGTGTGTGTGTGGTGGTGTGTGTGTGTGATGTGTGTGTGTGTGTGTTGTGTGTAGTGTGTGTGTGTGTGTGTGTGTGTGTGTGTGTGTGTTGTGTGTTGTGTGTGTGTGTGTGTGTGTAATATTTGTTAAAGCGTCTCTCTCCTCCCACAATTTTTGACTCAATTACAAATAATGTTAAAAAAATTATTCTTATACTGTAAATTTTTTGTCCCAGGGATTACGAAACTTTTTTTTCTGGGATTTTCCCCCAAAAGTTTGCTCATTCATTTTGTGTAATAACACAGAAATTTAAAAAAAAATCACAGATAAAAATTCAGATTTGTATGCACCATATCATTTTGTTTAAATAAAATTAAAAAATATATATATATATATAGCGTTTCTCCTGATATTCAAATAGATTTTTGCTTTAAATTTAGAGAAAAAAATACGAACTCTAATTTATAAAATAGTTTATGAGACAAGTATATAGTCAAATTTTTGTTCACAGTGAAGTCTTGGAAATTTATATTAATAATGTAATATGATTTTTTTTTTTTGAAGGAGATAAACCAGAGACATAAATGTCGAACGTTTCCTGTCTGTTCACTGTTTCAAGACATTTAGGAAACACACACTTGTCTGGTACATGTTCAAGGTGATGTTACAACCTCCTTCATATATTGTCGTCAACTCTTCCTGGGACTCGCCCTTCTTATTACATCCCTTTACAATATAGTTTCTCTCCCTAACACTCCAGTCTTGTATTACCCATCTATGAACATAGTCAAGAATAACCGCAATTTTCTTCTCTTCTAAATACCTAACTTTAGCCTCACGTTTCTGCTATAAATTCTTCACTCTTATTCACTAACTTACAACCTGTTCCCTGTATTTACAACTCTAGCCACATCGCTCCCCTATCCACCCTAACACATGCCTTTCCAAAATACATAAATACAATAAACTGCGTCATTCCTTCACGTGAGAGCAGTTCACTTGATTACAAACACTTGTTCCACACTCCTCGTAAATACACTTTGTTCCACTGGACTCAGAGTTTCTCTCTTCCCCATCAGTTCTTCGAAAATAATTCTGTCGCTTCCTTCACAGGACTCGGGAGGTATTTTTAATAATGTTTTGTCGTTTTCCAGTGACCAAAATACTCAGGTAGTGTGGATACGCTCCACCAATGCTAGGGCACCTCGCCAGGTGCTAGGAGGCTCCGCCAGGTGCTAGGAGGCTCCGACAGGTGCTAGGAGGCTCCACCAGGTGCTAGGAGGCTCCGCCAGGTGCTAGGAGGCTTCGCCAGGTGCTAGGAGGCTCCGCCAGGTGCTAGGAGGCTACACTGCACTCACAAATACAATACAGAAATTCCGTAACCACTCCATCAGTTTACATCAACTTGCTCTCACAGTTCCTCTCACAACAACATCCACCTTCCATGAACAAGACACATATATCTTTCCTGAGTATCTTCATTACCTCGAGGTTCCGCAACAGGTTTTTTCGCTCGAATACAGGTGAATATAACACTGAAACAGTGATTAAAGTCGTGGTTTTGAGGTGATCAATACCACAGCCGCCTTCATCATTATTATACAAACAACATCGATGTTTTTCCCGCTTGCAAGACGTAGCATCCCCACCTCCCTCCCGGAACTCACCTCCGCCACTCTCCCAACTAACAAATCCCATTTCTCATGGCTTATGCAGGAAATTTCTGCCTCCATTTCAACAATCTTCATTCAACAATTTTTTCGTAATATTCTCTCTATCTTCCTAATAGCTGCACCTCCATGTCCACAGCCCCGCCTCCCTCACTTCCTCTCAGAACCTCCACGTCCACAGCCCCGCCTCCCTCACTTCCTCTCAGAACCTCCACGTCCACAGCCCCACCTCCCCCACTTCCTCTCAGAACCTCCATGTCCACAGCCCCGCCTCCCTCACTTCCTCTCAGAACCTCCACGTCCACAGCCCCACCTCACTCACTTCTTCTCAGAACCTCCACGTCCACAGCCCCATCTCCCTCACTTCCTCTCAGAACCTCCATGTCCACAGCCCCGCCTCCCTCACTTCCTCTCAGAACCTCCACGTCCACAGACCCACCTCCCTCGCTTCCTCTCAGAACCTCCACGTCCACAGCCCCACCTCCCTCACTTCTTCTCAGAACCTCCACGTCCACAGCCCCACCTCCCTCACTTCCTCTCAGAACCTCCATGTCCACAGCCCCGCCTCCCTCACTTCCTCTCAGAATTTCCACGTCCACAGACCCACCTCCCTCGCTTCCTCTCAGAACCTCCACGTCCACAGCCCCACCTCCCTCACTTCTTCTCAGAACCTCCACGTCCACAGCCCCGCCTCCCTCACTTCCTCTCAGAACCTCCACGTCCACAGCCCCACCTCCCTCACTTCCTCTCAGAACCTCCACGTCCACAGCCCCGCCTCCCTCACTTCCTCTCAGAACCTCCACGTCCACAGCCCCGCCTCCCTCACTTCCTCTCAGAACCTCCACGTCCACAGCCCCACCTCCCTCACTTCTTCTCAGAACCTCCACGTCCACAGCCCCACCTCCCTCACTTCCTCTCAGAACCTCCATGTCCACAGCCCCGCCTCCCTCACTTCCTCTCAGAATTTCCACGTCCACAGACCCACCTCCCTCGCTTCCTCTCAGAACCTCCACGTCCACAGCCCCACCTCCCTCACTTCTTCTCAGAACCTCCACGTCCACAGCCCCGCCTCCCTCACTTCCTCTCAGAACCTCCACGTCCACAGCCCCACCTCCCTCACTTCCTCTCAGAACCTCCACGTCCACAGCCCCACCTCCCTCACTTCCTCTCAGACAAGTGCATTTGCTATCTAGATTTTCTCATCTTATTTATCTCACTCGTAAACTCTTTCTCATTCTCAGGAAAATTGTCTGATAATGTCTCACACATTCTCGTTTTTTCCCCTTTTAATCTACTTTCACAACCTTCCACAAATATTTTTTCTTCCCCACTAATCCCACACTTCCCTCTCCCCTTATCTTTAATCCCCTTACCCACTATCCCCTCACCCACCTCCCCTTCCTCCCACCCCCACACAAACTGACATAGACTCAGGGTATTGTAAAAAAAAAAAAACTCGTGGCTAGGCAATATATATATATATATATATATATATATATATATATATATTTTATATATATATATATATAAACTCAGAGAAGAACAAGAACAATAACTTGTAACTCGAAGCTTAGACAACAACAACAGCATTAACGTGTAATTGAAAGCTTAAACAACAGCATAATCGCGCAACAGGAAGCTCAAACAACAGCATTAAAGCTCAACAGAAAGCTTAAACAGCAGTAATAACACGCAACAGAAAGCTTAAATAACGGCACTAACGAGCAACAGAAATCTTAAACAACAGTATTAGCGCGCAACAGAAAGCTTGAACAAAAGTATTAACGCGCAACAGAAAGCTTAAACAGTATTAACGCGCAACAGGAATCTTAAACAACAGTATTAATGTGCAACCAAAAGCTTAAATCTGTTGCCAGAACAGTAACACGCAACAGGATATTTACTTAAGACAGAACAAAAGGACTCTACTGCTACAAACAACAACAACAACAACAACAGACTCCGAGGTAGTGTGTTTGTTTTGCACTCAGAGGACGGAGGATCGAGCCTCAACCCATCACCCCTTGGGCTAAAGTAACCCGTACGGGTTTAGCGCTTCGGGCAAATATATTTGGCGCATCCTGGAGATTAGTCACTGATTTAGATTAAAAATTCATTATTCAACAATAACATCGAACAGCAGAATACAGTACCTTGTAGTGTACTGTAGACGTGAATACAATACCTTGTAGTGTGTTGTAGTTGTGAATACAATACCTTAGTGTGTTGTAGTTGTGAATACAATACCTTTGTGAGTTTGAAGGTGAATTCAATATTTTAGTGTGCTGTAAAGATGGATACAATAGTCAAGTGTGTTGTGAAAGTGAATACAATACCTAAGTCCGTAATAAAATTGAATACAGTAGAGTCCTACAAGAAACTGTTGAATAGTCACTTTGCAAAAAACAGTTTCAAGCATAAACAGTTCAAAGGAATATATATCTACATATATACGTATATCAAGAGTGAGACAGGAGTCATAGTGAGGCAGGTGAGTGAGTGTGGCAGTGGTGAGTCAGTGAGACAGGTGAGTAAGTGTGACAAAGGTGAGTCAGTGAGACAGGTGAGTCAGTATGACAGAGGTGAGTCAGTGTGACTGGTGAGTCCTTGAAGCACTACTACTTAACACACTAACAAATCATTCTCTGCTTTATGCTGTTGTAAATACTAAATTTAATGAGAGTGTTTTGGCAGGCGGCAGTCTAATTAAACTTTAGTTGAACTAATCCTGGTCCAGTGGACATCACGACTGCTGGAATGGAATATAAATCCACAACGAATGTTCACATCAGCGTTCACTTTTATGATAACTCTGTCATCATTAGCGCAGCGTGTTCCTGTTATATTACTTGCTGTGTATATAGCTGGAGAAATCCAAGACAACCTTTGTATATACGTAACTAGAAAGCGCAGGACACTGTAACCGTGTATATACCTCGGAAAGTCCAAGCGAGTTGCGTATGTATCTAGACACTGTGCCTGTGTCTGTTGATGGAGTGATGACACTGAACTAAAGATCATGAACGATCTGCACAGTTTGAGAGCATTATATGCCATTTGTGAACTGTAGTTGTTCCAGACGAAGCGAGTAAAGGTGCTTATGTGAGAAGTTACAGCGTGTTCCAGCAGCAGTCATGACTCGCTCGGTGTGTTCGCACCTCTCAACGAACATTCTCTCTCTATATATATATATATCTCTCACTCTCTCTCTCTCTCTCTCTCTCTCTCTCTCTCTCTCTCTCTCTCTCTCTTCTCTCTCCTCTCTTTTCTCTCTCTCTCTCTCTCTCTCTCTCTCTCTCTCTCTCTCTCTCTCCCCTCTCTCTCTCTCCCCTCTCTCTCTCTCTCTCTCTCTCTCTTCTCTCTCTCTCTCTCTCTCTCTCTCTCTCTCTCTCTCTCCCCTCTCTCTCTCTCTTCTCTCTCTCTCTCTCTCTCTGCTACCAGCGAGGACTCTGGCAGCTGAGAAAGAAATGAGCTGGAGGTGTCATCTTTCATGAGGCGACAACATGGTTGTACAGTCTCTGTGTAAAGTAAGTGAACTTACCCAAAAAGACTGTCACAAAGAGTGCAAAGACACGGGTAGCAGAGAAAATGAGCTGAGATCAGACAACAGTTCTGAATCTGAAAAGCTGAACATTGTGTTCACATTACGAACACAAAATTGATGTTCTGCCGATGTCATCCTTCACAATGCAGCAGAAGGAAGACTCCAAGTAACTCTGCGGAAAGTAAGTGATCTAACTCCAAAAGACCATCACAACGCATGCATATCATGTATTTTCGTCATTAACTTCGTGAAATCTGTAGAATAAAAACATCTTATTCACTGGTCTTTAAGTTTGTTGCTGTGTCATAACGACCACAATTTATTTCGACCACAATTTATTTCTCCCTCACACATGCCTCCAGTCGCTTTTCACATGCGGTTTTATTATAGTCATTGTAAGTTAAGTTAAAACCTCTCTCATTACTGTGTCTTTTCAGCAAAATAGCAGAGTTTGGGGTATATTATTATTTAGTGCTAAATGTGGACGATTGTATTTCCCGGTCACGTTACACTAACATAAAGAATACAGAGTCCTGAGGAACGAGGCGACAAAACGACTGTATCCCCGTAGCTGCACATACTTGAGCACGTTACAGGAGACAGCATTACATAACGTCAGGAAATTTAACAAATCCTGCAAGGTCGCTTATATAAAAAAAAAAGAGTTCACGAACGAGGTTAAAAAAAGTATACTGTAACAAGTAATATTTACCAACATTGTGTTATCCGCCAGAATGTCCTGTGTACGAATGTTCTGAATGTTAACGATGTTGTCTAAACAGGTGAACAGGTCTGAACGATGTGTGTGTAGCTTAAGCGACCTGACTCTGAGCAGGTGAACGCCGTGTGTTACCCGAGCATAGATAAACAATGACTCAGGAAATTGTAATGACAAGATTGCAAACAAACGATACCACGAGCGGGATTTGAACCCGCGATCACAGATCCTCAAAAACTCCAGACCGGCGCTTTAGCCAATATATGTATTTCCCTATAACAGGATCGAGTCTCCGTCACCCATCGCACTAGATGATCCACACGGTTTTAGTGCCTTCACATACGACATAAATATATCACACGAATCCAATGCTGGGGAAAACTTGTGAAAATTGAGCGAGGACTAAGAGCAGAGACTAGCGTATTTTCGGCTCTTAAAATAAGAAAATACTCTTATTTCCCAAGTTGAATGATGCGAAATAGATCTATTATTTTTTTCATTTTGCGTTGATGTAATGGTGCATGTGAGTGAACTGAATTCCAAATTGCAAGGGAAGGGTGCAATTTACCTTTGATTTGTACCAAAGTTTCGAGGAATTGTAGACGAATTTACTATATCTAGGCCCGAGGCACGAAAAGTTGTTATATGAGGTCGAGGCAGTGAAAGTTTGAGTTATAACCAGGCGAGGCAGGAAAGTTGTTAATAACCATGCGAGGCAGAAAAGTTTGTCATATGAGGCGTAGTGCAGTGTGAAAAATATAAAAAAAAGGGGTGGTTATTTGTTATATAGATGTCGATGCAGGAAAGTAGTTATACGAGGCGAGGCAGGAAAGTTTGTTATAGTTAGTCAGGCATGAAAGTAGTAATATTATGCGAGGCAGGAAAGTTGTTATATTAGCGTGAGGCAGGAAAGTTGTTTATGTTGAGGGCGAGTGCAGGAAAGTTGTATATACCATGGCAGCAGAAAGTTGCATAATACCAGGCGAGGGCAGGAAAGTTGTTATATGAGACGAGGCAGGAAAGTTGTTATACCAGCTGAGGCAGGAAAGTATGTTATACGAGTGCGAGGCAGGAAATGTTTGTTATGAGAGGCGAGGCATGAAAGTTTATAAGATGGGCGAGTTGCAGAAACTTGTTATATAGGCGATGCAGGAAAGTTGTAAATCGAGGGGTAGGCAGGAAAAGTTTTATGTGATGCGAAGCAGAAAGTTTGTTATAAGATGGAGGCCGGAAAGATTTGTATATGAGGCGACGCAGTGAAAGTGTTAGTTATGGTGAGGGCCGAGTCTGGAAAGTTGTTATATGAAAGGCGAGCAGGAAAGTTTGTTATACCCAGGCGAGGCAGGAAAGTGTAATAGTGGAGTAGAGTGCAGGAAGTTGTTATATGGAGCTAGGCAGGAAAGTTGTTATACGAGGTCTAGGCAGGAAACTTGTATATAAGAGTCGAGGCAGGAAAGTTGTTAATGAAGGCTAGGTCATGAAAATATTTTATACTTAGGCGAGCAGGAAAGTTGTTATATAGGCCATCAGGAAAGTTCGTTATATGAGGCGAGGCAGGAAAGTTGTTATATGAGGCGAGGCAGGAAAGTTGTTATATGAGGCGAGGCAGGAAAGTTGTTATATGAGGCGAGGCAGGAAAGTTGTTATATGAGGCGAGGCAGGAAAGTTGTAATATGAGGCGCGGCAGGAAAGTTTTTTAATTGATTGCGAGGCAGGAAAGTTTTATAAGAGGCGAGGCAAGTGACAATTTGTATAAATGATCTGAGGCAGGAAAGTTTGTTATGTGAGGTGCCGAGGCAGGAAAGTTGTTATATGAGGCGAAGCAGTGAAAGTATTTATATGAGGCTAGCAGGAAAGTAGTTATACATGCGAGGCATGAAATTTGTTAATATGATGTAGGCAGGAAAGTTGTTATATGAGGCGAGGCAGGAAGTTATAAACTAGGCTAGGCAGGAAAGTTGTTATATGAGGCGAGGCTGTAAAGTTTGTTATAGTGAGGCGAGGCCAGGAAAGTGTTGTTATATGAGCGAGGCAGGAAATATGTTATGAGGCGAGGAAGAAAAGTTTTATATGAGGCGAGCAGAAAGTTGTTATAATGAGGGTAGGCAGGAAGTTGTTATATGAGGCGAGGTCAGGAAAGAGCGTGTTATATTATTGCGAGGCAGGAAAGTTGTGATAGAGATGCGAGAAGGAAACTTGTTAAAAAAAAAAAAATGATGCTAGGATGAAAGTTGTTTATATACGGATGCAGTGGCAGAAACTTTTAAATGTATGCGAGCGCATGAAACTGAATTAAGAGAGGCGAGAATGAAACTAGTTATATGAGGCTAGTCAGGAAAGATGTTATACGAGGCGAGGCAGGAACTTATGTTAATGAGCTAGGCATAAAGTTGTTAGTACGAGGCGAGCAGGAAACTAGTTATATTAGGCGATGCAGGAAACTAGATATGTGGAGGCGAGTGCAGGAAAGCTTGTGTATATGAGGCGAGGGCAGTAACTTGTTTATATGAGGCTAGGCAGGAAAGTATGTTATACGATGCGAGGCAGTGAAACTATTTATAATGAGGCGAGGCAGGAAACTGTTATGTGCGGCGAGGCCAGGAAACTTGTTAAATGAGGCTAGGCACGAAACTTGTTATATGAGGCGAGGAAGGAAAGGTGTTTATATACGAGTGTGCAAGAAGGAAAGTTGTATATGAGGTATTACCACCTAGGAATTCAAATGGCGCATGTTATCCCAGTAAATGTGAGCAAATAAACACAGTAGAAAAAGTTAGACTTATATTATCCTTCACCAATTTAGAACAGCAATATGTACACTATTTACAGTGATAAAATAGTCACTCCACGTAAAGACAGGCAGAAAAAGAAGCCACAAATAGCAGACCGTGCTTCCAACGCAGCTCAAGAATGGGAATTACAATGGCCAGACAGGAGAGCGGTACCCACATAACCTCTGCGATGCCACTCCCACCTTCTTTACTAGGCTAGAACCTGGTACCACTAGTTTAACGTGGTGCCCCCACATCAACTCTTAGCAACCTGGTTCGCAGGTTGGGGTAGAATAGCCTGTAAAATGAGGGTGTGACCATGCTCCGAATAAAAGTTTACGTACTCTTTGTGCATGCCACACCCCCACCCCCGAGAAGGCTTTCATGATAAGTCAGCCACCATCCCAGTGGTAACCGTTCCGCCATGGCACAAAAATAATGGAGCCTGCCATATCCCTCCACCATCCAACTCATAGATAGATCTCATCAATCCTAATGACCAAAAGCCAAACCCCTAAACTCAGAGTAGACAGCAGTCAGAATAGGCCAACAAGAGTCCAAGATACAAGCGGACGTAGCCCGTATCCCCACACTATTAAAAAAAACCCCACATCAGGGGGAAAAAAGCAAAAAGAGCTTGAAAGGGGGTTACACAAATACATCCAACCTAAATAAAATAATAAACTAGAACTCTTGACAAAGAGTCCTGCAACACATTTTCTTTGCCGGCATACAATTTATTTTTTGATGTTTATAGGGCAGCAGCCTGAGCGTCCAACTGCAATAATCCTTGTGTTGTGATTCTTCATGAGGCTTTGGAGATTAGACTAACGGGTGTATGAATCACTGTAGACCTGTGACCACCTGGCGATTCTGGCCCACATAAACATCGAAATGCGGTTCCAAGCCATTACCAGCGCGAGGCTTCATTTTCAATGTAGAGTAAGCTCACTGATGTGGCTGACTGCTGAAAGTATGCCTACAGGCTGCAACTCCTTGTTCCTAATGTAATATGTTCACCCCAGCCCCCCACGCCCCAACTCACTTAGAAGCATCAACAACCCTGTAATTAAAAAGGGTTTGTGAGAAGTCTGGAGACAGGAGAAGTGGTTGCAGAGCACCATAATCTATTTTCCTTTATTAAAAGCAGTTGTTACAATCTGACGTCCAATTAAAAGGTGAACATTATGTACTTGTAAAGAAGTAAGAGGGGCTACAATATCTGAGAAAATATCTTACAGAACTTCTGTAAAATCCATCATGCCTAGGAAACGTTGAAAAGATTTACCTATCATGAGGAACTGGATAATCTTTAATCGAAAGAACTTTAGCCAAGTTTAGAGCAACATTACCACTACCTAATTCATTGGCCTAAGAAAAGTGATATGTGGCCTGCGCAAAGGAGATTTAGATAAATTAACTGTTAATTTGGGTAATTCTTAAAGGTCTCAAAACACGCTTTTAAGTCTAAATAGTGTGTTGATCCAAGTATCAGACACCACCACAATATCAACTGGGTAATCTGCGTTCCTTCAAGTCCTTTAATAGCCTGATGGATGAGATTCTGGAATGAATAGGGAAATTTTTCATTCCGAAGGGTGTAACTGTATACTGATAAAGACCACCTTGAATTATGAAGGCAGAGATTTTCTTCGCCTTAACAGTCAAAAGGAAACATTAAAATTAAACCTTAAACTGAGATCAAATTTTGACACAAAAGTTAGACCTTACCCACAAAGTCAATTACGTCATCCGAACGAGGAGAGGTACTCATCTGTAATTGTGACACGTTCACTTATTTAAAAACGGTAGTCTGAGCACATACGAAACCCTCCATCAGCCTCTTTACAAGGATTGCACGGTTGAAGCCCGATGGACTAAGAATGACTCCTGTCCTCTCACATAAACCATGTTTTCTAACAAGAAGACTACTCCCGCTGAAGTATCCATTGTGCTTAACAGATATAGCTCAGTAGGTGGAGAGTATAATTGGTTTAGATTTTCCCACATCTACATCAAAGTAACCTAACGTCACATTTTTTCGGCACATATCCGAAAAAATAAAAGGATATGACTGTATAAGCTCAGTTAAAATGGTTGCTTATATTTCAGATAATCCAGCCAATAAAGTGTCTATGATCCTTGAGGAGGACAGAATATGAAAAGATTAACCTATATTAATTTTCATAATAGAGTGCAAAAGAGTCAGAGTCTGTCCTCAGGAGGTAAGAGGACATAGAACATTTACATGGGACTTTTATCAGGTGTAATGAAAGGCCTAGATTTGATTAACTTTTAATATTAATGTTTTATGAGTTCTTACCAAAGGGAGCTACCACATAATATAAATCAGATAATCTACTTACTATTCTGCATAGTTTCCCCGTAAAAATCTAGCTTTCGAAGGTGTTGGCCATGTAAATGTTCCTGCACCAACACCTTTTCTCCTGGATGGAAGGACGTGAAATTGTGCACTACTGTCATACCTCAGATTCATCATTCTTTAGCTAACTTTAGGTTAAGCCGTGGCTAACTCACGTGCCACCTGCAACCTTGAAGACGGTTGTAGAGTGTCTGAGCTTACGTTCTTCATCCCATTCCATCCTTCTATGAGCACCCTAAGATGACCTCGTACATTGTGCCCAAAAGATCAGCACAAAAACGACTAATAACCCTGTTAGTACTCTTGTCAACGTCTCTCGTACACTGAGAATAGCAACAACGAGAGATTCATCCCACTCATTCGTAAAGTGCATGCAAAAACTTCTCAACATTGTTTTTATGTTTGGTGGAAACTTTCCCAGGCGCCTAGGTACTGAGTGATAGGCATAGTATAAGTTTTGAATTATCCCAAACCCTAGTATTAAATCAATCCCTAAATAATGCTTGGCAGTGAAGTTCGTACCTTTAACACATTGTAAAGTTTAAAGGATGCCAAAACAAGAAATGAATATTGGTTAAAGCATTGGAGAATAGCTTTAGTATGGATACTATTCATTGGGATCGCATCAGAGATAACTGTTTACTTATCCATAATTGTAAAATATATTACTAGATTTCCATACTTTGGTCTAAGGTATGGACCTACAACAATCTATAATAAAATCCTGCAAAAGGTTCTCCAATCAGAGGTATGGGATTTGAGAGGTGCATGTTTAATTGTAATGACCAGGTTTTCCAACTTGCTGACACCTCGCAACACCAAATTATGAATCCTTCACAGCCTTCTTAATTTTGGCATAAAATGCTTTTGTGATTTCTATACCAAGGTTTGATAATTCCAAAGTGACCTCCTAATGACGTATTATGAGCAATATTTAATCTCGAGGTCTATACATTGGATGGAACCACTAACCTTTTCGTATAATTGCCGGCCCTCTATCTACCTTCTACCATCTCATGCAGACCCAAATAATCATATTAACTTCATACTAGACTGGATGTACCCAAAGAGTGATTACCCATTGGGCTGCCACAAAAGCGAATTTTAAGAAGGTCCATTCGTTGTTCCTCCCGGAAGGACATACCCGACGGGTTGGGAAACAGAGACATCAGTGCAATCCGCACCAGGGAAATAGGAAGGCTTGATCGGGGACTGTTCTCAAATTGTATTTATACGAGACTCCGGCCGGTGTGTCTCACTAAAACACGAGCTATTCCTGAGATCGGAGTCCTTCAAGATAGTGTAAAACATCTCCCCAGAAGACAAACCCTTGGTGATGATGCCACGATATTATGGCCAACCCTGGAGAAGCATTAATCATTATGTGGATATCAGGACATACTGAACTAACATTATTAATGTTATTACCCAGTAAAAACAAGCATTTTCATTGTAAATACCTATTTAGTAGATACCTACAGTCAAGTACCCAGTTTAATATTTGCACTGTACAAAAATTTTATGCAAAGGAACTGATATATAGTCACCACTTCCTCCATAAGCTTTCCAATAAAAAAAACTGAGGAATTCAAGGAAGTATTCTCTTAAGGGGTAATATTCCTTCACTGTAAAGTGAGTCACTATGCCCCGTATCTCTAAGGTATATACTTTAGTTGATTTCTTAGTTATCCTGACGGAAATAAGACTTTCGCAATAAATAAAGGGCCATACCGTTTTTTCTACTTCTCTAGGGACATGTAACTAGGGATATTTATAGATTATCCCGATGGTTTGATGGTTTTTTGTGTGGGGCGTGGAACTGATGATACCTACATTAATTACACCTGAAGCCAGACGGACATGCTGCCCTTATACTACGCTGAAGTGACGTTTGCAAGTTGTGTGGTCTATCTGGCTGTTGCCTCTCTGGATATTGTTGTCTGAGTTCTCCAAACGTAGTTTGCCTCTCCGCATGGTGTACTAATAAAGAGAATCGTTGCTCAACCAGGTGACCTTTGATTGGAATGACGTAGACGCTCTCTCACCTCCGGCTGGCACTTCATTCACCAATGATGTCGATCTCTTCACACGCCAGACTGTTGAAAAGAGAACGGGAACCGTGCGCACGGACAAGGATCGGTTCGTTTCGAAGGTATCAGCCAAACCTGTGCCCGCCTCCATGCAGTTGGTAAGTCACGATCCTGCAGAAGACACGAACCTCTGGTCCAACAGACCACCAGCAGGTCTAATCATCGAGAATAATCGCACCATCTCCTCAAGTTAGAGACCACCACCACTGGACGCTTTATACAGCTGGTAAAAAGCTTTTAGTTTATGCTTTCTCACAAAGTCCACCAGGGATTGGACCAATCTGCCGCCTGATCAATTTGAAGGTCTTACGATCTAATCAGCTGGATACATTGTATATGCTCCCCAACACTGGTTGGTGATCATCTACAATAAACAGAGAATTCATCGAAAGTTAAAACCGACGAAACTTACGCTGGTGCCCATACCCAATAAAGCAGTATGAACAGACGCTGCCCAGAGCTGTTCCGGCCCCTCAAGCTCGAGCCTGATTTTGCGAAACTTTCGAAAAATTGCTCTGTTCGTCCTCATTGAATGACTGGAACAAGCTGTACTGCATTTTGTAAACTGAAAACGATTTACAGAAAGCGAAAACTATAGCCTCCTAACACTTTCCCTATCAAATTCCATCCCTTGCGAATGCACTAGCGTGTTCCCCTAGTATGCACAATGAATAGAATTTGGTCCAGCTCAATGTCCAACGACGCTGATTACCCAGAGCCAACCCATCAGTCACTATCCTGACCATTTTGCTCCGTAGGTATAACATCTCCTCCTGCGAGAACAAAGTAGTTTGCCCTATCTCCCGTAGAGGTAGAGTTTGGAATGTGCATCATTCTTCAATCAGTAGTCAGCAATAAGTGAACGCAGATTATGCGCAACTGTGAGAGTGCGTTTATAGGGAATGCCAATGGAACAGCGCAATTTGCCAACAACGCTGTAGGGACACTTTTAGTGTAGTTATAGCAAAGTAAATGCCGAGCAACCCAGCGTCTGACTCGTCCTATGTGGCATAAGTTATGTCGCTATGCACAGTACGAATACCCCAACGTAAACACTGAATAATTAGCAGAACACGCTTAGCTAAAGCACAGTAAAACGATAGCATGAATTCTCATACAGCAAAGCCGACTGCACGTTGGATACAATAATTACCGTATCGATGCGCAGCACACTGAACAAGCTAGTACGGACTGTTGAAGCGATCACGACAATTGCAAGGCTGATCAAAGGCAAAACTGACACGCAAAATTTGAAAAGCGAAGCGAGACATCAATCACACAATTGTTCCCTGCTACAAGCTTCACCCTAAGCACAAACCGTTTCTATATCACTCAGAGTCCACTCGTCGGACAGGCAAACCCATATTACAACTAGGATTTCAAATGGCCTGATTATCCCAGTGAGTATAATGGGAGGCAAATAAACACAGTAAAAAAGTTTAGACTTATATATCCTTCACAAATTTAGAAACAGGCAATATGAACACTATATAACAGTGATAAATATAGTGCACTCCACGTAAGCAATGGCAGAAATAGGAAGCCACAAGATAGCAGACCGTGCTTATCAGAGCCATCTCAAGAATTGAATGACAAGGCAGACAGGAGAGCGGGAATCCACAAAAAACCTCACTGCGAAAGCCAATCCCACCTTCTTAAAGCTAGAACCTGTCACTAGTTGCACGATTGGTGTGGCCCCATAAACAACTCCTTAGCAAACCGGTACGCTGGTAGGTGTAGTCATATTCCAGTAAATAGGGTGTGTCCATGATGCGCCGACTAAAAGTTACGAACTCTATGCATCCACATGGGCTAGAAGTAAAGTTGTATACGAATGCGAAGGCAGGAAAGTTGTTATACGAGGCGATGCAGAAAGATTGTTACGCGAGGCGAGCGCGGAAACTGTATATGAGCGAGCAGGAAACTGTTATATAGGCGAGGCAGAAAAGATGTTAGTATGATGCGAGGCAGGAAAGTTGTTATAAGAGGCGAAGGCAGAAAAGTTGTTTAATGATGCGAGGCAGGAAAGTTGATTATATGAGGCGCGGCAGGAAAGTTGTATATGAGGGGAGGCATTAAAGTTGTATTATATGATTCGAGGCAGTAAAGATGTTATAAGAGGCGCGCAGGAAAGTATTTTTATAATGAGGCTAGCAGGTGAAAAGTTGTTTATATGAGGCTAGGAAGTAAACTTGTTATATGAGGCAAGGCAGGAAAGTAGATAACTAGGTCGAGGCAGGAAACTTGGTTATATGAGGCAGGCCAGGAAACTTGTATATGAGATGCAGGCAGGAAACATGTTATATGAGGCGAGGCGAAACTTAGTTAAATGAGGCCGAGGAATGAGGAAAGTATGTTATACGAGGCTAGGAAGGAAAGTTGTTATATGAGGCGAGAAGTGAATTGTTGTTATACGAGGCGCACAGTGAAATGTTGTTATAACAGGCTAGTGCAGGAAAGTTGTATTATTAAACGAGGCGAGGCAGGCAACTTGTTAAATATGAGGTCGAGTGCAGGAAACATGAAATATAGGCGAGCAGGAAAGTTGTTATATGAGGCGCGGAGGAAGTTTTTTAAATGAGGGGCAGTAAAAGTTGTTATATGAGTCGATGCAGTAAGTTGTTATAAGAAGGCGGCGTGGCAGGAAAGTTTTATATGAGGGAGCAGTAAAGTGATAATGATGTCGATGCAGGAAATGTTGTTAATAATGCTGCGCGTGCAGGAAGTTGGTTATATAGGCGAGCAGGAAGTTGTTATAAGATTCAGTCCAGGAAATGTTGTAATATGAGGCGATGCAGAAATTATTTATACGATGCGAGCATGAAACTTGTTATATGAGGCGAGAGCAGAAGTTTATTATATGATGCGCGGCAGTAAAGTTGTTATATAGGGAGGCAGGAAAATGTTATATTATGCCGCGGCAGGAAAGTATTTATATGAGGCGCGGCAGGAAAGTGTTATAAGAGGCCGAGGCCGGAAAGTTGTTATAATGAGGCGAGTAAGGAAACATGATATATGAGGCTAGGCAGGACATTGATTAAACGATGCGATGCAGGAAACTTTGTATTAAATATTGAAGTGCGAGGCAGGAAACATTTTATGATGAGGCGATTCAGTAAAACTTGTTATATGAGTCGCAGCAGTGTGAAACTAGATATATGAGGCTAGGAATGACAAGTTAGATATACGAGGCGAGTAAGGAAAGTAGTAATATGATGCGATGAAAGGAAAGGTTTGTATATACGGAAGTCGAATGCAGGAAAGTTTGTTATAACGATGGCGATGCCAGTGAAAGTTTTTATACTAGGCTAGTCAGGAAATCATTGTTATATTGTAGCGAGGTCCAGGAACCTTTGTATATATGAGGCGATGCAGGAAAGTTGTTATAATAGGCCGAGGCAGGAAAGATTTATATGAGGCGCGGCATGAAAGTTGTTATATGAGGGATGCATTAAAGTTGTTAAAGAGCGAAGGCAGGAAAGTTGTTATAGAGGCGCGGCAGGAAGTTGTTATATTAGGCGAGGCAGGTAAAGTAGTTTATATGAGGCTATGTCAGGAAAGTATGTTATATGAGGCGAGGCAAGGAAAGTTGTTATAATACAGTGCGTAGGCAGGAAACTTGATTATATGAGCGAGCAGGAAAGTTAGTTATAAGGAGGGAAGTGTCTAGTGAAAAAGTTAGGTAAATATGAGGCGAGGTAAGGAAAGTTGTTATACCAGGCTAGGCAGGAAAGTTGTTATGTGAGGCGAGGCAGGAAAGATGTTATAAGATGGCCTATGCAGGAAAGTTGTTATATGATGTCGAGTCGGAAGAGCTGTTATAAGAGGCGAGCAGGAAGTTGTTAAATGAGTCGAGGGCAGGAAAGTTTGATTAAAACGAGGCGAGGCAGGAAACAAGTTAATATGAGGCTAGGCAGGAAGATGTTATATGAGGCGAGGCAGGAAAGATGTTATATGAAGGCGAGGCAGAAAGTTGTTATAAGAGCGAGGCAGCAAGTTGTTATAGTGAGTGCGAGCATGGAAAGTTGTTAAATAGAGGCGGCGAGGCCAAGGATAGATTTAATATTAGGCGAGGCAGAAATTTGTTATAACGAGCGATAGCAGGAAACTTGTTATATGAGGCGAGGCAAGGAAAGTATTGTTATATGAGGTCGAGGCAGGAAAGTTGTTATATGAGGCGAGTCAGGGAAGGTTGTTTATATATGCGAGGCAGAAAGTTAGATATAGATGCGAGGCAGGAAATTTTTATATGAGGCGAGGCAAGGAAATTTTGTTATAACGACTAGTCGATCATGAAAGTAGTTATAAATGCGAGGCAGGAAATTGTTATATACTAGGCGAGGCAGGAAAGTTTGTTATAACGCACGCGAGGCAGGAAATTTGTTATAAGATTCGAGGCAGTAAAGTTGTTATAACGAGGGCGAGTGCAGGCAATGATAGTATATACAGCGATGCAGGAAAGTATGTGTTATACAGGCGAGGCAGGAAAGTTGTTTATACCAGGCGAGGCATAAAGTTGTTATATGATGTCGATGCAGGAAAGTTGTTTTATATGAGGCGAGCAGGAAAGATGTTAAATGAGTCTATGGCAGAAAGTTGTTATAAAACGAGGCGAGGCAGGAAAGTTGTTATAAGAGTCGAGGCAGGAAAGTTTTGTTATATGAGGCGAAGGCAGGAAAGTTTGAAATACGAGGCGAGGCACGAGTTGATTATTGAGGCGCTGCAGAAGTTTTTATAACGGGGAGGCAGGAAATGATTTGTAATCTGAGGCGAGGCAGGTAAAAGTTGTTATAAAGAGTGCCTCGGCAGTGAAAGTTTGTATAGCGGGCGAGGCAGGAAAGTTTGTTATATGAGGCGAGAGGCAGGAAGATGTTATATGATAGTGTCGATGCAGGAAAGTTGTTATACTGCGATGCGGAACAAGTTAAATGTGAGGCGAGGCAGGAAAGTATTTATAAGATGGGAAGAGCAGGAAAGTTGATTATATGAGTCGAGGAATGAAAGTAAGTTATAACCAGGCGAGGCAGGAAATTGTTTATGTGATGCGATGTCAGGAAATATTTGATTATATATGAGTCGAAGCGAGGAAATTGTTATAAGAGGCGAGGCAGGAAAGTTGTTAAATGAGGCGAGGCCGGAAAAGTCTGTTATAAGAGGTCTGAGGCAGGAAAGTTGTTATAAAACGAGGCGAGGCAGTAACTTGTTAAAAAGATGCGATGGCAGGAAAGTTGATATATGAGGCGAGCAGAAAGTTAATATTAAGCGAGGCAGGAAAGTATGTTAAATAGGCCTAGGCAGTAAAGTTGTTATATGGAGTGCGAGGCAGGAAATTTGTTTATATGAGGCGAGTCAGGTAAAGATGTTATATGAGGCTAGGTCAGGAAAAGGTTGTTATAACTAGGCGAGGCAGGAAACTACTTTAATATGAGGCGTAGTCCGGAAAAGTGTATGATTATAAATATGCTAAAGGCAGGAAAGTTTATTGTTATAAGATGCGAGTCATGGGAAGTTGTTATATAGGTGCGATCAGGAAAAGTGTTGTTAAAAAGAGGCGAGGCAGGAAAGTTGTTATATAGGCCGAGGCTGGAAAGTTAGATATACGAGGCCGAGGCAAGGAAGTTATGTTATATGAGGCGAGGCATGAAATGATGTTAAACGAGGCGAGGCAGAAAGATGTTTATACAAGGCGAGGCAGGAAAGTTGATATATGCGACGAGGACAGGAAAGTTGTTATACGAGGCGAGCAGGAAAGGGTTGTTATACGGAGGCGAGCCAGAAAGTTAGATATGACCAGGCGAGGTCAGGAAAGTAGTTAAACCACGAGGTCAGTAACAGTAGGGAGGGGGGTATTAATATAGAGGCGAGGCAGGAAAGTCTTAAAGAGGCTATGCATGGAAAGATTTTATATAGGCTAGGCAGTGAAAAGTCGTAATATGAGGGGAGGCAGGAAAGTTGTTATAAGAGCGAGGCAGGAAAGTTTCTATATGAGGGCGAGGCATGAAGTTGTTATATGGATGGAGGCAGGAAAGTGTTAATGAGTCGAGCAGGAAAGTTTTTTATACGAGGCGAGGCAGGAAAGTTGTTTATATGAGGCGAGGCATGAAATGCTTGATATATGAGGCGAGGCAAGGAAAGAATGTTTAATACGATTCATGGCAGGAGCCATGAATTGGTTACTTAGATTACAACCTTAATCCCCTCTGAATCGTGAAACATAAATATTGTCATGAACCCAGCACGTTGTGAATCAAAAATTAAACACAGAAAATACAGCCCCTATTGTGTTTTGATACAGCCCCATTGGTGGGTGATAAGCTGCATTGTGGGGTGATAAAGCTGCATTGTGGGGTATAAAGCTGCAATATGTGAGAGGGTGAGTAACTGCTGCAATTGAGGGGTGATAAAGCCCATTGAGGGGTGATAAAGACCCTTTGTGGTGGTGATTAAAGCCCTAAAACTCCATTGTGGGGTATAAAGCTGCATTGGGTGGTGATAAAGCTGCGTTTGTAGGGGTGATAAAGCTCCATTGTGGGTTATAAAGCTCCATTGTGTAGTGATAAAGCTTCCCAATTTTTGTGAGAAAAAGCTCCATTGTTGGGGTGATAAAGCTCGAAAAAAAAAAGAAACATTGTGGGGTGATAAAGCTCCATTGTGGGGTGATAAAGCTCCATTGTGGTGTGATAAAGCTCCATTGTGGGGTGATAAAGCTCCATTGTGGTGTGATAAAGCTCCATTGTGGGGTGAAAAGGCCTCCAATGATGGGGTATAAAGCTCCATTTGTGGGTGAAAAAGCCCATGAGTTGTTGATAATAGCTCCATTGTGGGTGTTGATAAAGCTCCATGTGGGTTGATAAGCTCCATTGTGGTGTGAAAAAGCACCAATTAGGGGATGATAAAGCCCCATTGTGGTGTGATAAAGCTCCATTGTGGGGTGATAAAGCTCCATTGTGGGGTGATAAAGCTCCATTGTGGGGTGATAAAGCTCCATTGTGGTGTGATAAAGCTCCATTGTGGGGTGATAAAGCTCCCTAGTTGGAGGGTGATAAAGCTCCATTGAGGGGTGAAAAAGCTCCATGTGGGTAAAAAAGCCCCATTGTGGAGTGAAAAAGCGTCATATAGAGGTGGGTGATAAAGCTCCATTGATGTTGAGAGATAAAGTCTCCAAATGAGGGGTGAAAAGCTCCATTGAGTGGAGGTGAAAAAAGCTCCAATGTGTGGTGATAAAAGCTCATAGGTGTGAGATAAAGCACCCATAGAGGGGTGATAAAAGCTCTAAATGTGGGGTGAAAAGCTTCCATTGAGGGGGTGTGAAAAATCCCATTGTGGTAGATGATAAAGCTCCAATTGTTGGGGAGATAAACGCCCCATTGTGTGGTGTGATAAAGCTCCATTGATGGGTGGATAAAAAGCTCCATTTAGGTGAGATAAGCTCCATTGTGGAGGGAAGAAGCTCCAATAGTGGTGAAAAAGCCCCATATGAGTAGTGTGTAATAAAGCTCCATAGTGTGTGATAAAAGCACCATTGTGGGTGCTAAAGCCCCCCAATGTTTGTGCTAAAGCACCATGTGTGTGATAAAGCCCATGTGGGGTGAAAAAAGCCCATAGAGTGTGATAAAGCTCCATTGTGGGGTGATAAAGCTGCAATTGTGAGTGATACACTCCATATATGTGGGAGAAAAAGCTCCATAGTGGGGTGAAAAAGTCACCATTGAGGTGTGATACACGCTCCAATGTGTGTGAATAAACTCCAATGTGGGGTGAAAAAGGTGCACCATTGTGGGGTGAAAAAGCTGCATTGGTGGGGTGATAAAGCTCCATTGTGGGGTGATAAAGACTCCATTGTATGTGAGATAAAGCTCCAATGTGGGGGATAAAGCTCATAGATGGGTGATAAAAGCTCCATTGTGGTGATGATAAAGCTCCCATGATGGGGGTGAATAAAGCCCCATTGTTGATTGATAAAGCTCCAATTGTGGGGAGGGGTGTGCTACAGCTGCATTGAGTGTGTGATAAAGCTCCCATTTAGGGGTGATAAATGCAGCATTAGTGGGGTGAAAAGCTGCACTGGGGGTGATAAAGCACCATTTTTGGGTGTTATAAAGCGGCAATGTGTGTGTGATAACGCTGCATTGTGGGGTGATAAAGCCCTGCAATGAGTGGGGTGAAAAATCTGCATTGTGGGTGATAAACGCCTGCCAAAGTAGGGGTGATAAAGCTGCATTGTGGTGATAAATCTCCATTGTGGTGTGATAAAACGCTCCATATGTGTGGGGTTAAAAGCCCCATTTGTTGTGAAAAGCTCCATTGTGGGGTAATAAAGCCCCATAGTGGGGTGATAAAGCTCCATTGAGGGGTAAATAAGCCCCCATTGAGGGTGTAAAGCCTCACTGTATAACCGAAAAGATAAAACATCCACAATTAACACCCCGAACCGTTTGTCACTTAAGAGTTGTGAATGTTTTGGGTCAGTTAAACCTGTAATGTGAACCACTGACCTGTATTGAACCACTGACCTGTATGTGGAACCACTGACCAGTAGTGATAACCACTGACCCTGATATATGTAACCATTGACCAGTATATTGAACCACTGACACTGTAGAGTGAACTCACATACCTTTTAGTGTGAACCACTGACCTGTAGAGTGAACCACTGACCAGAAGTGTGAACCAATATGGTACTCAGTATAGTGTTTGAACCACTTACCAGTAGTGTGAACCACTAGACCTGTAGGGGAGAACCACTGCCCTGTCGTTGTGAAACCACTGACCAGTATGATGAACCACTGACCTGTAGATTGTGACCCATTGTACCTGTTAAATGTGAACCACTTACGCTGTAGTAGTGAACCCTGACCTGTAGTGATAAACCACTGACGCAGTAATTAAGAACCAATGACCTATACCTGTGAACCAACAGCCTTAAGTTGTGAACCACAGACCTGTAGTAGTGAACCACTGACGTGTAGTGTTGAACCACAGACCTGTAGTATGAACCACTTTACCTTTATATGTGAACCACTGTACACTGAATTGATAAACACTCAAAAAAGTATACTGTGTTAAACAAGTAAAATTACCAACATTGCGTTTTAACCGCCAGAAAGTCCCTGTGTACGAATGTCTGAATGTTAACGGATTTTGGCAAAAAGAACAAGTGAACAGGTTCCTGAACGAAGTGTTAGCTTGAAGCGACCTGACTCAGATGCAGTAGAAGCGCCGTGAGTTACCCGAGCATAGATACAACAATTACTCGCGAAAAATATGTAATGACAATATTGCCAAACAAACCCATACCACTCGCGGATATGAAACACCGCGATCACAGAGCCTCAAAAACTCCAGAGACACTGTGCATTAAGCCAATGTAATATTAACCTATAACCGGACAAAAGGATCGAGTCTCCATCCCGTCACCCATCCGCAACTAGATGTATCCACACGGTTTTAGCGCCCTTCAGCATACACATAAATATATCACACGACACCAATGCTGGGTGAAACGCTTTAGTGAAAATTGAGGCGAGGACAAGAGCAGAGACTGACGTATTTTCTGGCTCTTAAAATAAGAAAATACTCTTATTTCCCATTCCCATGTTGGAAATGATGCGAAATAAGAACTAATATTTTTTCATTTTGCGTTGATGTAATGGTGCATGTGAAAGTTGAACTGAGAATCGCAAATTGCAAGGGAAGGGTGCAATTTACCTTTGATTTGTACCAAATTTTTCGAGAATTGTAGACGAATTTACTATATCTAGGCCCGAGGCACGAAAAGTTGTTATATGAGGTCGAGGCAGTGAAAGTTTGAGTTATAACCAGGCGAGGCAGGAAAGTTGTTAATAACCATGCGAGGCAGAAAAGTTTGTCATATGAGGCGTAGTGCAGTGTGAAAAATATAAAAAAAAGGGGTGGTTATTTGTTATATAGATGTCGATGCAGGAAAGTAGTTATACGAGGCGAGGCAGGAAAGTTTGTTATAGTTAGTCAGGCATGAAAGTAGTAATATTATGCGAGGCAGGAAAGTTGTTATATTAGCGTGAGGCAGGAAAGTTGTTTATGTTGAGGGCGAGTGCAGGAAAGTTGTATATACCATGGCAGCAGAAAGTTGCATAATACCAGGCGAGGGCAGGAAAGTTGTTATATGAGACGAGGCAGGAAAGTTGTTATACCAGCTGAGGCAGGAAAGTATGTTATACGAGTGCGAGGCAGGAAATGTTTGTTATGAGAGGCGAGGCATGAAAGTTTATAAGATGGGCGAGTTGCAGAAACTTGTTATATAGGCGATGCAGGAAAGTTGTAAATCGAGGGGTAGGCAGGAAAAGTTTTATGTGATGCGAAGCAGAAAGTTTGTTATAAGATGGAGGCCGGAAAGATTTGTATATGAGGCGACGCAGTGAAAGTGTTAGTTATGGTGAGGGCCGAGTCTGGAAAGTTGTTATATGAAAGGCGAGCAGGAAAGTTTGTTATACCCAGGCGAGGCAGGAAAGTGTAATAGTGGAGTAGAGTGCAGGAAGTTGTTATATGGAGCTAGGCAGGAAAGTTGTTATACGAGGTCTAGGCAGGAAACTTGTATATAAGAGTCGAGGCAGGAAAGTTGTTAATGAAGGCTAGGTCATGAAAATATTTTATACTTAGGCGAGCAGGAAAGTTGTTATATAGGCGAGTCAGGAAAGTTGTTATATGAGGCGAGGCAGGAAAGTTGTTATATGAGGCGAGGCAGGAAAGTTGTTATATGAGGCGAGGCAGGAAAGTTGTTATATGAGGCGAGGCAGGAAAGTTGTTATATGAGGCGAGGCAGGAAAGTTGTAATATGAGGCGCGGCAGGAAAGTTTTTTAATTGATTGCGAGGCAGGAAAGTTTTATAAGAGGCGAGGCAAGTGACAATTTGTATAAATGATCTGAGGCAGGAAAGTTTGTTATGTGAGGTGCCGAGGCAGGAAAGTTGTTATATGAGGCGAAGCAGTGAAAGTATTTATATGAGGCTAGCAGGAAAGTAGTTATACATGCGAGGCATGAAATTTGTTAATATGATGTAGGCAGGAAAGTTGTTATATGAGGCGAGGCAGGAAGTTATAAACTAGGCTAGGCAGGAAAGTTGTTATATGAGGCGAGGCTGTAAAGTTTGTTATAGTGAGGCGAGGCCAGGAAAGTGTTGTTATATGAGCGAGGCAGGAAATATGTTATGAGGCGAGGAAGAAAAGTTTTATATGAGGCGAGCAGAAAGTTGTTATAATGAGGGTAGGCAGGAAGTTGTTATATGAGGCGAGGTCAGGAAAGAGCGTGTTATATTATTGCGAGGCAGGAAAGTTGTGATAGAGATGCGAGAAGGAAACTTGTTAAAAAAAAAAAAATGATGCTAGGATGAAAGTTGTTTATATACGGATGCAGTGGCAGAAACTTTTAAATGTATGCGAGCGCATGAAACTGAATTAAGAGAGGCGAGAATGAAACTAGTTATATGAGGCTAGTCAGGAAAGATGTTATACGAGGCGAGGCAGGAACTTATGTTAATGAGCTAGGCATAAAGTTGTTAGTACGAGGCGAGCAGGAAACTAGTTATATTAGGCGATGCAGGAAACTAGATATGTGGAGGCGAGTGCAGGAAAGCTTGTGTATATGAGGCGAGGGCAGTAACTTGTTTATATGAGGCTAGGCAGGAAAGTATGTTATACGATGCGAGGCAGTGAAACTATTTATAATGAGGCGAGGCAGGAAACTGTTATGTGCGGCGAGGCCAGGAAACTTGTTAAATGAGGCTAGGCACGAAACTTGTTATATGAGGCGAGGAAGGAAAGGTGTTTATATACGAGTGTGCAAGAAGGAAAGTTGTATATGAGGTATTACCACCTAGGAATTCAAATGGCGCATGTTATCCCAGTAAATGTGAGCAAATAAACACAGTAGAAAAAGTTAGACTTATATTATCCTTCACCAATTTAGAACAGCAATATGTACACTATTTACAGTGATAAAATAGTCACTCCACGTAAAGACAGGCAGAAAAAGAAGCCACAAATAGCAGACCGTGCTTCCAACGCAGCTCAAGAATGGGAATTACAATGGCCAGACAGGAGAGCGGTACCCACATAACCTCTGCGATGCCACTCCCACCTTCTTTACTAGGCTAGAACCTGGTACCACTAGTTTAACGTGGTGCCCCCACATCAACTCTTAGCAACCTGGTTCGCAGGTTGGGGTAGAATAGCCTGTAAAATGAGGGTGTGACCATGCTCCGAATAAAAGTTTACGTACTCTTTGTGCATGCCACACCCCCACCCCCGAGAAGGCTTTCATGATAAGTCAGCCACCATCCCAGTGGTAACCGTTCCGCCATGGCACAAAAATAATGGAGCCTGCCATATCCCTCCACCATCCAACTCATAGATAGATCTCATCAATCCTAATGACCAAAAGCCAAACCCCTAAACTCAGAGTAGACAGCAGTCAGAATAGGCCAACAAGAGTCCAAGATACAAGCGGACGTAGCCCGTATCCCCACACTATTAAAAAAAACCCCACATCAGGGGGAAAAAAGCAAAAAGAGCTTGAAAGGGGGTTACACAAATACATCCAACCTAAATAAAATAATAAACTAGAACTCTTGACAAAGAGTCCTGCAACACATTTTCTTTGCCGGCATACAATTTATTTTTTGATGTTTATAGGGCAGCAGCCTGAGCGTCCAACTGCAATAATCCTTGTGTTGTGATTCTTCATGAGGCTTTGGAGATTAGACTAACGGGTGTATGAATCACTGTAGACCTGTGACCACCTGGCGATTCTGGCCCACATAAACATCGAAATGCGGTTCCAAGCCATTACCAGCGCGAGGCTTCATTTTCAATGTAGAGTAAGCTCACTGATGTGGCTGACTGCTGAAAGTATGCCTACAGGCTGCAACTCCTTGTTCCTAATGTAATATGTTCACCCCAGCCCCCCACGCCCCAACTCACTTAGAAGCATCAACAACCCTGTAATTAAAAAGGGTTTGTGAGAAGTCTGGAGACAGGAGAAGTGGTTGCAGAGCACCATAATCTATTTTCCTTTATTAAAAGCAGTTGTTACAATCTGACGTCCAATTAAAAGGTGAACATTATGTACTTGTAAAGAAGTAAGAGGGGCTACAATATCTGAGAAAATATCTTACAGAACTTCTGTAAAATCCATCATGCCTAGGAAACGTTGAAAAGATTTACCTATCATGAGGAACTGGATAATCTTTAATCGAAAGAACTTTAGCCAAGTTTAGAGCAACATTACCACTACCTAATTCATTGGCCTAAGAAAAGTGATATGTGGCCTGCGCAAAGGAGATTTAGATAAATTAACTGTTAATTTGGGTAATTCTTAAAGGTCTCAAAACACGCTTTTAAGTCTAAATAGTGTGTTGATCCAAGTATCAGACACCACCACAATATCAACTGGGTAATCTGCGTTCCTTCAAGTCCTTTAATAGCCTGATGGATGAGATTCTGGAATGAATAGGGAAATTTTTCATTCCGAAGGGTGTAACTGTATACTGATAAAGACCACCTTGAATTATGAAGGCAGAGATTTTCTTCGCCTTAACAGTCAAAAGGAAACATTAAAATTAAACCTTAAACTGAGATCAAATTTTGACACAAAAGTTAGACCTTACCCACAAAGTCAATTACGTCATCCGAACGAGGAGAGGTACTCATCTGTAATTGTGACACGTTCACTTATTTAAAAACGGTAGTCTGAGCACATACGAAACCCTCCATCAGCCTCTTTACAAGGATTGCACGGTTGAAGCCCGATGGACTAAGAATGACTCCTGTCCTCTCACATAAACCATGTTTTCTAACAAGAAGACTACTCCCGCTGAAGTATCCATTGTGCTTAACAGATATAGCTCAGTAGGTGGAGAGTATAATTGGTTTAGATTTTCCCACATCTACATCAAAGTAACCTAACGTCACATTTTTTCGGCACATATCCGAAAAAATAAAAGGATATGACTGTATAAGCTCAGTTAAAATGGTTGCTTATATTTCAGATAATCCAGCCAATAAAGTGTCTATGATCCTTGAGGAGGACAGAATATGAAAAGATTAACCTATATTAATTTTCATAATAGAGTGCAAAAGAGTCAGAGTCTGTCCTCAGGAGGTAAGAGGACATAGAACATTTACATGGGACTTTTATCAGGTGTAATGAAAGGCCTAGATTTGATTAACTTTTAATATTAATGTTTTATGAGTTCTTACCAAAGGGAGCTACCACATAATATAAATCAGATAATCTACTTACTATTCTGCATAGTTTCCCCGTAAAAATCTAGCTTTCGAAGGTGTTGGCCATGTAAATGTTCCTGCACCAACACCTTTTCTCCTGGATGGAAGGACGTGAAATTGTGCACTACTGTCATACCTCAGATTCATCATTCTTTAGCTAACTTTAGGTTAAGCCGTGGCTAACTCACGTGCCACCTGCAACCTTGAAGACGGTTGTAGAGTGTCTGAGCTTACGTTCTTCATCCCATTCCATCCTTCTATGAGCACCCTAAGATGACCTCGTACATTGTGCCCAAAAGATCAGCACAAAAACGACTAATAACCCTGTTAGTACTCTTGTCAACGTCTCTCGTACACTGAGAATAGCAACAACGAGAGATTCATCCCACTCATTCGTAAAGTGCATGCAAAAACTTCTCAACATTGTTTTTATGTTTGGTGGAAACTTTCCCAGGCGCCTAGGTACTGAGTGATAGGCATAGTATAAGTTTTGAATTATCCCAAACCCTAGTATTAAATCAATCCCTAAATAATGCTTGGCAGTGAAGTTCGTACCTTTAACACATTGTAAAGTTTAAAGGATGCCAAAACAAGAAATGAATATTGGTTAAAGCATTGGAGAATAGCTTTAGTATGGATACTATTCATTGGGATCGCATCAGAGATAACTGTTTACTTATCCATAATTGTAAAATATATTACTAGATTTCCATACTTTGGTCTAAGGTATGGACCTACAACAATCTATAATAAAATCCTGCAAAAGGTTCTCCAATCAGAGGTATGGGATTTGAGAGGTGCATGTTTAATTGTAATGACCAGGTTTTCCAACTTGCTGACACCTCGCAACACCAAATTATGAATCCTTCACAGCCTTCTTAATTTTGGCATAAAATGCTTTTGTGATTTCTATACCAAGGTTTGATAATTCCAAAGTGACCTCCTAATGACGTATTATGAGCAATATTTAATCTCGAGGTCTATACATTGGATGGAACCACTAACCTTTTCGTATAATTGCCGGCCCTCTATCTACCTTCTACCATCTCATGCAGACCCAAATAATCATATTAACTTCATACTAGACTGGATGTACCCAAAGAGTGATTACCCATTGGGCTGCCACAAAAGCGAATTTTAAGAAGGTCCATTCGTTGTTCCTCCCGGAAGGACATACCCGACGGGTTGGGAAACAGAGACATCAGTGCAATCCGCACCAGGGAAATAGGAAGGCTTGATCGGGGACTGTTCTCAAATTGTATTTATACGAGACTCCGGCCGGTGTGTCTCACTAAAACACGAGCTATTCCTGAGATCGGAGTCCTTCAAGATAGTGTAAAACATCTCCCCAGAAGACAAACCCTTGGTGATGATGCCACGATATTATGGCCAACCCTGGAGAAGCATTAATCATTATGTGGATATCAGGACATACTGAACTAACATTATTAATGTTATTACCCAGTAAAAACAAGCATTTTCATTGTAAATACCTATTTAGTAGATACCTACAGTCAAGTACCCAGTTTAATATTTGCACTGTACAAAAATTTTATGCAAAGGAACTGATATATAGTCACCACTTCCTCCATAAGCTTTCCAATAAAAAAAACTGAGGAATTCAAGGAAGTATTCTCTTAAGGGGTAATATTCCTTCACTGTAAAGTGAGTCACTATGCCCCGTATCTCTAAGGTATATACTTTAGTTGATTTCTTAGTTATCCTGACGGAAATAAGACTTTCGCAATAAATAAAGGGCCATACCGTTTTTTCTACTTCTCTAGGGACATGTAACTAGGGATATTTATAGATTATCCCGATGGTTTGATGGTTTTTTGTGTGGGGCGTGGAACTGATGATACCTACATTAATTACACCTGAAGCCAGACGGACATGCTGCCCTTATACTACGCTGAAGTGACGTTTGCAAGTTGTGTGGTCTATCTGGCTGTTGCCTCTCTGGATATTGTTGTCTGAGTTCTCCAAACGTAGTTTGCCTCTCCGCATGGTGTACTAATAAAGAGAATCGTTGCTCAACCAGGTGACCTTTGATTGGAATGACGTAGACGCTCTCTCACCTCCGGCTGGCACTTCATTCACCAATGATGTCGATCTCTTCACACGCCAGACTGTTGAAAAGAGAACGGGAACCGTGCGCACGGACAAGGATCGGTTCGTTTCGAAGGTATCAGCCAAACCTGTGCCCGCCTCCATGCAGTTGGTAAGTCACGATCCTGCAGAAGACACGAACCTCTGGTCCAACAGACCACCAGCAGGTCTAATCATCGAGAATAATCGCACCATCTCCTCAAGTTAGAGACCACCACCACTGGACGCTTTATACAGCTGGTAAAAAGCTTTTAGTTTATGCTTTCTCACAAAGTCCACCAGGGATTGGACCAATCTGCCGCCTGATCAATTTGAAGGTCTTACGATCTAATCAGCTGGATACATTGTATATGCTCCCCAACACTGGTTGGTGATCATCTACAATAAACAGAGAATTCATCGAAAGTTAAAACCGACGAAACTTACGCTGGTGCCCATACCCAATAAAGCAGTATGAACAGACGCTGCCCAGAGCTGTTCCGGCCCCTCAAGCTCGAGCCTGATTTTGCGAAACTTTCGAAAAATTGCTCTGTTCGTCCTCATTGAATGACTGGAACAAGCTGTACTGCATTTTGTAAACTGAAAACGATTTACAGAAAGCGAAAACTATAGCCTCCTAACACTTTCCCTATCAAATTCCATCCCTTGCGAATGCACTAGCGTGTTCCCCTAGTATGCACAATGAATAGAATTTGGTCCAGCTCAATGTCCAACGACGCTGATTACCCAGAGCCAACCCATCAGTCACTATCCTGACCATTTTGCTCCGTAGGTATAACATCTCCTCCTGCGAGAACAAAGTAGTTTGCCCTATCTCCCGTAGAGGTAGAGTTTGGAATGTGCATCATTCTTCAATCAGTAGTCAGCAAGGAAAATTACTTTTCATCCTCGAAGGTAATTTCATCGCTGATGTAATTCCGCCTGGCTCCATGTGCTCCACCAACACCAAGTATTTATTGAAGGAAAATTTTTTAAAATTTTCTCCTAATATTTAATATGATATATAATAATATATATATATATATATATATATATATATATATATATATATATTATATATATATATATATATATTATATTATATATATATTTATATATTAATATATATATATATATTATATATATATATATATATATATATATATAATGATCAAGATCTTTGGTGTAGGTTATTAATTACAAAGGTCCATAAACTGGTCCCTGTGGAACGCCGCTTGTGTTCTGGCCCAAGTCTGATTTCACCCCCATTTAATCAGCCATTCCTCGATTCGTGAGAGAATTTATCCTATGAGACCATGATCTGCCACTTTCTTTAAGAGTTTATGTGTGGAGGTCAATGCACTGATTACAATCAATGTAAATATCTATGGTTTCAAGATTCTTCCTTTATATATGAATGGACAATATTTAACATTATGTCGTGCTTGAAGATTTTTGCACAGTTTCATTTGTAGAAGTTGTCTGTAAAATATTTTTCCAATTGGCTTTTCAAAATATATTTAATAATACACGTAACATTAATGCCGGATTATCGAGTGAAGGTGTAAGTAGAAGCGCAAGTGTCTGGAGGCAGCATCATGGTAGGTTAGGTTAGGACAGGAACTTAGTTCACTTATTTTCTACCTTTGTGTAAACCCACACTTCTTATTTGGTAAACTTGTAAGGAAAATACGCATTGCTGATGAAGCTTCTGCTGGAACAACGTTTCGCCCTGTGTACATCTCTAATAAGCTCTAACTTACCGAAGCTACAAAAACACAGCGAAACGTTGTTCCACTGAAAGGTATTTCTCAAAATGTTGGGTTTATTAAGACAAGTCAGCAGACATTAGAACGTCCGCTTTTTAAACCAATTTCTCGGTTTAAAAAACTTGTGGTTCTTTCTTCCCTGATATCTCCGGTACTTACAACTGGACCTAATTAATTTAAACTTGAATTCTTTTCCTCTCAGTGGTAGGTGAGGTTCGTCAGGAAACAGGACAAGTGTCCCTGACGCGCGTCTTGGTCATATGATAACCCGCCGTTGAAGCTTTTGGTCATCTGACCGAGGCCTTCCTCTGGCTTACCAGTCCACCCCTTTAAAAATTATACTCATAATTATAACCATTGTTTCTTTCCCTCAAAATTTTGATATTTACAGTGCTTGCTTTCGTTCCCAGCATCCTCAGAATACCCAAACGCATCATCTCACGTAATTTTTACTAATTATTTATTACCTCTTTCTTATACAAATAGAAACCAGGCGATAAAACTCCGTAATAAAATGCCTTAGAGAAGCAAAAGACATGGTCTACACTCTGACATTAATTTGCATATGATGTGTTGTTATGGCCGGCCAGCCATTTATTGTGCAGTAACACTGTATTGCCCCGAACACTGGCTCTTAGCACAGTCACCCTGCATTGTGATGTGATTTATCAAGGGTGTCTTTATGCCACGTGAGCCAGAGATGCTGGTGTCTCTCTGTAAATAATGTATATAAATATTATATTAATATATATATAATATATATTATATAGATATATATATATTAAATAAATATATATATATATATATATATATATATATATATCGTGACTACTCACAGTGTGAGTAGTCACGAAAGCGCTTGGAATTTCACTACTTTTTCACAATGGTTGTTTTGCATATTTTAAAATCACCTGTATCTATGCAAAACAACCACTGTGAAAGAATAGTGAAATTCCAAGCGCTTTCGTGACTACTCACATTATCAAGGAACAATGAAAGTAAAGCATCAAAGGAAGGTATATAAAGGGGTAGCCCACACCTCACTATCAGATCCCACAACAAAGAAACACCTGACACGCGACTCATAAGAAAGGGAACACTGCAGCAGGCCCGCTGGCCCAACTAGACAGGTCCTTCACACAACCCACCAACAAACTATTCTACCCAAGAAATAAGAATTTTAAAAATTATTATTTGTCCAATGTATTATTAAATTCTTCCCAAATTCTATTAATTATAAATGGATCTAATTTATATAAACCAAAGGAAATATTCATATTATTGTCAAAACTGCTTTTTATGAAACAAGATTCAATTATATTCCTGTCGACCATGGACTTGCTTGATACTACTTTCTCAACGTTTTGAAAATCAATTGGATGGTTAAAATCTCTTACATGAATAAATAGAGCATTGGAATCTTGTCCAGTTCTAATGCTATATTTATGTTGTTTTAATCTTAGTTCAGATTTTTACCAGTTTGACCGTAATAAACTTTATCGCAAATTTTACAAGGATCTTATAGACACATCCATCAGCATTTTGGGGGGAATTCTTTATCAAAAGTTTTTTTACTGTATCAAGATTTTTGAATACAACTTTGATATTAAAAGTCTTAAGAAGAGAAGGCATATCAACCAAGTTTTCATGGTAAGGGAGAACCAACATATTTTTAGTTGAATAAGGCTGGTTGTCCCTTTTTGGATTGTAAAAAGTATTTCTAGCAACTTTAAAAGATTTATCAATTACGTTTCTTGGGTATTTCAAATCATTACCTATTTCATAAATTTTTGATATTTCCTGTTACAAAAAACGAGATTCTAAAAGCTTAGAGATCTCCAGTGAATACTAGAAAGGACTGCCCTTCTAGCATCCAGCCTGTTACTGGGTTTTCGTAAACAATTAGTCAGTATCCTTGTCCAATTATCCATTAGAATTCAGTATGATTCAGTAGTGCTTCAGGATTACAACTGGTAGGCTACTAACTAGAGAAATTAAAATATAATAAATTTATTAAGTTTAGAGGTATATTATCAAATTAAATTAAATTAAATTAATCACAGTAATCAAAATAATATCACATCTCTCAAGTACAATATTATTGTGCTGAAAGCACATATCACATTTATAATTCTTAAGTACCGTCTGGTACATTAACATTTAATAAGATATTACAAATATGTACAAGTAAGTGTGTATGTGTGTAAGTGCTCTAAGTAGTTCACTATGTCTCACGACTCGACTAGACTTAAACAAATGACTGACAAAGTCATCAAATAAACTAACTTCTCGACCAACTGGCAATCAGAACAGTCTGCTTGAACAATAAAAAGAATGCTAAGCCCAATACCAATATAACAAGCGACTGCGACACAGAATCAGGAACAAGGACATAATATAACGACACTAAGTAGGGACCATCAGCAGATCCTCCACAAAAGTCACAAAACTCCCATATTACTGAATCTAAGTTCAGCATAAGAAAATCCCTTTACTGTGATAATACACAGATACCAGTACAAGTTAGATCAGAAGCTACAGCTCAGGACCTGAGTTGTTCAGAGTGTCTTTGAGACACACAACCTCAGTACAACGTCGAAAATCACTAAGTCTATACAATGTTCTGTGAACAGTCTCCAGAACTAACAATAATGAGACAAGAGACGATCTTCCAACAAGGGCCTATAAGGGAGATTTAGGCTATTTGTCTGGAATACGTCCAACCACCCAGCGAGTCTAGACCAGACTGAATACTTCAGGCGAGGTGAGGACACCCCCCCTCGATCACGTGATAGCTCCGTGGACAGCTGCAGCTCAGAAACAGAAGCCGGCAAAGTAACGAGCAAGGAGCGATAATTACAGTAGTTAGACAATCAAGACTTGAACTGAGCACATAATATGTTACATCCTACCTAACCAAAGGAAGCTAAGTCAAATAACAATATAAAGCAATACATTTACGATTTAGCTATTATCGCAATTACAAGCAATATAAAATTATATGAAAAGGTAATAATTATATATATATATATATATATATATATATATATATATATATATATATATATATATATATATATATATTATATATTTGAATATATATATATATATATAAAATATATATGTATATTATTATATATATATATATGCTTTACTTTCATTGTTCCTTGATAATGTGAGTAGTCACGAAAGCGCTTGGAATTTCACTATTCTTTCACAGTGGTTGTTTTGCATATTCTGAAATATATATATATATTATATATATAATATATATATATATATATTATATATATATATATATATATATATATATATATATATATATATATATATACATATATATGTAAGTAGGAACAAAGAGTCATAACTTGTACATAGTGTTAAATAAGGTTTATGATCCTGTTCATATTTCCTTCGGAGAGAATTTTCAAGTAAGGATGGGGCGTGAGACTTTTTAAAATGCATCATTAACTGAGGCAGCAACACTTGACCAGGCTGTCAGTGTCAGGGTGACAGGCTGTCAGTATGTCAGAGTGACTAGGTGTCAGGCGTTCACCGTGTCAGGCTGCCACAAGCCACCAATGCTTCGGCTCTCCAGGTAATTTGTAGCAATATAATAATAATAATATTTTGGAGCCTCTCTGGCCTCCAGGGTATATTGTGGCGCTCATTTAGCAAAGGTTATGCGTTTATAATTCTGCTCTGCTCAGGGCAAATATATGATGGTATGCTGGGTATAACACGATAGCATTTTGTAAGGGTTTTTCATCGCACCATGACTCACGAAATCGTAACGACACGATTGTAAACAGATCACAAAACGGGTGGGACTCGAACGATGGCTTGCTAGTTTTACGTCTCCCATGCCATAGTTTCGATTCCCAACCCCCTTTGGGATTTTTCGCTATGTTAAGACAAGTAGTTATGTGTGTTAGTTGCATGTGTATGTGTCCATGTGGTGGTAAATCCCTAGGCATGTAACTTGCTGCCGTCTCTGACTCATACAAACGTGGAAATGCATTGCATACTAGTGGCTGTCTTTTGTGTGTACTGATGTTTCATTACATGTAAACTACATTATTCTGTACCACATAAAAAATAAAACTGCATTTGTACTTGTATTCACAGAGACGAGTGAATCTCAGTATGCTCGTATATACTCTACACTGAGTTTTCTGAAGTCACATCTTCAATATTCCTGACTGACTGATGACCCAGTGTTATGCAGCCTTAATAAGCTTCATGCAGCAGTTTGGCTTTAAACCTAATAAGGCAACAAATCTCTGACTTCCAGACACTCACGATACATTGTTGAAGAGTTCGCTTAATTCAGGTCATTATGTTGTAGGAGGACCAATAGCAGCAGCACTCTGGGTGTTCATCGAAGCCAGTGGTGTGACACCGATCTCACCACCTCCATAAATATTCATATATCATTTGCATGCATCAAAAATGTGCAGCTAGCCATTGCAGCGGCAATTTTAGCCTGGAGACTAATGGTGATGGGTTTACCTCGTGCTTGTCCTTGACAGGACATGCTTTGTTAGTTTAATAATTTCCAGATGAAGTTAAATAATGATGGACTGATCTAGGGAGACATGATATTAAGTCAGTGTTCAGAAGTGATGGAGAGGATTTAATTTCACGACTCTTCAAATATGAAAACCCGTTGTTCAATAAAGAATGGGCACGGAATCGAACCATGGCCTGGCATGTGGTCTGACATGTGGTCTGGCATGTGGTCTGGAATGTGGGAGACCCAGTGCTTCGAGGTGAATGAGGACAAACGTACCGTGAAAGTTTCTGGTGCAGTAGGAAGAGACAGTAGGGTGACAGCTGGTGCTGCTGATATTGACAAAGTCACGGAAGTCCTGTCTATAAAAAAACACCCCAGAACGGTGAGGCCCTTTACCCCTGGCGAGTTAGTCGTAAAATCATTGTGTACTGGAACAGCAAAACAGCACACTACCTGCCAGGGGAGTACGACTTAAGTGTACATTTTATATATATATATATATATATATATATATATATATATATATATATATTTATTATATATTATTTTATATACTTAAGTAACGTACTCATTACCCTTTGTCAAAGTTATGAAAAGACAATTTGCACTTCGATAACACAGTTGGATTCACATAAAATTTGTTATTAAGGTGAAAAATTTTTCACTCTAGGCACTCACCACTGTCATTTGATCCCGATGTCAACAAACCCTTACTGGTGACGGATTTCTGCTCTAAATACTCTTCTCAGTGATAGTTTTCAATTATTATACTGCCACCATGAGTTTTAGACTCTGGTTGGGTGTGTGTGTGTGTGTGTTGGGGTTTTGTGTTTTGGTGTGTGTTGTGTGTGGTGTGTGTGTGTGTGTGTGTTCTGTGTGTCTGGTCTGGTGTATGTGTCTATGTGTGTTGTGCCCTCCACACCACACACACACACCACACAAAAACATCTAAGTCTCTGTTTTATTTTCCTAATTCATTCTCAGATGTCGGATATTTATCATTACATCTTGTGGAGACCCTGAAATATACTCAATTACTAGTGTAAAGGAGGAATATTATCATATCCTGGGAGTAAGATATTGCCCCTTTTATCTTTGAAGAGCTATTACGGAGTATTTAAAAACTTAGCCATAGTTTTGGGTTATCTCTCGAGAAAGGGATATTTCAATAATAATCCACAGATACTGTATTCAATTTTATTCAATAAAGGCGTGTGTTTTCTCACGTATAAGAGTTCGTTTATTTCTTCCCGAAATAAATTAGCCAAAAAAAAGTAATGTTTGCCAGGATGACTTAGGTTAAATTAACATAAATTAACGAAGATTAACGTAAATTAACGTAGAAAAAAGGAGATATCTTACTGACTCACAGGGGCCGTGCTGCGCCTAAGGCTTTGGAGGCAATCTGACTCTGATCCGAGGAAAGGGAGGACAGCTCTAGTTCCTTAGATCATGAGGGGGAGAAAGACATGCCTAAAGAATCATAATTTTTTTTTTTCAATAAGAAACATTAACGAGGGTAATTGAAAGACACTTGTGTCTGACGATGTTTATTTATAAAATACCTTGTTAAAAAGAACATTTGTCCTTAACATTATGTATAAAATACGAAGACCAGAACGGGTTTAATACCATGTGCAAAAATATCTTCGCCTGGTAACGCCTTTATCAAAATTATTCTGCACCCAAAGAACAACATTATATATATTATATATATATATATATATATATATATATATAATATATATATATATATTATATATATATATATATATATTTTGTTATATATATATATATATATATATATATATTATATATATATTATATTATATATATATTTATATATATATATATATATTCACAAAACTGACTCACCACAATAGAAAAATCTATGTTAGTGATAATGATTAAGTTATGCCTGGGTAACATCACTGTTATTAATGTTTCTTATCATTTCTCAGTGGTGTTATCTCACTTCCGGTGTGATGTTTCACACTGCGTGATACACCGAATCAACTTTGTTTACATCCAGTACTGATGGTAACCTCGGCACTCCTGGCCAGGGCGGTACATCTCCAGCTGGGCGTAATATTTATATTTTCGTGTCTGACATACAACTGGAAGTATCGAAAAGATGCACATCATTGTTAAGAGTTCAAAATTCTGTGTCAGACATATACTGAAACACACGTCTGGATGTAGCACCTTAACATGGCCGAGCCACCTCTTGGAAAAGGCCCGGGCCGGGCCATTATACTGGAGAATCTAGAACAACAACAACCCTAAGATATGAAGCTGTGGGTGAATGCTTCGTTATATACTGACCGTTGTATTGCTGTATTATAATCTTGGCTTGAGATCTTCCTTACTATCAAGAAATACCAAGATTTTGCTCACCGTCTCACTCACTTTCTAGGAAGCAGTTGCCTTGATTTTTCTCCCGTGTGATGGGAACAAATCTGTTCTCTCAAATATTTCCTATTGTGGTGAATCACTGAGCTTCATACATCACACTATTACAGTTTCTTTGTGATAAATCATAAGCAAACTTACGTGGAGACAATAAAACGGGAATATAAAATCATTTAAACCGTGGTTTAAAAATATTTGACCACCGTAGATGTGTTTATACAAAGTTCCCTGAAACGAAAAATTCATTCGAACACTAGAGAAACAGAACGAAACTTGATGTGTAGGAAGCTGTTTCAGTGGATAATAAAACTGTGTACACAAGCCCAGAATTCTTGAGTCGAGTTTAATGGCATTACAACCTAACTTGAACATCTAACAGTTACCTTCTGTAAGACAAAACAATTAGTTCAAAATACATCAAAACAAACCCAAGATATCGTCAGAGAAATATATATATATATATATATATATATATATATATATATATATATATATATATATATATATATATATATATATATATATATATATATATATATATATATATATATGTTTCGAGTGACCTTGTGTTGTTGATGAGAAATAAAGGGCCTCACATTCAAGTATATTACCACATAAATTTTCAGTTTTATTGCCTCCATGTGGGTTTGTTTAAGTATTTATAAAGTTTATATATATATATATATATATATATATATATATATATATATATATATATATATATATATATATATAATATATATATATAATATATGTATGTATGTATTCTTTAAATAAAGAGAAAATTTCTAGTTTTAATATCTTTGACAACAGCAAGTATATTGTGACTGGAGGTCCTCCGTACACAGTCAGTTGAACACCGTCAGTTAAGCACAGTGAATGTTCGTCCAGGAGAAGGATGTCAGCAGTGTGTTGCTGATGTCACTGTCTTCATCTTGATGAGTAATTCCTGACCACACCAGAGTACATTCTCTGGTGTGACTGTGTGTTGTTCTTGACGTGTGAGACACCAATATCTAAACCAAAAATAATGAAGTGTATTAAGTACGTGCAGAGGAGAATGTCTATATGTTTGTTTTACCTTTCATTGAAGCTGTGTATTATATCCGCTGCAGAGTGTGTGTGTGTGTGTATGTGTGTGTGTCTATGACGACCTGTGTCACTGTAACTAGTGAATAAATATATACTATCGTATATGTTTATCTTATTATTCTCCTTTCCAGAGGATTTCAGCTGACTTTTTTTTCAGAATATTGTCATAGTACATAATAAAATCGGGAACTTAAAAAAAATCGTGAGTGAAGCAGCGAAATATAAAAGGAAATATAAATGAGGATTAACAGGGGTTTAAATCCTGAGTGAACAGCAGAAAAGACTAAAGAGTGAAAAAAGAGTGAAAGTGGAGAGTGAAAGTGATGTGTTGGGAGAGTATGATGGTGGAGATGGTTATCATGACGTACTTGTGAGGGAGAGAGGGATTAATAAGGCACACAGTGATGGCGCTGATGGTGGTGAGTGATGGGTGGTGGATGCTGCGGTGATGCTGCTGGCTGTGATGGTGCTAGCGACGAGAGGGCGGCAGCCTGCTAGTGGCACCCTCGTGGTGCCATGACGCTGGTGGCACCCTCCTGGTGCCATGACGCTGATGGCACCCTCCTGGTGCCATGACGCTGGTGGCACCCTCGTGAGGGTATGACGCTGATGGCACCTTCATAAGGGCATGATGCTGAGGAGGGGAGATGTGTCATTTACGGTGAGAGTGGCACTGGTGGTCACACATGGCTTCTGTGACAGTAGCACTGGTGGCCACACATAGCTCGTGTGAGATGGCACTGGTGGCCACACATGGCTTCTGTGAGAGTCTCACTGGTGGCCACAATTGGCTCCTGTGAAAGTGGCACTGGTGGCCACACATAGCTCCTGTGAGACAGCACTGGTGGCCACACATAGCACCTGTGAGAATGGCACTGGTAGCCACACATGGCTCCTGTGAGAGTGGCACTGGTGGTCACACATCGCTCCTGTGAGAATGACACTGGTGGCCACACATCGCTTCTGTGAGTGGCACTGGTGGCCACACATGTCCACCTAGACCTTCTGCAGCTATATCCACGTCACTTCTGAGGGGAAAGAAACTTTAATATTCACTCTTGAGTAAACAACTCAAGCTGTCAGGGTACTTAAACACACACACACACACACACACACACACACACACACACACACACACACACACACACACACACACAAACACAAACTTTGCTAAACACCTCATTCCTTCCTTTACACTGATGTGGTCAATAAACTGGCTTATTATATACATATAAACAGCAATAAAAAATAAACTGGCCTACTACATAAGAACAGTTGGTAGTGAACGATGCAATACAGTTTATTATACAACAGTTAATTGCAAAACCCGACTCAAATTACCACGTCACTGCAATATATCTTTTTTTTTTTATTCCCGATATTTTCCTCCGATAATTTATTAGATGAAGGAATGTATTTACCTTACAGCAGGTGTGTGTGTGGTGTGTGTGTGTGTGTGTTGTGTGCGTGTGTGTGTGTGTGTGTGTGTGTGTGTGTGTGTGTGTGTGTGTGTGTGTGTGTGTGTGTGTGTGTGTGTGTGTGTGTGTGTTGTGTGCGTGTGTGTGTGTGTGTGTGTGTGTGTGTGTGTGTGTGTGTGTGTGTGTGTGTGTGTGTGTGTGTGTGTGTGGTGTGTGTGTGCGTGTGTGTGTGTGTGTGTGTGTGTGTGTGTGTGTGTGTGTGTGTGTGTGTGTGTTGTGTGCGTGTGTGTGTGTGTGTGTGTGTGTGTGTGTGTGTGTGTGTGTGTGTGTGTGTGTGTGTGTGTGTGTGTGTGTGTGTGTGCGTGTTGTGTGTGTGTGTGTGTGTGCGTGTGTGGTGTGTGTGTACTCACCTGGTTGTACTCCACCTAGTTGAGGTTGCAGGGGTCGAGTCCAAGCTCCTGGCTCCGCCTCTTCACTGGTCGCTACTAGGTCACTCTCCCTGAACCATGAGCTTTATCATACCTCTGCTTAAAGCTATGTATGGATCCTGCCTCCACTACATCGCTTCCCAAACTATTCCACTTTCTGACTACTCTGTGGCTGAAGAAATACTTCCTAACATCCTGTGATTCATCTGTGTCTTCAGCTTCCAACTGTGTCCCCTTGTTACTGTGTCCAATCTCTGGAACATCCTGTCTTTGTCCACCTTGTCAATTCCTCTCAGTATTTTGTATGTCGTTATCATGTCCCCCCTATCTCTCCTGTCCTCCAGTGTCGTCAGGTTGATTTCCCTTAACCTCTCTTCGTAGGACATACCTCTTAGCTCTGGGACTAGTCTTGTTGCAAACCTTTGCACTTTCTCTAGTTTCTTTAGGTGCTTGGCTAGGTGTGGGTTCCAAACTGGTGCCGCATACTCCAATATGGGCCTAACGTACACGGTGTACAGGGTCCTGAACGATTCCTTATTAAGATGTCGGAATGCTGTTCTGAGGTTTGCTAGGCGCCCATATGCTGCAGCAGTTATTTGATTGATGTGCGCTTCAGGAGATGTACCTGGTGTTATACTCACCCCAAGATCTTTTCCCTTGAGTGAGGTTTGTAGTCTCTGGCCCCTAGACTGTACTCCGTCTGCGGTCTTCTTTGCCCTTCCCCAATCTTCATGACTTTGCACTTGGTGGGGTTGAACTCCAGGAGCCAATTGCTGGACCAGGTCTGCAGCCTGTCCAGATCCCTTTGTAGTTCTGCCTGGTCTTCGATCGAGTGAATTCTTCTCATCAACTTCACGTCATCTGCAAACAGGGACACCTCAGAGTCTATTCCTTCCGTCATGTCGTTCACAAATACCAGAAACAGCAATGGTCCTAGGACTGACCCCTGTGGGACCCCGCTGGTCACAGGTGCCCACTCTGACACCTCGCCACGTACCATGACTCGCTGCTGTCTTCCTGACAAGTATTCCCTGATCCATTGTAGTGCCTTCCCTGTTATCCCTGCTTGGTCCTCCAGTTTTTGCACCAATCTCTTGTGTGGAACTGTGTCAAAGGCCTTCTTGCAGTCCAAGAATATGCAATCCACCCACCCCTCTCTCTCTTGTCTTACTGCTGTCACCATGTCATAGAACTCCAGTAGGTTTGTGACACAGGATTTCCCGTCCCTGAAACCATGTTGGCTGCTTTCTAGGTGTTCCACCACTCTTCTCCTGATAATCTTCTCCATGATTTTGCATACTATTCATGTCAGTGACACTGGTCTGTAGTTTGATGCTTCATCTCTGTCTCCTTTTTTAAAGATTGGGACTACATTTGCTGTCTTCCATGCCTCAGGCAATCTCCCTGTTTCGATAGATGTATTGAATATTGTTGTTAGGGGTACACATAGCGCCTCTGCTCCCTCTCTCAATACCCATGGGGAGATGTTATCTGGCCCCATTGCCTTTGAGGTATCTAGCTCACTCAGAAGCCTCTTCACTTCTTCCTCGGTTGTGTGCACTGTGTCCAGCACATGGTGGTGTGCCCCACCTCTCCGGCTTTCTGGAGCCCCTTCTGTCTCCTCTGTGAACACTTCTTTGAATCTCTTGTTGAGTTCCTCACATACTTCACGGTCATTTCTCGTTGTCTCTCCTCCTTCCTTAGCCTGATTACCTGGTCCTTGACTGTTGTTTTCCTCCTGATGTGGCTGTACAACAGTTTTGGGTCAGATTTGGCTTTCGCTGCTATGTCATTTTCATATTGCCTTTGGGCCTCCCTTCTTATCTGTGCATATTCGTTTCTGGCTCTACGACTGCTCTCCTTATTCTCCTGGGTCTTTTGCCTTCTATATTTCTTCCATTCCCTAGCACACTTGGTTTTTGCCTCCCTACACCTTTGGGTAAACCATGGGCTCATCCTGGCTTTTTCATTATTCCTGTTACCCTTGGGTACAAACCTCTCCTCAGCCTCCTTGCATTTTGTTGCTACATATTCCATCATCTCATTAACTGGCTTCCCTGCCAGTTCTCTGTCCCACTGACCCCCGTTCAGGAAGTTCCTCATTCCTGTGTAGTCCCCTTTCTTGTAGTTTGGCTCCATTCGTCCTGGCCTTCCTGCTTTTTCCCTCCACTTGTAGCTCTACTGTGTATTCGAAGCTTAAAACCACATGGTCACTGGCCCCAAGGGGTCTTTCATATGTGATGTCCTCGATATCTGCACTACTCAAGGTGAATACTAAGTCTAGCCTTGCTGGTTCATCCTCTCCTCTCTCTCTTGTAGTGTCCCTTACGTGTTGGTACATGAAGTTTTCCAGTACCACCTCCATCATCTTAGCCCTCCATGTATCTTGGCCCCCATGCGGGTCCAAGTTCTCCCAATCGATCTCCTTGTTTTTAAAGTCACCCATGATCAGGAGCTTTGCCCTGCATGCATGAGCTCGTCTGGCCACTCTAGCCAGTGTGTCAACCATCGCTCTATTGCTATCGTCGTACTCTTGCCTTGGCCTCCTGCTGTTCTGTGGTGGGTTATACATCACTGCTATTACCACCTTGGGACCTCCAGAGTGAAGCGTTCTCGCTATGTAATCACTTTCTTCTCCGCTGTCTCCTCTCTCCAGCTCATCAAAATTCCAGCGATTTTTGATTAGCAATGCCACTCCTCCACCCCCCCTGTTCCCTCTGTCTTTTCTCAGGATTTGGTATCCCATTGGAAAGATGGCATCTGTTATCATACCTGTAAGCTTGGTTTCTGTGAGAGCTATGATGTCCGGTGATGCCTCTTTGACTCTTTCATGCCACTCCTCCCACTTATCTGTTATACCATCAGCGTTTGTGTACCACACCTTCAGTTTCCTTTCCAACACTGTGGTTTGTGAGGCCTGTGAGGGTGGGAGACCTGGTGGCATACTGTGGGATTCTATAGCTCGGTGTTGGGTGGAGGCTGTGGGTATGGATTGTAGTGTGTGTTGGGATTGTGTGATAGGTTGTATGGTTCTGAGAATAGTTGTGTGTGTGCTTGCATTTGTTGTTCTGTTCTGCTCTGACTGACCTCTGCTGGTTCCATCCTTGTCTCTTTTCCTAGCTCCTTTCGCTTTTTTGTCCTCTCCCTCAGCTGCTGTCGTTCTGATTTTGTTCTGTCTCTGTCTAGGAACACCCTCTTGTACTCTTCCGAGTATTTCAATCATGGTTTCTCTTGGAGGATCCTGTTCCGCACTGTTTCCGTCCTGAGAATCAGCTTGATTGGTCGGTTTCTCCCCTTCGAGTACCCCCCTATCCTCTGAAAATTTACAATCTCGTCCATCTCTTCACCTATTTCCGTGATGATTTTCTCAATCTCCTTTCTCTCTTCCTGCTGCCTTTCAGTGTGTGTCCTTTCCTCTCTCTCCTGAAGCCCATGGATAAACACTGATTTTGCCCTTTCCTCCTCCCATTGCCTCACCCTCTGTGACTCTGGATCCTGCCTGTATGTGGTCAGTTTTTCCCTTGATTTTTCCAGTGGCTCTTGATAGCATGGTTGTGCCTCAGCATTCGACCTATCACTCTCTCCGTCTGCAACCAGCTGTTCTTCCCTTCCACTCCTTGGCTCTTTTTGGCAGGTTGATATGACCTTAGCATAATTCATAATTCCTTCCTTCCTGTTCGGCCTCGCAGCTTCATATGCTGTGTCTTTTCTGGTCACTGCCCCTGTAACTCGCTTCAGCCTATTTATCTCAACTTCTAGGTCCCTTATCTTGGCTACTGCAGTTTCGACTTGTGCCTCCCAATTCTTTGTTCGCTTCTCCACCTCTTTTCCAATTTCACAGAGAGCTCTTTCTCCATTTTTTCAGAAAGCTCTCCTAAATTTCTTCTCCCACTCTTGTTCCATCCTTTTCCACTGCTCCTCCATCCACTCCTCCCTACCAGAACCATTCTCATCTGATCCTTGGTTCCTGCGAGTCCCCACCATTTTTTTTTGTGTGTGTGTGCGTGTGTGTGTGTGTGTGTGTGTGTGTGTGTGTGTGTGTGTGTGTGTGTATGTGTGTGCGTGTGTGTGTGTGTGTGTGTGTGTGTGTGTGTGTGTTGTGTGTGTGTGTGTGTGTGTGTGTGTGTGTGTTGTTAGGGGCAGCAACACACTGCTGATGTATCCAACTACAATCACACACACACACACACACTACCACTACCGTCACCACACACACTACCCTACCGTCACCACACACACTACCACTACCATCACCACACACACCCCACTACCGTCACCACACACATCGCCACTACCGTCACCACACACACTACCACTACCGTCACCACACACACCACCACTACCATCACCACACACACTACCACTACCATCACCACACACACCACCACTACCATCACCACACACACTACCACTACCATCACCACACACACCACCACTACCATACCACCCCACACACACCACCACTACCATCACCACACACACCTCCACTACCATCACCACACACACCACCACTACCATCACCACACACACCACCACTACCATCACCACACACACTACCACTACCATCACCACACACACCACCACTACCATCACCACACACACCACCACTACCATCACCACACACACACACCACCACTACCATCACCACACACACACCACCACTACCATCACCACACACACCACCACTACCATCACCACACACACCACCACTACCATCACCACACACACTACCACTACCATCACCAAAACACACCACCACTACCATCACCACACACACCACCACTACCATCACCACACACACACCACCACTACCATCACACACACACACACCACTACCATCACCCACACACACCACCACTACCATCACCACCACATACCTGTCTTGTGTCAAGGAAGGGGCCTCATACATTAATGTCCCACCAGCGTGAAGGACATTCCACATCCTGAAAAAACAATGTTTCTTAATCTGGCCAGAGAACACACCGTCACATATCTTAATACAGACGTATTTCACCGTAAAATTACATTGCAGAATAGCAAAATAAATACGTCAAATACGTTAAAAAATCATCAGATGAGGTTAACGATGGCACATACGTTCAAAACAAAAGAAATAAAAACAAAAGCCAGGTAGGTATGATTTAAGAGAAGCTCTGAATACCTTATTTATTAAAGCAGCTCCGCTGTTGACATGATAAAGCACAGTATATAGACGAAAAATCGTCAATAAAGCTTCCATATACCTGCCACTGTGTTTCTTTACTATCACCAATGATAGGTTAGCCAGTAGAAGGCGTCAGTCACGCAACCAACTTTTATTAAAGCTGATGGACTGAACACATCTTCTCTGTCCGTAAGGACTGATCACCTCACACTCTCTCTTTATATCTTCTATGAGTTTATTTCTCTATATTTGACTGATAAACCCATTCGTTAGCGAAATGCTTCCCACGGTAAAGATACCCAGGTGTTGCACGCTTATTTCGTTCTTCCATCCAGAAGCTGCAGCAACGAGTTATCACACGACTAAAACACAGTCGGCCCCAGGCTAAGATTCGTGGGAACTCCAGGCTAAGATTCGTGGGAACTCCAGGCTAAGATTCATGGGAACCCCAGGCTAAGATTCGTGGGAACTCCATTTGCGCTGCATAGCCCTTGTGGCTTAGCGCTTCTTTTTGATTATAATAATAATAATAATAATACTAATAATAATAATAATAATAATAATAGTGGGAACTCCATATTGATTAACACTGGCAAGAAACCAGTCTATTCCCTTAAATATTTTTCGTAAAAAAACGTCTGTACACTGGAATCATCCTACAGCCCTTTAAGAAACATTAATAATATACAATAATAATAATTATTATTATTATTATTATTATTATTATTATTATTATTATTATTATTATTATTATTATTATTATTATTATTATTATTTCTACAAGTACATGATACTACTTACAGAGACATAGGAGACATCAATGACAAACTATTTAGAAAGCCCCTTGATATGCAGATCATTTCTGGCAAATCAGGTTGTCCCCAGGATGCGACCCACACCAGTCAGCTAACACCCAGGTTCCTACTTGCTGCTGGTGAACAGAGACAGCAGGTGACTTAAGGAAACACGTCCCAATTTTTCCACCCGTACCGGGAACTGAACCACCGACCTCAGTGCGGTACCAACCGAGCTGCTCCACAAAAGTGATAGCAGACCAATTTCCATTAGAAGCCGAATCGCAGAACGAGTGGGACTCGAACCTTGTGGTCCGTGTACAATCGTATTATTGCGATTACGTGAGCCAAGCGCAAATTAGAGTCAAGTAGGTAATTGTTCACTCTCCTGACGACCATTACCCAACCTAATGGCTAAAAAAAAACGTTGCTATTGAGTGTACTGACCTGGTTGGTGGGGTCAGCTTGGTCGAGGCCCAGGTAGAAGTAGCAGAAGCAGGCAACCTGTGACCACCAGCACACTGCTGCACACACACGATGATCCCGCTGTGTGCACGGCGGCCGACTCTTCTCCTGTAGCAGACATAACAGATGCTTGAAATTAAAGTCGTAGCGCTGAAGAGTGGTTGGTGGAAGGGCAATAATAACGTCATATCAGGAAAGTCCTTTATTGGTATCATATTTCACCCCACTGGCGAACTTGGTAATAAAAACACTGGTGGGTAAAGCGTTATTGATACCACTCGAGGGTCAAACATTGTACCATTAATGGACTTTACTGCTGCTACGTAAACATGAGCCTCGAGGTATTTTTCATAGAGCTCTCAGAAGGCATTTAACTAGAGCTTCCGGTGTTCTGGGTTCAAAAAGCTCCAGGACCACCACACGTGTTTTTTCGGGTCCTAACTTGAGAACAGAACCATTCGGGGAGTCTTTTTTGACACAACTAACACAACAAAATTTAGGAAAAGTTATTTTGCAGTAATAAAGTCTCCGGCGGCTGTAGTGAAGTGTTGAGATGCCATAAATAATTTATAGTTAAAGGTGAAATATGACTACCCGGGCTGAGACTGTAAATGAGCTGAGGTAGGATAACAGCTCTTGTAAATGAGCTGAGGTAGGATAACAGCTCTTGTAAATGAGCTGACGTAGGATAACAGCTCTTGTAAATGAGCTGAGGTAGGATAACAGCTCTTGTAAATGAGCTGACGTAGGATAACAGCTCTTGTAAATGAGCTGAGGTACGATAACAGCTTTTGTAAATGAGCTGAGATAGGATAACAGCTATTGTAAATGAGCTGAGGTAGGATAACAGCTCTTGTAAATGAGCTGACGTAGGATAACAGCTCTTGTAAATGAGCTGACGTAGGATAACAGCTCTTGTAAATGAGCTGACGTAGGATAACAGCTCTTGTAAAGGACCTGAGGTAGGATAACAGCTCTTGTAAATGAGCTGACGTAGAATAACAGCTCTTGTAAATGAGCTGACGTAGGATAACATCTCTTGTAAATGAGATGAGGTAGGATAACAGCTCTTGTAAATGAGCTGACGTAGGATAACAGCTCTTGTAAATGAGCTGAGGTAGGATAACAGCTCTTGTAAAGGACCTGAGGTAGGATAACAGCTCTTAATTTTTTAATATGCTGAGGTAGGATAATGGTAAGTACTCTGTAAATAAACTCAGGCAAGATATTAGTTAACAGCTGTCAGCTTTAAAATGAGCTGAGGTTGATTAGCAAATCTTAGCCTCAGAACTGACCAGTTCTGAAAAAGGAAAATATAAGTAATCACTAATTATTGTTGACCATATTATTTTGTGCTTGTACAGAGACTACGTTATGACTCGTGACACCCTGACTCGTGACACATTGCTGACACCCTGACTCGTGGCATATTACTGACACCCTGACTCGTGACATATTACTGACACCCTGACTCGTGACACATTGCTGACACCCTGACTCGTGACATATTGCTGACACCCTGACTCGTGACACATTGCTGACACCCTGACTCGTGACACATTACTGACACCCTGACTCGTGACACATTACTGACACCCTTACTCGTGACATATTACTGACACCCTGACTCGTGACACATTACTGACACCCTTACTCGTGACATATTACTGACACCCTGACTCGTGACACATTGCTGACACCCTGACTCGTGACACATTGCTGACACCCTGACTCGTGACACATTACTGACACCCTGACTCGTGACACATTGCTGACACCCTGACTCGTGACACATTGCTGACACCCTGACTCGTGACACATTACTGACACCCTGACTCGTGACACATTACTGACACCCTGACTCGTGACACATTACTGACACCCTGACTCGTGACACATTACTGACACCCTGACTCGTGACACATTACTGACACCCTGACTCGTGACATATTACTGACACCCTGACTCGTGACACATTACTGACACCCTGACTCGTGACATATTACTGACACCCTGACTCGTGACACATTACTGACACCCTGACTCGTGACATTATTACTGACACCCTGACTCGTGACACATTACTGACACCCTGACTCGTGACACATTACTGACACCCTGACTCGTGACACATTACTGACACCCTGACTCGTGACACATTACTGACACCCTGACTCGTGACACATTGCTGACACCCTGACTCGTGACACATTACTGACACCCTGACTCGTGACATATTACTGACACCCTGACTCGTGACACATTACTGACACCCTTACTTGTGACATATTACTGACACCCTGACTCGTGACACATTACTGACACCCTGACTCGTGACATATTACTGACACCCTGACTCGTGACACATTACTGACACTCTGACTCGTGACACATTACTGACACCCTGACTCGTGACACATTACTGACACCCTGACTCGTGACACATTACTGACACCCTGACTCGTGACACATTACTGACACCCTGACTCCTGACACATTACTGACACCCTGACTCTTGACACATTACTGACACCCTGACTCGTGACACATTACTGACACCCTGACTCGTGACACATTGCTGACACCCTGACTCCTGACACATTACTGACACCCTGACTCTTGACACATTACTGACACCCTGACTCTTGACACATTACTGACACCCTGACTCGTGACACATTACTGACACCCTGACTCCTGACACATTACTGACACCCTGACTCCTGACACATTACTGACACCCTGACTCTTGACACATTACTGACACCCTGACTCTTGACACATTACTGACACCCTGACTCGTGACACATTACTGACACCCTGACTCGTGACACATTACTGACACCCTGACTCGTGACACATTACTGACACCCTGACTCGTGACACATTGCTGACACCCTGACTCGTGACACATTACTGACACCCTGACTCGTGACACATTACTGAAACCCTGACTCGTGACACATTACTGACACCCTGACTCGTGACACATTACTGACACCCTGACTCGTGACACATTACTGACACTCTGACTCGTGACACATTACTGACACCCTGAATCATGACATTACTGAGATATTAGCGTGCTACAGTAGAGTTGCTGGAGGTAGCCGGGAAGTATAGTATAAAGGCCGGGAAGTATAGTATAGAGATGGGAAATATAGTATAGAGGCCGGGAAGTATAGTATAGAGACGGGAAATATAGTATAGAGTCCGGGAAGTATAGTATAGAGGCCGGGAAGTATAGTATAGAGACGGGAAATATAGTATAGAGGCCGGAAAGTATAGTATAAAGGCCGGGAAGTATAGTATAGAGACGGGTAATATAGTTTAGAGGCCGGGAAGTATAGTATAGAGACGGGAAATATAGTATAGAGGCCGGGAAGTATAGTATAGAGGCCGGGAAGTATAGTATAGAGACAGGAAATATAGTATAGAGGCCGGGAAGTATAGTATAGAGACGGGAAATATAGTATAGAGGCCGGGAAGTATAGTATAGAGGCCGGGAAGTATAGTATAGAGACGGGAAATATAGTATAGAGGCCGGGAAGTATAGTATAGAGACGGGAAATATAGTATAGAGGCCGGGAAGTATAGTATAGAGGCCGGGAAGTATAGTATAGAGACGGGAAATATAGTATAGAGGCCGGGAAGTATAGTATAGAGACGGGTAATATAGTTTAGAGGCCGGGAAGTATAGTATAGAGACGGGAAATATAGTATAGAGGCCGGGAAGTATAGTATAGAGGCCGGGAAGTATAGTATAGAGGCCGGGAAGTATAGTATAGAGGCCGGGCAGTATAATATGGAGGCCATTGCAGGTGTGGAGGAGGTAAAAGTAGCGGCATTTAATTAGCGTGATGGTGCCTGCCAATACTCTTTAAATAAGGGAAAGACGAAACGGGCTTTGAGATTAATACAAAAAAAATGGATAAAATCATAGGAATGAGAGATCTTGATAATCCTGAAGACGCGGGTGAAAAGAGGCTGAGAGAGAGAGAGAGAGAAAGAAACATGGTGAAATAGAGAAACTAAAGTCTGAATTAAAAATCGTAGGATTGATGAAAAATTTTAAGTGGTATAAATACTGGAAAGAGATGTATGATTCTTCAGATACTTCTGTCTAAAGATAAACTGCCCATTTTTTGATAGAGACATATAAAAAACAGCTATGTTAGTTGAATAATGACATGACAAACTGCCTTCCAGAGGGAATAATGACCTTTCTACTAGTGGGTCATTGTAGCATACAGATACCCTAGCTGGAACAATTTACAAATTGCATATGAATTTTTAGATAAATCTCTAGACGATGTTTCGATTACTTCTGGACCGTTGTTAAGTCACGTGTGTGAAAGAATAAAAAGTTACAAAGCCGTGGCTGGAATAATTCACGGAAAGCCATCTCTTGGGAAACGAAACTCATGATGACATTTCGGTCCCTCCTGGATCACTGTCAAGATCCAATGGTCCTAAACGACTGACATGTCAATAATTTGAGTGTGTGAGGACAGAGCTAAACATCACATGGATATTTATACCTTAACATTTTAGTGGGTTGGTAGTGGCTGCTAGTTCACTCAGGGTTGAGTCCAGGGAGAAGACTCACCGTTCACGACGTGCACCACGACAGAGGCAGCATCGGCGAACTGCGGCGCGCAGGTGTAGTTACCTGAGTCCCCTTTCATGGCTCGCGTCAAGAAGAGCTTCGAAGTGGTTTTGGCGGGAGTCTTCTCTATTTCGATGCTGACGCCGCCCCTGCCAAGCACAGGGAGAGACACCATCGTGTGAGGACAAGTGGACAGGGTGAGGACAGGAAGGAAGAGGCGGTGAAAGAAACCTATCGTGGGATTAAAGTGAAGAGAATGAGAGATGGGGAAGGAGGGAAAGGAGAGACTGGTAAGGGTAGGAGAATGAGAAAGGGTAAAACAATTATGAGATGGAAGGAATGAGAGCCAGAGCGTGAGGAGGGAGAAAGAATGAGAGAGAAAAAGGAAAGTGCGTGATGACAAGATGTTGAGGATACTCACACTGCTGCCCACCAGCTGCCCACCACATACTGTTGCCCACCAGCTGCTCACCACACACACTGCTGCCCACCAGCTGCCCACCACACAATGCTGCCCACCAGCTGCACACCACACACTACTGCACCACCAGCCGCCCACCACACAATGCTGCCCACCAGCTGCACACCACACACTACTGCAGCACCAGCCGCCCACCACACACTGCTGCCCACCAGCTACCCACCACAAACTGCTACCCATCAGCTACCCACCACACACTACTGCCCACCACCTACCCATCACACAATACTCTCCACTACCTGCCCACCACACATTACCGCTCACCACACAATACTGCACCACCAGCTAACCACCATACACTACTGCACCACCATCTGCCCACCACACACTACTACACCACAAGCTGCCCACCATACACTATTGCACCACCAGCTGCCCACCACACACGCTGCAGCACCTGCACTCACCTGGGGGAGTCGTAGTCTAGCTCATTAGTGTCTCTGAACCAGGTAACAGCGCCCACGTTCTCTGAGTGAGTGTTGACGATACAAGTAAGCTTGATAGTGGAGCCGCTCTGTATGTAGACTTCCTTGGGTCCCTGGATCCTAGCTTGTTGCACTGTAGGCCAGAAATACTGACTCTCAGATACTGACTCTCAGATACTGACTCTCAGGTGCTGACTCTCAGATATTGACTCTCATATACGGACTCTCAGATATTGACTCTCATATACGGACTCCGAAATACTGACTCTGGGATACTGACTCTGGGATACTGACTGGGATACTGACTCTGGGATACTGACTCTGGAATAGTGACTCTGGGATACTGACTCTGGGATACTGACTGGGATACTGACTCTGGGATAGTGACTCTGGGATACTGACTCTGGTATACTGACTCTGGGATACTGACTCTGGGATAGTGACTCTGGGATACTGACTCTGGGATAGTGACTCTGGGATACTGAGTCTGGGATAGTGACTCTGGGATACTGAGTCTGGGATACTGACTCTGGGATACTGACTGGGATACTGACTCTGGGATACTGACTCTGGGATATTGACTCTGGGATACTGACTCTGGGATACTGACTCTGGGATACTGACTCTGGGATACTGACTCTGGGATACTGACTCTGGGATACTGACTCTGGGATACTAACTCTGGGATACTGACTGGGATACTGACTCTGGGATACTGACTCTGGGATACTGACTCTGGGATACTGACTTGGGATACTGACTCTGGGATTTCTGACTCTGGGATACTGACTCTGGGATACTGACTCTGGGATACTACTCTGGGATACTGACTCTGGGATACTGACTGGATACAGACTCTGGGATACTGACTGGGATCTGACTCTGGATACTGACTCTGAGATACTGACTCTGGGATACTGGACTCTAGGACCACTGACCCCAGGGATACTACCTCAAAGATACACACACACACACACACACACACACACACACCACACACCACACACAATCACACACAACACCCCACACACACACACACACACACACACACACACACAGAATCTTGAAGAGAAAATGTTATGGAAAATGAAGGAAAAACGTCACCAAAATCTTTTTTACAGTTTCAGGTTCTGGCAGTCAGAGTATCGGTGAAATAAAGTGAAATTCCTGTTTTCCTCTGCCTCTGTTGCCACGGAAATCTGCCACGGAAATCTGCCAAGGAAATCTGCCCCCAGAAATTGCCACTGGCCTTTTATGTTTCCTGAGCCCCAGATGTTTCTTTTGGTTGGAGGGAGACCAGCTGTGGGCGGTGTGGGTGATGCTGTGTGGGTGCTGTGGTGCGGGTGGTGTTGTGTTGGTGGTGTTGTGTGGGTGTTGTGTGAGTGCTGTGGTGTGGGTGCTGTGGTTTCGGGTGGGGTTGTGTGGGTGTTTTGTGGTGCTGTGGTGTGGGTGTGTGGGCGGGTGGTGTTTTGTGGGTGGGTTTTGTGGGTGTTGTGTGGGTGGTTGTGTGGGTGCTGTGGGCGGGTGGGGTTGTGTGGGTGTTGTGTGAGTGCTTGGTTTTTTTGGGGGTGTGGGGCGGGTGGTGTTGTGTGGGTGGTGTTGTGTGGGGGTTGTGTGGGTGTGTGGGGGGGGTGGTGTTGTGTGTGGTGGGTGTGGGTGCTGTGGTTTGGGTGGTTTGTGTGGTGGTGCTTGTGGGGGTGGGGTTGTGTAGGTGGTGCTGTGTGGGTGGTGTTTGTGGGTGGTGTTTTTGTGGGTGGTGGTTTTTGGGTGCCGTGGTGTGGGGGGGTTTCTGTGGGGTTTTTTTTTGGGGGGGTTTTGTGGGTGGTGTGTGTGGGTGGGTTGTAGTGGTTGCTGGGGTGGGTGGTGTTTGTGTGGGTGCGTTGGGGTGGGTGGTTGGGGTTTTGGGGGGTGTTTTGTGAGTTGGGGGTTGTGGGTGGTGTTGTGTGGGTGGTGTTGTGTGGGTGGTGTTGTGTGGTTTGGGGGTTTGTGTGGGTGGTGTTTGTGGGTGGTGTTGTGTGGGGTGGTGTTGGTGGGGGGTGTTGTGTGGGGTGCTGTGGTGTGGGTGCTGTGTTGTGTTGGTGTTGTGTGGGGTGCTGTGGTGTGTGGGTGTGTTGTGGGGTGGTTTGTGTGGGTGGTGTTGTGTGGGTTGGTGTTGTGTGGGTGGTGTTTGTGGGTGGTGTTGTGTGTGTGTTGGTGGGGTGGTGTTGTGTGGGTGTGTGTGGTGGGGTGTTGTGTTGGTGTGATGTTGGGTGGGTTGTGTGGGGGGTGTTGTGTGGTGGTTGTGTGGGTGGTTTTTTGGGGTTTGGGGGGTGTTGTGTGGGGGTGTTGTGTGGGTGGTGTGTGGGGTGGTGTTGTGTGGTGGTTGTGGGGTGGTGTTGTGTGGGTGGTGTTGGGGTGGGTGCGGTGTTGGTGGGGGTGTTGTGTGGGTGGTGTTGTGTGGGGGGTATATGTGTGGGTGGTGTTGTGTTGTGGTTGTGCGGGTGGTGTTGTGTGGGTGGGGTTGGTGGGTTTGGGTTTTGTGGGGGTGGTTTTTGGTGTGGGGTGGTGTTTTGTGGGTGGTGTTGTGGGTGGTGTGTGTGGGTGGTGTTGTGTGGGGGTGTTGTGTGGGGTGGTGTTGTGTGGGTGTGTTGTGGGGTGGTGTTGTGTGGGTGGTGTTGTGTGGGTGGTGTTGTGTGGGTGGTGTTGTGTGGGTGGTGTTGTGTGGGTGGTGTTGTGTGGGTGGTGTTGTGGGGTGGTGATGTGTGGGCGGTGTTTGTGGGGTGTGTGAGTGTGGGGTGGTGTTGTGTGGGTGGTGATGTGTGGGTGGTGATGTTGTGGGCGGTTGTATGGGCGGTGTTGTGGGGGGTGTGTGGTGGGGGTGTGTTGTTGGGGGCGGTGTGTTGTGGGGGTGGTGGTTGTGTGGGTGGTGTTGTGTGGGTGGTGTTGTGTGGGCGGTGTTTGTGGGTGTGTTGTGTGGGTAGTGTTGGTGGGTGGTGTTGATGTGGGTGGTGTTGTGTGGGTAGTGGTGTGTGGGTGGGATGTGTGCATGGGCGGTGTTGTGGGGGCGGGTGTTTGTGTGGGTGGTGTTGTGTGGGTGGGTTGTGTGGGTGGTGTTGTGTGGGTGGTGTTGTGTGGGCGATAACGACGTAATTTTTAAGAGTGAGAAGGGAGAATTGTAGTGGGTGTAACAATGGTATGGGAGTAGTAGTGGTGGTGGCGATAGTAATTGTGGTAGTGAGAGTGGTTGTGGAGACAAAGTACTAGTAGTAGTACTAGTGGCGATAGTACTAGTAGTGGTAGTGGTGGTAGTACCGTTAGTAGTGATGGAAGTACTGGTAGTGGTGATAGTACTGGTAGCGGTGGTAGTAGTGGTGGTCGTACTAGTAGTAGTGGTAGTGGTGGTAGTAGTCGTGGTAGTACTGGTAGTAGTGGTGGTAGTAGTAGTAGTAGTACTGGTAGTAGTGGTGGTAGTAGTGGTAGTAGTAGTGGTAGTAGTACTGGTAGTAGTACTGGTAGTAGTGGTGGTAGTAGTGGTAGTAGTACTAGTAGTAGTGGTAGTAGTACTGGTAGTAGTGGTGGTAGTAGTGATAGTAGTACTGGTAGTAGTGGTGGTAGTAGTGGTAGTAGTACTGGTAGTAGAGGTGGTAGTAGTGGTAGTAGTACTGGTAGTAGTGGTAGTAGTACTGGTAATAGTGGTAGTAGTACTGGTAGTAGTACTGGTAGTAGTGGCAGCAGTACTGGTAGTAGTGGTAGTAGTACTGGTAATAGTGGTAGTAGTACTGGTAGTAGTGGTGGTAGTAGTGGTAGTAGTACTGTTAGTAGTGGTAGTAGTGGTAGTAGTACTGTTAGTAGTGGTGGTAGTAGTGGTAGTAGTACTGGTAATAGTGGTGGTAGTACTGGTAGTAGTGGTGGTAGTAGTACTGGTAGTAGTGGTGGTAGTGGTAGTAGTACTGGTAGTAGTGGTGGTAGTACTGGTAGTAGTGGTGGTGGTAGTAGTGGTAGTAGTACTGGTAGTAGTGGTGGTAGTACTGGTAGTAGTGGTGGTAGTAGTGGTGGTAGTACTGGTAGTAGTGCTGGTAGTAGTGGTAGTAGTACTAGTAGTAGTTGGTGGTGTACTGGTAGTAGTGGTGGTGGTAGTGGTAGTAGTGGTAGTAGTACTAGTAGTAGTGGTGGTAGTACTGGTAGTAGTGGTGGTAGTAGTGGTAGTAGTACTGGTAGTAGTAGTAGTACTGGTAGTAGTGGTGATAGTTTTGGTAGTAGTACTGGTAGTAGTGGTGGTAGTAGTGGTAGTAGTACTGGTAGTAGTGGAGTATGTTAGGTAGTGGTGGTAGTGTGGTAGATAGTACTGGTAGTAGGTGGAGTAGTGGTAGTAGTACTGTAGTAGTGGTGGTAGTACTGGTAGTAGGCTGGTGTAGTGGTAGTGTAGTTATAGTTAGTAGTGGTGGTAGTACTGGTAGTATGGTGGTGGTATAGTAGTGGTAGTAGTACTAGGTAGTAGTGGTGGGGTAGTAGTACTGGTAGTAGTGGTGGTTAGTGTGGTAGTAGTACTGGTAGTAGTGGTGGTAGTGGTAGTAGTACTGGTAGTAGTGGTGGTAGTAGTGGTAGTAGTACTGGTAGTAGTGGTGGTAGTAGTGGTAGTAGTACTGGTAGTAGTGGTGGTAGGTAGTAGTGTAGTAGTGGTTGTAGTAGTGGTTGGTAGTGGGTAGTAGTACTGGTAGTAGTGGTGGTAGTAGTGGTAGTAGTACTGGTAGTAGTGGTGGTAGTGGTGGTAGTAGTACTGGTAGTGGTGGTGGTAGCAAAAGTCTTATGTCTTCAATATTCTACAATTTCCTAATTTAAAAACACTTAGTGTCCAGTGAAGTGTGGTTAGAGGTTAGGTTCTAATTCTTATGTATCTGATGTGCTCTTTATTCTGTGTGGTAGCGTGTGTGCTCACCTAACTGTGATTGCAGGGGGTCGAATCATAGCTCCTGGCCCCTCCTCTTCATGGTCGCTACTTGGTCCACTCCCTGCTCCACGAGCTTTATCATACCTCTTCTTAAAGCTATGTATGGATCCTGCCTCTACAACATCACTCTCCAGCCTGTTCCACTTCCTGACAACTCTATGATACTGAAGAAATACTTCCTAACATCCCTGTGAGTCATCTGTGTGTGTGTGTGTGTGTGTGTGTGTGTGTGTATGTGTGTGTTGTGTGTGTGTGTGTGTGTGTGTGTGTGTTTGTGTGCGTGTGTGTGTGTGTATGTGTGTATGTGTGTGTGTGTGTGTGTGTGTATGTGTGTGTGTGTGTGGCGTTGTGTGTGTGTGTGTGTGTGTGTGTGTGTGTGTGTGTGTATGTGTGTGTGTGTGTGTGTGTGTGTGTTTGTGTGTGTGTGTGTGTGTGTGTGTCTAGAGTGTTTGTCACTGTTCTCTCCTGTTCTAAGTTTCTCATTAATTGTGCATCATCAGCAAACAGTGACTTACAGGAGTACATTATCACTGCTAGGTCATTCACGTATATTAGGAAGAGTAGAGGTCATAGGACTGATCCTTGAGGAAGCTCACTCTTTACTCTCTCCCAACCTGATGTCTCAGCCCTGACAGTTACTCTATGCCTTCTATAGTTGAGGTACTCCCTGACCCACTGACACTGTCTTCCATCACTGAGGTACTCCCTGACCCACTGACACTGTCTTCCATCACTCAGATACTCCCTGACCCACTGACACTGTCTTCCATCACTGAGGTATTCCCTGACCCACTGACACTGTCTTCCATCACTGAGGTACTCCCTGACCCACTGACACTGTCTTCCATCACTCAGATACTCCCTGACCCACTGACGCTGTCTTCCATCACTGAGGTATTCCCTGACCCACTGACACTGTCTTCCATCACTCAGATACTCACTGACCCACTGACACTGTCTTCCATCACTCAGATACTCCCTGACCCACTGACACTGTCTTCCATCACTCAGATACTCCCTGACCCACTGACACTGTCTTCCATCACTCAGATACTCCCTGACCCACTGACACTGCCTCCCATCCCATCTTCTTCTCAAATCTCTGGTGAGGCACCGTAGCAAATGCTATCTATAGTCCAAGAAGATGTAATCCCTTCCCCAACCCTGTCTGTCTTGTTTTATCTCTGTGACTCTGTCGTAGGATTCCAGCAAATTCGTAAGACAGGAGTTTTTTCCATCCTTAAATCAATGCTGGTTTTCTGTAAAGAATCTTCCTCTCTCCCAAGTTTCCCTAATATCATTTTCCTTCCTATCTTTTCCAGAGCTTCTGACGGCATGCATGTGTGTGTGTGTGTGTGTGTGTGTGTGTGTGTGTGTGTGTGTGTGTGTTGTGTGTGTGTGTGTGTGTGTGTGTGTGTGTGTGTGTGTGTACTCACCTAGTTGTACTCACTAGTTGAGGTTGCGGGGGTCGAGTCCGAGCTCCTGGCTCCGCCTCTTCACTGATCGCTACTAGGTCACTTTCCCTGAGCCGTGAGCTTTATCATACCTCTGCTTAAAGCTATGTATTGGATCCTGCCTCCACTACATCGCTTCCCAAACTATTCCACTTACTGACTACTCTGTGGCTGAAGAGAATACTTCCTAACATCCTGTGGTTCATCTGTGTCTTCAGCTTCCAACTGTGTCCCCTTGTTACTGTGTCCAATCTCTGGAACATCCTGTCTTTGTCCACCTTGTCAATTCCTCTCAGTATTTTGTATGTCGTTATCATGTCCCCCTATCTCTCCTGTCCTCCAGTGTCGTCAGGTTGATTTCCTTAACCTCTCCTCGTAGGACATACCTCTTAGCTCTGGGACTAGTCTTGTTGCAAATCTTTGCACTTTCTCTAGTTTCTTCACGTGCTTGGCTAGGTGTGGGTTCCAAATGGTGCCGCATACTCCAATATGGGCCTAACGTACACGGTGTACAGGGTCCTGAATGATTCCTTATTAAGATGTCGGAATGCTGTTCTGAGGTTTGCTAGGCGCCCAAATGCTGCAGCAGTTATTTGGTTGATGTGCGCTTCAGGAGATGTGCCTGGTGTTATACTCACCCCAAGATCTTTTTCCTTGAGTGAGGTTTGTAGTCTCTGGCCCCTAGACTGTACTCCGTCTGCGGTCTTCTTTGCCCTTCCCCAATCTTCATGACTTTGCACTTGGTGGGATTGAACTCCAGGAGCCAATTGCTGGACCAGGTCTGCAGCCTGTCCAGATCCCTTTGTAGTTCTGCCTGGTCTTCGATCGAGTGAATTCTTCTCATCAACTTCACGTCATCTGCAAACAGGGACACCTCAGAGTCTATTCCTTCCGTCATGTCGTTCACAAATACCAGAAACAGCACTGGTCCTAGGACTGACCCTGCGGGACCCCGCTGGTCACAGGTGCCCACTCTGACACCTCGCCACGTACCATGACTCGCTGCTGTCTTCCTGACAAGTATTCCCTGATCCATTGTAGTGACTTCCCTGTTATCCCTGCTTGGGTCCTCCAGTTTTTGCACCAATCTCTTGTGTGGAACTGTGTCAAACGCCTTCTTGCAGTCCAAGAAAATGCAATCCACCCACCCCTCTCTCTCTTGTCTTACTGCTGTCACCATGTCATAGAACTCCAGTAGGTTTGTGACACAGGATTTCCCGTCCCTGAAACCATGTTGGCTGTGTGTGTGTGTGTGTGTGTGTGTGTGTGTGGTGTGTGTGTGTGTGTGTGTGTGTGTGGTGTGTGTGTGTGTGTGTGTGTGTGTGTGTGTGTGTGTGTGTAATGTGTGTGTGTGTGTGTGTGTGTCTGTCTGTCTGTCTGTCTGTCTGTCTTTCTGTCTGTCTGTCTATCTGTGTGTGTGTGTGTGTGTGTGTGTGGTGTGTGTGTGTGTGTGTGTGTGTCTGTCTGTCTGTCTGTCTGTCTGCCTGTCTGTCTATCTGTGTGTGTGCGTGTGTGTGTGTGTGTGTGTGTGTGTGTGTGTGTGTGTGTGTGTGTGTGTCTTTGTGTATTCACTTAATTATACTCACCATATTGTGGTTGCAATAGCCGATCCATAGCTCCTGGCCCCGCCTCTTTATTAGTTGCTACTAAGTCCACTCTTCTCCATGAGCTACATTATACCTCTTCTTAAAGCTATGTATGGATCCTGCCTTCACTTCACTACTCTCCAGACTGCTTGTTTCACTTCCTGACAACTCTATAACTGAAGAAATACTTCCTAACATCCCTGTGACTCGCATGAGTTTCCAGGTTCCAGTTCTGACACCTTGTTACTGTGTCACATCTCTGAAACATTCTGTCCCTATCTACTTTGTCAATTCCTCTCAATATTATATATGTCGTTATCATATCCACTCCATCACTCCTGTCCTCCAGTGTCATCAGGTTGATTTTCCCTAACCTCTCCTCGTAGGACGTACCTCTTTGCTCCGGGATTAGTCTGGCTACAAACCTTTCCACTTTCTCTAATTCCTTGACGTGTTTGACCAGGTGTGGGTTCCATACTGGTGCTGGATACTCCAGTATGAGCCTGACGTACACGGTGTACAATGTCTTTAACGATTCCTTACTAAGATGTCGAAACATAAGTCTTAGGTTTGCTAGGGGCGCGCGCGCGTACGTGCGTTTGTATCTGTGTGTGTGTGTGTGTGTGTGTGTGTGTGTGTGTGTGTGTGTGTGTGTGTGTGTGTGTGTTTTGGACATCACTTACTTACATTATTGTACATCCTTTACTGTAAACAGGCAGCAATGTCTTTCATGCAAACTGCAATGGCTGAAGTCTATATTTATATTCGTGTCTATATATCGGCACAAGTATATCTGCGTACTGTGTGCGCGTCTGCGTGCATGTGTGTGTGTTTACGTGTCTGAACACGTGAGTGTCTCCACATTAGTATGTGTGAGAGTATATGTAGACGTGTGAGTGCTTTTGCCTACGTGTGCCTGCGTGTGCCTGCGTGTGCCTGCGTGTGCCTGCGTGTGCCTGCGTGCGCCTGCGTGTGCCTGCGTGTGCCTGCATGTGCCTGCGTGTGCCTGCGTGTGCCTGCGCGTGCCTGCGTGTATGTGCCTGGCCGACCAGGCAGAGACGCTAACAGCATAAACTTTCCACTTGCCACTTAGAGAGGACCTGAACCACTTGTCATTAACTTACGACTCAGGCCAGATTATGCTGCCACTTAGGAACCTGGGTAATTATATTTAAGTGTGAGTGATGCTGTCATCATTCCCAGACCACCAGAGCAGTTAAGGCGGTGTTATTCCCAGGCCAGTCAGGGCAGTGTTATCCCCAGGCCAGTCAGGACAGTGTTATTCTCAGGCCAGTCAGGACAGTGTTATCCCCAGGCCAATCAGGACAGTGTTTTTCCCAGGCCAGTAAGGGCAGTGTTATTCCCAGGCCAGTCAGGGCAGTGTTATCCCCAGGCCAGTCAGGAGAGTGTTATTCCCAGGCCAGTCAGGACAGTGTTATTCCCAGGCCAGTCAGGACAGTGTTTTTCCCAGGCCAGTCAGGACAGTGTTATTCCCAGGCCAGTCAGGACAGTGTTATTCCCAGGCCAGTCAGGGCAGTGTTATTCCCAGGCCAGTCAGGGCAGTGTTATCCCCAGGCCAGTCAGAACAGTGTTTTTCCCAGGCCAGTCAGGACAGTGTTATACCCAGGCCAGTCAGGACAGTGTTATTCCCAAGCCAGTCAGGGCAGTGTTATCCCCAGGCCAGTCAGGACAGCGTTATTCCCAGGCCAGTCAGGACAGTGTTATCCCCAGGCCAGTCAGGGGAGGGTTATCCCCAGGCCGGTGAGGGCAGTGTTATCCCCAGGCCAGTCAGGGCAGTGTTATCCCCAAGCCAGCAGACCGGTGTTATCCTCAGACCATCAGACTGGTTTTATCCCCAGGTCAGAAGACCGGTGTAATCCCCAGGGTAGCAGACCGGTGTTATCCGCAGGACAGCAGATCGGTGTTATCCGCAGGCCAGCAGACCAGTGTTATCCCCAGGCAACTTGACCGGTGTTATTCCCAGGCCAGCAGACCAATGTTATCCCCAGACCAGCAGACCAATGTTATCCCCAGGCCAGCAGATTGATGTTATCCCCAGGCCAGCAGACCGGTGTTATTCCCAGGGCAGCAGACCGGTGTGATACCCAGGCCAGCAGACCGTTCACGCAGCGTCGATGATAACTTCTGCTTCCCACACATAAATTCCCCCACCCTCCCCCCCAAAAAAAATCATCGTCAGGTAATTCTTACCACAACGTTAAAAAAAAAGCAGTGACGATCAATCTTCTTGAAAACAGTTCAGAATTACTGCACTCAGATGTACACCTGACACCTCTGATACTCTTATGAAAAAATATTCTATATAGTGCAACGTATCGTGAATGCGATCGAATAAATGAATCCATAATTCAAAGTTCTTCCAGAGGCGTGTTATTCAAAATCTCACTGAGCCGTGTTATTCAAAATCTTATGGAACCGTGATATTCAAAATCTTGTGGAACCGTGTTATTCAAAATCTCACTGAGCCGTGTTATTCAAAATCTTATGGAACCGTGTTATTCAAAATCTTATGGAACCGTGTTATTCAAAATCTTACTGAGCCGTGTTATTCAAAATCTCACTGAGCCGTGTTATTCAAAATCTTGTGGCACCGTGTTAGTCAAAATCTTACTGAGCCGTGTTATTCAAAATCTCACTGAGCCGTGTTATTCAAAATCTTGTGGTGCCGTGTTATTCAAAATCTTATGGAACCGTGCTATTCAAAATCTTGTGGAACCGTGTTATTCAAAATCTTGTGGAACCGTGTTATCAAAATCTTGTGGAACCGTGTTATTCAAAATCTTGTGGAACCGTGTTATTCAAAATCTTGTGGAACCGTGTTGTTCAAAATATTGTGGAACCGTGTTATTCAAAATCTTATCGACACTTTCAATCGCATTTACGAAAAACTGCATTAACTGGAGGAGCCTCATTAGAGACCTGACTATAAATGCCCTTTTAAAACATTGATGTAAAATCACGTCATGTTTACGTCACGTTCACGTCATATTCACTTCACATTCACGTCTTATTCACGTCACGTTTCACGCACAAATCTCGAAACAAAAGAGAAACAGAGTTACACATGACTGTACCAGGACTTTGTTAGAAAGTTATTACAGTTTAAAAGTAAATTTATTATGAACACTTGCTTGAGATTCTGGAGAGTTTCTGTGAACAGTGTTAACAGGCCAGTGTACAGTGTTAGCAGGTCAGTGTACAGTGTTAACACGCCAGTGTACAGTGTTAACAGGCAAGTGTACAGTGTTAATACGAAAGTGTACAGTGTTAACACGCCAGTGTACAGTGTTAACACGTCAGTATACAGTGTTAACACGACAGTGTACAGTGTTAACACGTCAGTGTACAGTGTTAACGCGCCAGTATACAGTGTTAACACGCCAGTATACAGTGTTAACACGCCAGTGTACAGTGCTAACACGCCAGTGTACAGTGCTAACACGCCAGTGTACAGTGCTAACACGCCAGTGTACAGTGCTAACAGGCCAGTGTACAGTGCTAACAGGCCAGTGTACAGTGCTAACACGCCAGTGTACAGTGCTAACACGCCAGTGTGCAGTGTTAACACGCCAGTGTACAGTGTTAACACGCAGTACACAGTGTTAACACGCCAGTATACAGTATTAACACGCCAGTGTACAGTGTTAACACGCCAGTGTACAGTGTTAACACGCCAGTATATAGTGTTAACACGCCAGTGTACAGTGTTAACACGCCAGTATAGTATTAACACGCCAGTGTACAGTGTTAACACGCCAGTGTACAGTGTTAACACGCCAGATACAGTGTTAACACGCCAGTGCACAGTGTTACCACGCCAGTGCACAGTGTTAACACGCCAGTGTACAGTGTTAATACGCCAGTATACAGTGTTAACACGCCAGTATACAGTGTTAACACGTCAGTGTACAGTGTTAACACGCCACTATACAGTGTTAACACGCCAGTATACAGTGTTAACACGCCATTATACAGTGTTAACACGCCAGTGTACATACAGTGTTAATACGCCAGTGTACAGTGTTAACACGCCAAAATACAGTGTTAAAAAGCCAGTGTACAGTGTTAACACGCCAGTGTACAGTGTTAACACGCCAGTGTACAGTGTTAACACGCCAGTGTACAGTGTTAATACGCCAGTATACAGTGTTAATACGCCAGTGTACAGTGTTAACACGCCAGTGTACAGTGTTAACACGCCAGTGTACAATGTTAACACGCCAGTGTACAGTGTTAACACACCAGTGTACAGTGTTAACACGCCAGTGTACAGTGTTAACACGCCAGTGTACAGTGTTAACACTCCAATATACAGTGTTAACACGCCAGTGTACAGTGCTAACACGCCAGTGTACAGTGTTAACACTCCAGTATACAGTGTTAACACGCCAGTGTACAGTGTTAACACGCCAATGTACAGTGTTTAATACGCCAGTGCATAGTGTTAACACGCCAGTATACAGTGTTAACACGCCAGGATACAGTGTTAACACGCCAGTGTACAGTGTTAACACGCCAGTGTACAGTGTTAATACGCCAGTGTACAGTGTTAACACGCCAGTATACAGTGTTAACACGCCAGGATACAGTGTTAACACGCCAGTATACAGAGTTAACACGCCAGGATACAGTGTTAACACGCCAGGATACAGTGTTAACACGCCAGGATACAGTGTTAACACGCCAGGATACAGTGTTAACACGCCAGTGTACAGTGCTAACACGCCAGTGTACAGTGCTAACACGCCAGTGTACAGTGCTAACACGCCAGTGTACAGTGCTAACAGGCCAGTGTACAGTGCTAACAGGCCAGTGTACAGTGCTAACACGCCAGTGTACAGTGCTAACACGCCAGTGTGCAGTGTTAACACGCCAGTGTACAGTGTTAACACGCAGTACACAGTGTTAACACGCCAGTATACAGTATTAACACGCCAGTGTACAGTGTTAACACGCCAGTGTACAGTGTTAACACGCCAGTATATAGTGTTAACACGCCAGTGTACAGTGTTAACACGCCAGTATAGTATTAACACGCCAGTGTACAGTGTTAACACGCCAGTGTACAGTGTTAACACGCCAGCATACAGTGTTAACACGCCAGTGCACAGTGTTACCACGCCAGTGCACAGTGTTAACACGCCAGTGTACAGTGTTAACACGCCAGTATACAGTGTTAACACGCCAGTATACAGTGTTAACACGTCAGTGTACAGTGTTAACACGCCACTATACAGTGTTAACACGCCAGTATACAGTGTTAACACGCCATTATACAGTGTTAACACGCCAGTGTACATACAGTGTTAATACGCCAGTGTACAGTGTTAACACGCCAAAATACAGTGTTAAAAAGCCAGTGTACAGTGTTAACACGCCAGTGTACAGTGTTAACACGCCAGTGTACAGTGTTAACACGCCAGTGTACAGTGTTAACACGCCAGTATACAGTGTTAATACGCCAGTGTACAGTGTTAACACGCCAGTGTACAGTGTTAACACGCCAGTGTACAATGTTAACACGCCAGTGTACAGTGTTAACACACCAGTGTACAGTGTTAACACGCCAGTGTACAGTGTTAACACGCCAGTGTACAGTGTTAACACTCCAATATACAGTGTTAACACGCCAGTGTACAGTGCTAACACGCCAGTGTACAGTGTTAACACTCCAGTATACAGTGTTAACACGCCAGTGTACAGTGTTAACACGCCAATGTACAGTGTTAATACGCCAGTGCATAGTGTTAACACGCCAGTATACAGTGTTAACACGCCAGGATACAGTGTTAACACGCCAGTGTACAGTGTTAACACGCCAGTGTACAGTGTTAATACGCCAGTGTACAGTGTTAACACGCCAGTATACAGTGTTACCACGCCAGGATACAGTGTTAACACGCCAGTATACAGAGTTAACACGCCAGGATACAGTGTTAACACGCCAGGATACAGTGTTAACACGCCAGGATACAGTGTTAACACGCCAGTATACAGTGTTAACACGCCAGGATACAGTGTTAACACGCCAGTGTACAGTGTTAATACGCCAGTGTACAGTGTTAACACGCCAGTATACAGTGTTAACACGCCAGGATACAGTGTTAACACGCCAGTGTACAGTGTTAATACGCCAGTGTACAGTGTTAAAACGCCAGGATACAATGTTAACAAGCCAGTATACAGTGTTAACACGCCAGGATACAGGGTTAACACGCCAGTATACAGTGTTAACACGCCAGTGTACAGTGTTAACACGCCTGTGTACAGTGTTAACACGCCAGGATACAGTGTTAACACGCCAGTATACAGTGTTAACACGCCAGTGTACAGTGTTAACACGCCAGTGTACAGTGTTAACACGCCAGGATACAGTGTTAACAGGCCAGTATACATTGTTAACACGCCAGGGTACAGTGTTAACAGGCCAGTGTACAGTGTTAACACGCCAGGATACAGTGTTAACAGGCCAGTGCACAGTGTTAACACGCCAGTGCACAGTGTTAACACGCCAGTGTACAGTGTTAACACGCCAGTATACAGTGTTAACACGCCAGTATACAGTGTTAACACGCCAGTGTACAGTGTTAACACGCCCGTATACAGTGTTAACACGCCAGTGTACAGTGTTAACACGCCAGTGTACAGTGTTAACACGCAGCACACAGTGTTAACACGCCAGTGTACAGTGTTAACACGCCAGTATTCAGTGTTAACACGCCAGTGTACAGTGTTAACACACCAGTGGACAGTGTTAACACGCCAGTATACAGTGTTAACACGCCAGTGTACAGTGTTAACAGGCCAGTGTACAGTGTTAACACGCCAGTATACAGTGTTAACACGCCAGTGTACAGTGTTAACAGGCCAGTGTACAGTGTAAACAGGCCAGTGTACAGTGTTAACAGGCCAGTGTACAGTGTTAACACGCCAGTGTACAGTGTTAACACGCCAGGATACAGTGTTAACACGCCAGTATACAGTGTTAACACGCCAGTGTACAGTGTTAACACGTCAGTGTACAGTGTTAACACGCCAGGATACAGTGTTAACACGCCAGTATACAGTGTTAACACGCCAGTGTACAATGTTAACACGCAAGTGTACAGTGTTACACGCAGTACACAGTGTTAACACGCCAGTGTACAGTGTTAACACGCCAGTATACAGTGTTAACACGCCAGTGTACAGTGTTAACACGCCAGTGTACAGTGTTAACACGCCAGTATACAGTGTTAACACGCCAGTGTACAGTGTTAACACGCCAGTGTACAGTGTTAACACGCCAGTATACAGTGTTAACACGCCAGTGTACAGTGTTAACAGGCCAGTGTACAGTGTTAACAGGCCAGTGTACAGTGTTAACAGGCCAGTGTACAGTGTTAACACGCCAGTGTACAGTGTTAACACGCCAGGATACAGTGTTAACACGCCAGTATACAGTGTTAACACGCCAGTGTACAGTGTTAACACGCCAGTGTACAGTGTTAACACGCCAGGATACAGTGTTAACACGCCAGTGTACAGTGTTAACACGCCAGTGTACAGTGTTAACACGCCAGTGTACAGTGTTAACACGCCAGGATACAGTGTTAACACGCCAGTATACAGTGTTAACACGCCAGTGTACAGTGTTAACACGCCAGTGTACAGTGTTAACACGCCAGGATACAGTGTTAACACGCCAGTGTACAGTGTTAACACGCCAGTATACAGTGTTAACACGCCAGTGTACAGTGTTAACACGCCAGTGTACAGTGTTAACACGCCAGTATACAGTGTTAACACGCCAGTGTACAGTGTTAACACGCCAGTGTACAGTGTTAACACGCCAGTGTACAGTGTTAACACGCCAGTGTACAGTGTTAACACGCCAGTGTACAGTGTTAACAAAGCCAGTGTACGGTGTTATCACGCCAGTGTACAGTGTTAACACGCCAGTGTACAGTGTTAACACGCCAGTGTACAGTGTTAACACGCCAGTGTACAGTGTTAACACGCCAGTGTACAGTGTTTAGACGCCAGTGTACAGTGTTAACACGCCAGTGTACAGTGTTAACACGCCAGTGTACAGTGTTAACAGGCCAGTGTACAGTGTTAACACGCCAGTGTACAGTGTTAACACGCCAGTGTACAGTGTTAACACGCCAGTGTACAGTGTTAACACGCCAGTGTACAGTGTTAACACGCCAGTGTACAGTGTTAACACGCCAGTATACAGTGTTAACACGCCAGTGATACAGTGTTAACACGCCAGTGTACAGTGTTAACACGCCAGTGTACAGTGTTAACACGCCAGTGATACAGTTGATCATTAACAGAAAAAGCAATTTCTACCTCTGATACACAGGTGCACACCTGACACCTCTGATACACAGGTGCACACCTGACACCTCTGATACACAGGTGCACACCTGACACCTCTGATACACAGGTGCACACCTGACACCTCTGATACACAGGTGTTCAACTGACACCTCTGATACACAGGTATACACCTGACACCTCTGATACACAGGTGTACACCTGACACCTCTGATACACAGGTGTACACCTGACACCTCTGATACACAAGTGCACACCTGATACCTCTGATACACAGGTGCACACCTGACTCCTCTGATTCACAGGTGTACACCTGACACCTCTGATACACAGGTGTACACCTGACACCTCTGATACACAGGTGTACACCTGACACCTCCGATACACAGGTGTACACCTGACACCTCTGATTCACAGGTGCACACCTGACACCTCTGATACACAGGTGCACACCTGACACCTCTGATACACAGGTGCACACCTGACACCTCTGATACACAGGTCTACAACTGACACCTCTGATACACAGGTATACTCCTGACACCTCTGATACACAGGTGTACACCTGACACCTCTGACACACAGGTGTACACCTGACACCTCTGATACACAGGTGCACACCTGACACCTCTGATACACAGGTGTACACCTGACACCTCTGATACACAGGTGTACACCTGACACCTCTGATACACAGGTGCACACCTGACACCTCTGATACACAGGTGTACACCTGACACCTGTGTTACTCAGGTGTGGTGATAGTCTAGTCCTCTCACAGTGTAAGTGTTTTGCAGTAACTCCTACACAAGCTGGCTGAAAACCCCTCAATATTATCTATGAACGAGCAGTGTTGGTGACCACTCAGACTACAGTGACCACTCAGACTACAGTGATCACTCAGACTACAGTGACCACTCAGACTACAGTGACCACTCAGACTACAGTGACCACTCAGACTACAGTGACCACTCAGACTTCAGTGACCACTCAGACTACAGTGATGCTGCTCAATACTTCACCTCTTTACTCACCTGCTATTTACATGTTAATTGGCGTGTTTTAAATTCATTTGGATTAAAAATTACAGCAAGTGTGAGAGCACCTCCCTTTCCACTTTCTTCCCCTAAATGATAAACAGATCCCAGGTCTCTCTCTCTCTCTCTCTCTCTCTCTCTCTCTCTCTCTCTCTTCTCTCTCTCTCTCTCTCCATTTCTTCCCTCACAGCCCTCCTTCCTTCCTTCCTTCCTTCCTTCCTTCCTTCCCTGCCTCTTACCTTCCACTGTGAGGAGTATGGGTAGGAAGACCTTGGGGCTGGTGGAGACCTGACACTCGTAGACTCCAGCATCCCTGAAGGTGACGGGACTGATCTCCAGGTACCACTCGTTGCTGTCTTCTGGATGATACACCTGAGGGAGCAAACACCTGTCTCTCTCACCTAACTCAAAAATTATCTCTTGATGTTTTCCTAGTGTAGTTATTATACTAGTTTATTTATTCTAGCTGCAGCGCTGTATGACCCTTGTGGATTTAGCGCTTTGTTCTGATTGTAGTAATAATAATATAATTCAAGTTTACTTATCATTCTAGCTTATTTATCATACAAAAGTAGCTTACTTATCATTTTTTTTATTTATCATCCTACAATAGCTTATCATTCTAGACTATTTATCATCCAAGTCTACAGTTCCTCCTCCTTCAGGTATACACAATCTTAACAATCATAATAAGAGTTGAATGGGTTGTAGGTAGAGTGCAGTGAACGCTCATCAACGCTCATCAACAAGCACTCTACGGAGAGTCGTCAACAAGAGTCTTACTTGAGGTTCCTTGAGTCAGAGGTCAGATTAATTCAGGGTAAACAAGACTTCTCGGGATAAACGTAAACAACTGCTATAAAAGCACGAAAGAACTTCCCAGGAAAGGTCAAGGAATAACACATTAGTTAAAAGAGCGGCAGTAGCAGCAGCAGCACCTGCAGGAACAATAGCAGCAACGATAGCAGAGCTATTGGTTGGTGCTGACCTTTCACGCTGTCTCAAAACGACGGCGAGAGCTGAGCAGTAGTGGTGTGTGTGTGTGTGTGTGTGTGTGTGTGTGTGTGTGTGTGTGTGTGTGTGTGTGTGTGTGTGTGTGTGTGTGTGTGTGTGTGTGTGTGTGTGTGTGTGTGTGTGTGTGTGTGTGTGTGTGTACTCACCTAATTATGGCTGCAAAGTTATGTCACAGTTCCTGGCCCCGTGCGTGTGTGTTTACTCAGCACTGCATCATGGCCCCAGCTCTGGCTTGTCGATAGCATAATTCTAATCAGTTACTGCTGTGTTGAGCTTTGTCGAGACAAATTTTAAATCCATGTATTGAGTTAGCTTCAAGTCATCTCTCACTAATTCACTAACTTGTTCACTCTCCTCACACAAATATTTTTTCCTGGGTCCCAATGATTAATTTTTCAACACATCAGCTGTCTCCCACCGAGGTAGGGTGACCCGATAAAGAAGAAAACATTTAACCATTATTTTTTCAATCACCGTCTAACCTGAACCGTGCTAACACCACAGTTCAAATGACACTCTAAATTGCAACATCCTCACCCCTTCCAGAGTGCAGGCACTGTACTTCCCACCTCTAGGACTCAAGTTCGGCTAACCGGTTTCCCTGAATCCCTTCATAAATGTTACCCCTTCCCACTCACACTCCAACAGCATGACAAATCGTAAAAACCACTTGTCTCCACTAACTCTTGTTTAACACGCTCACAGGGGCCTGTTGGATGCCCAACTCTGTGAACACCCAAAGTCTCCTTTATCTCCTCCTCCCTCCAGCCTTTCCTAGGACGCCACCTGCCCACCTTCCCTCTAGCTCAGATATATACCCTGCTAGTAGAGAATAATAAGTCACAATATCGTAACTGGTCAAATATTTTTGCAAGATGCATGTAGAAGTTGTGCATAAATTTCGTCCCAATTTTTCAACCAACACTGACAGGGAAATAAGAGGCGTCCTTGGAGACCTGTTGTGTCATGCAACAGGGAAATAAGAGGCGTCCTTGGAGACCTGTTGTGTCATGCAACAGGGAAATAAGAGGCGTCCTTGGAGGCCTGTTGTGTCATGCAACAGGGAAATAAGAGGCGTCCTTGGAGGCCTGTTGTGTCATGCAACAGGGAAATAAGAGGCATCCTTGGAGGCCTGTTGTCTCATGCACCTTGTGCAGTCAGTAGCGTTCGTCTTGCAATTGGCATGTGCCACAAAATATAATTTTCCTGTGTGTCATCATGGTTAGTCATTCCTTGCTAGGATGAGTGCAGCATCCTGGTGCTAGGTTGATCAAAGGCGCTTAGGTAACCTAACACTTCAGAGGAAGGCTCAGGGACCTTCCTTCTAAGAACATCTCAGACCGTCGCTCTCACACTGCTTCCTGCCTCCTACCGTGACAGTTCTCTGTATACCTCCTATACACTTGTAAAAAAAAGTATCCTTCTATTTATTCAACTTATCCCGGTACTTTGCCTGTATATGCCTTTTGATGGAGGAAGTGATCAAACCTAGAAGCTCATCTTTCGTATTTTCTATATTATTCATTTGACTGTGTTGACAGCTAGTGTGTGTTGCTGCCAAGTACCGCAGTCACTTTGACTGTGTTGACAGCTAGTGTTTGTTGATGCCAAGTACCGCAGTCACTTTGACTGTGTTGACAGCTAGTGTGTGTTGCTGCCAAGTACCGCAGTCACTTTGACTGTGTTGACAGCTAGTGTGTGTTGCTGCCAAGTACCGCAGTCACTTTGACTGTGCTTGTGTGTGTGACACATATATCGTGAAGTCGTTGTCTCCTGGTCGCTGGCAGAGAGATAGTATGGTTGAGAGACAACCTTTCACAGTCCTAAAACTGAAGCCTGCTAAACCTCGTACATTCTGGCAGGGCTCTCTCTCTCTCTCTCTCTCTCTCTCTCTCTCTCTCTCTCTCTCTCTCTCTCTCTCTCTCTCTCTCTCTCTCTCTCTCTCTCTCACTCTCTCTCTCTCCTCTCCTCTCCTCCTCTCTCTCTCTCTCTCTCTCTCTCTCTCTCTCTCTCTCTCTCTCTGTCTATTTATCTATCTATCTATCTATCTAACTATCTATCATAACAAACATTACTTTCGTGTGAGTTTCCTATCGGATCTTAATTCTTGGAGGCTTGATCTGAGACCAGGGCGAGGGAGCCATGATCTCAGGAACCAGTGAGACCAGGGCGAGGGAGCCATGATCTCAGGAACCAGTGAGACCAGGGCGAGGGAGCCATGATCTCAGGAACCAGTGAGACCAGGGCGAGGGAGCCATGATCTCAGGAACCAGTGAGACCAGGGCGAAGGAGCCATGATCTCAGGAACCAGTGAGACCAGGGCGAGGGAGCCATTATCTCAGGAACCAGTGAGACCAGGGCGAGGGAGCCATGATCTCAGGAACCAGTGAGACCAGGGCGAGGAGCCATGATCTCAGGAACCAGTGAGACCAGGGCGACGGAGCCATGATCTCAGGAACCAGTGAGACCAGGGCGACGGAGCCATGATCTCAGGAACCAGTGAGACCAGGGCGACGGAGCCATGATCTCAGGAACCAGTGAGACCAGCGCGAAGGAGCCATAATCTCAGGAACCAGTGAGACCAGGGCGACGGAGCCATGATCTCAGGAACCAGTGAGACCAGGGCGACGGAGCCATGATCTCAGGAACCAGTGAGACCAGGGCGACGGAGCCATGATCTCAGGAACCAGTGAGACCAGGGCGACGAATCCATGATCTCAGGAACCAGTGAGACCAGGGCGAGGGAGCCATGATCTCAGGAACCAGTGAGACCAGGGCGACGGAGCCATGATCTCAGGAACCAGTGAGACCAGGCGACGGAGCCATGATCTCAGGAACCAGTGAGACCAGGGCGACGAAGCCATGATCTCAGGAACCAGTGAGACCAGGGCGAGGGAGCCATGATCTCAGGAACCAGTGAGACCAGGGCGACGGAGCCATGATCTCAGGAACCAGTGAGACCAGGGCGAGGGAGCCATGATCTCAGGAACCAGTGAGACCAGGGCGAGGGAGCCATGATCTCAGGAACCAGTGAGACCAGGGCGACGAAGCCATGATCTCAGGAACCAGTGAGACCAGGGCGACGAAGCCATGATCTCAGGAACCAGTGAAACCAGGGCGACGAAGCCATGATCTCAGGAACCAGTGAGACCAGGGCGACGAAGCCATGATCTCAGGAACCAGTGAGACCAGGGCGAGGGAGCCATGATCTCAGGAACCAGTGAGACCAGGGCGAGGGAGCCATGATCTCAGGAACCAGTGAGACCAGGGCGAGGGAGCCATGATCTCAGGAACCAGTGAGACCAGGGCGAGGGAGCCATGATCTCAGGAACCAGTGAGACCAGGGCGACGAAGCCATGATCTCAGGAACCAGTGAAACCAGGGCGACGAAGCCATGATCTCAGGAACCAGTGAGACCAGGGCGAGGGAGCCATGATCTCAGGAACCAGTGAGACCAGGGCGAGGGAGCCATGATCTCAGGAACCAGTGAGACCAGGGCGACGAAGCCATGATCTCAGGAACCAGTGAAACCAGGGCGACGGAGCCATGATCTCAGGAACCAGTGAGACCAGGGGGACGAAGCCATGATCTCAGGAACCAGTGAGACCAGGGCGAGGGAACCATGATCTCAGGAACCAGTGAGACCAGAGCGAGGGAGCCATGAGCTCAGGAACCAGTGAGACCAGGGCGAGGGAGCCATGATCTCAGAAACTATTAATAAATAACTGAGTCGAGTACCCAGTCACATCAAAGTTCACTCACTCACTCACTCACTCACTCACTCACTCACTCACTCACTCACTCACTCACTCACTCACTCACTCACTCGCAGACTTAAAGTAAAAATTAATATGTGGCACTAACACACACAGCAAAGAGACGGGGCCAGGAGCTACGACTCAACCCCCGCAACCACAAGTGAGTATAATCATGGCACCAGTGGCACTACTGTAGTAAAAGAAATGACTGGACAATAACTCACAAATAACCAACAATTTGGAGAGGGAACTTTAAGCGACATTTCGATCGGTCCTGAACCATTATCATAGCACAGAAAGGAGCGAAACGTCTAATTTTATGTTTAACTTGAGGATTGTGAATTGTTGCACTTACAAAATTAACAATTTTATTAGTTATTTGATGGATTTTAACATTAAACAGAGAATAATGGACTAAAGAAGGTAGGGGTGGAGGGACACTAGTACCAAGGTAGGGGTGGAGGGACACTAGTACCAAGGTAGGGGTGGAGGGACACTAGTACCAAGGTAGGGGTGGAGAGACACTAGTACCAAGGTAGGGGTGGAGGACACTAGTACCAAGGTAGGGGTGGAGGGACACTAGTACCAAGGTAGGGTGGAGGGACACTAGTACCAAGGTAGGGGTGGAGGGACACTAGTACCAAGGTAGGGGTGGAGGGACACTAGTACCAAGGTAGGGGTGGAGGGACACTAGTACCAAGGTAGGGGTGGAGGGACACTAGTACCAAGGTAGGGGTGGAGGGACACTAGTACCAAGGTAGGGTGGAGGGACACTAGTACCAAGGTAGGGGTGGAGGACACTAGTACCAAGGTAGGGTGGAGGGACACTAGTACCAAGGTAGGGGTGGAGGACACTAGTACCAAGGTAGGGGTGAGGGACACTAGTACCAAGGTAGGGGTGGAGGGACACTAGTACCAAGGTAGGGGTGGAGGGACACTAGTACCAAGGTAGGGGTGGAGGGACACTAGTACCAAGGTAGGGGTGGAGGGACACTAGTACCAAGGTAGGGTGAAGGGACACTAGTACCAAGGTAGGGGTGGAGGGACACTAGTACCAAGGTAGGGGTGGAGGGACACTAGTACCAAGGTAGGGGTGAAGGGACACTAGTACCAAGGTAGGGGTGGAGGGACACTAGTACCAAGGTAGGGGTGGAGGGACACTAGTACCAAGGTAGGGGTGGAGAGACACTAGTACCAAGGTAGGGGTGGAGGGACACTATTACCAAGGTAGGGGTGAAGGGACACTAGTACCAGGTAGGGGTGGAGGGACACTAGTACCAAGGTAGGGGTGGAGGGACACTAGTACCAAGGTAGGGGTGAAGGGACACTAGTACCAAGGTAGGGGTGGAGGGACACTAGTACCAAGGTAGGGGTGGAGGGACACTAGTACCAAGGTAGGGGTGGAGGGACACTAGTACCAAGGTAGGGTGAAGGGACACTAGTACCAAGGTAGGGGTGGAGGGACACTAGTACCAAGGTAGGGGTGGAGAACACTAGTACCAAGGTAGGGGTGGAGGGACACTAGTACCAAGGTAGGGGTGGAGGGACACTAGTACCAAGGTAGGGGTGAAGGACACTAGTACCAAGGTAGGGTGGAGGGACACTAGTACCAAGGTAGGGGTGAGAGACACTAGTACCAAGGTAGGGTGGAGGGACACTAGTACCAAGGTAGGGGTGGAGGGACACTAGTACCAAGGTAGGGGTGGAGGGACACTAGTACCAAGGTAGGGGTGGAGAGACACTAGTACCAAGGTAGGGGTGGAGGGACACTAGTACCAAGGTAGGGGTGGAGGGACACTAGTACCAAGGTAGGGGTGGAGGGACACTAGTACCAAGGTAGGGGTGGAAGGACACTAGTACCAAGGTAGGGGTGGAGGGACACTAGTACACAAGGTAGGGGTGGAGGGACACTAGTACCAAGGTAGGGGTGGAGGGACACTAGTACCAAGGTAGGGGTGGAGAGACCACTAGTACCAAGGTAGGGGTGGAGGGACACTAGTACCAAGGTAGGGGTGGAGGGACACTAGTACCAAGGTAGGGTGGAGGGACACTAGTACCAAGGTAGGGGTGGAGGGACACTAGTACCAAGGTAGGGTGGAGGGACACTAGTACCAAGGTAGGGGTGGAGGGACACTAGTACCAAGGAAGGGGTGGAGGACACTAGTACCAAGTAGGGGTGAGGGACACTAGTACCAAGGTAGGGTGGAGGGACACTAGTACCAAGGTAGGGGTGGAGAGACACTAGTACCAAGGTAGGGGTGGAGGACACTAGTACCAAGGTAGGGGTGGAGGGACACTAGTACCAAGGTAGGGGTGGAGGGACACTATAGTCACCAAGGTAGGGGTGGAGGACACTAGTACCAAGGTAGGGGTGGAGGGACACTAGTACCAAGGTAGGGTGGAGGGACACTAGTACCAAGGTAGGGGTGGAGGGACACTAGTACCAAGGTAGGGTGGAGAGACACTAGTACCAAGGTAGGGGTGGAGGGACACTAGTACCAAGGTAGGGGTGGAGGGACACTAGTACCAAGGTAGGGGTGGAGGGACACTAGTACCAAGGTAGGGGTGGAGAGACACTAGTACCAAGGTAGGGGTGGAGGGACACTATACCAAGGTAGGGTGGAGGGACACTAGTACCAAGGTAGGGGTGGAGGGACACTAGTACCAAGGTAGGGGTGGAGGGACATTAGTACCAAAGGTAGGGTGGAGGGACACTAGTACCAAGGTAGGGGTGGAGGGACACTAGTACCAAGGTAGGGGTGAGGGACACTAGTACCAAGGTAGGGGTGGAGGGACACTAGTACCAAGGTAGGGGTGGAGGGACACTAGTACCAAGGTAGGGGTGGAGGGACACTAGTACCAAGGTAGGGGTGGAGGGACACTAGTACCAAGGTAGGGGTGGAGGGACACTGGAGACACACCTTGAAGCGGTCGTCACTGGTGTAAGTGAAGATGCCGACTGTGAGGATGTGTAGATCTCTCTGCCGGATCCATGACACCTGTACACACACACACACACACACACACACACACACACACACAGGGACAAACACGCACATTAGTTACCTTCATTAAAACCTTCTCTAAATTCAACTTTGAAAGATAATTTTTTAAAAAATTTACTTTTCTAAAACTTGGATAGAAAATGCTCTAAATAATATTTATTTTTACTTTAGTTCTTAAATAAAGATTAAACTATAGAGAGAAATGTGAGATTTTTGCAAAAAAAAACTAATTTACGTAAACACAATGTTCCATACCTGAATAATACGTGTATATACGACATACATAAATAAAGATTTCTAAGCCTACTGGCATATGCAAGGTAAGTCAGTCTTAAAAATCAAAGCTGCCATTTTCAACTTACATCCTTCTTATCAAGATTGATGACTTGGCATGGGAGTGTTGCTTTCTGGCCGACCACAGCCGTGACGTTGGTGGGAGTGTCGTCGTCAAAGTAAGCAGTGTTAGTGTTGGGTCGACCCCATGTTATTTCGTGTCGCTCTCCTTCCTCGCTCTCCTGACCTGCAACACAACACGACCATACTGTTAGTAATACACGACACACTCACACTATGAGTAATTAGTTTTTATCGTCAGGTGATGAGAGCCATGATGAGGGTCCTGGGACCTTGGTCGTGGCGAATCCAGTAAAGATGTGCTAAGTGACTTTGTAAATGGTCCAAGTCGGACCGAAACGTTGTCGTAAACCTGTATCTCTCTGTCTATAATGTCTCTTATGTTGTGTTGGGCTGGCATTATGGTGGAGGCACTACAAGGCGCCGTGGCTAAGACCATGTGAATGTTGGGTAGGTGATGGCACTGTTGAACCACGACAACAGTGATGAGTCAGACTTCTTAGTGCCCTTATGGTGAACCTCAACAACAACTGCCAACAACAATAACTACCAATAACAACTACCAACAACAACAACAACTACCAACAACAACAACTACCAACAACAACCAACAACTACCAACAACAACAACTACCAACAACAACCAACAACAACCAACAACAACAACAGTGATAATTAGGCCTCAACTCAGGTCAACATTTGATAACATTCATTACTATAATTGGCACAAGCATCGTAATTACCGTGTGATATCTCCTTCCACCTGAGATAATAACTTCTCTCTTACAGTTAGAAGCCTCGGTGGATACACTGCAAGGTTTGTGTTGCTCCTGCAGTGTCTTCACTGCAACACCCGCAGTGTTAAACACTAACACCGATATTAACCCTCCGTTATTCTCTGTATGACCAACACACGATTTTTTTTTCCCACCAAGATATATCTTAATTTAAGTGAAAAATAAATTCCTGAAAAACCTGAAAAAAAAATGAAAGTGCTTCGAAATATTAAGGTTTCTCATTTTGTAAAAAATATTATGATTTTGCTCAGTTTTCCTCTTAAATTTAAGTTTTGAGAATTTTGAGTTGGAGAGCAAAGCGAATTGTGTCTGGATCCATCTTGGCCGACTTTCAGGTCACGAGAAACGATATGAAGCCAAAAGTTGGGTCAAACAGAGAGAGATAAACAAGGAAGCAGGAAAAGTCAAGCCAATTAACGTGTGTCAGGAAGGTCTGTAGTCTTGGGAACGGCAGGCGTCAGCAGAAACAAAACTGGTACTAATATTCGTGTTAGAAATGCTGTGTATAAGAAAAGTTCCATAACACCGTGATAGAGGGCGTTATGAAACTTCTCTTAGACAGATAGAAGGTGCTAAGTCTCTTAGACCTGATAAAAGGTGATCAGTTTTTTTGTATGAGGGATATACAGTTCCAGTGAAGCACAAATCAAGAGATAGTCATAGTCTCTAACAAGACAGAAAAGAGCTACATTAGTGTGAAAGATTACCTTACAAGCTGCCACGTTAACAATGGTCTAAATGATCTATGATATTCTTTACACAAGTAGGATATTGAAGCTAGGATCGTCACAGTAGGAGCTCAGGGACTATTATAGGAACGTGTCGGTCGGTGATCAAGCAGTGAATCTCATTTGCAACAGTAATCATTAATGGTTTGATGAAGATAGAAGCTGGGAGTATCACTGTGGATACATGTATCCTTGTACAAGCAATGTGTAATAAACAACTAGTCAGGAGTGGATGAAGCTTACCCGGAGGGAAGAAATGAGAAATCAAGATAATCCGCGAATTTCAACATCCAGCTGAAGACAGCTCCAATAAATCTGATGAAGGAGACCTCAATTAGAAGTCGAAACAGAGTTTTCTAACTTGTGTCTTTTCGTACGATACATCCCATTCCATATATCCTTATCCTAAGCATAAAGATGCTTAGAAAACAGTTTGCATAATTGTATAAAAAGATTGAAGAATGTTGAAAAAATCTAGCAAAATGAACGAGGAAAGAATGCAATTTATATATATAATATATATATATATATATATTATATATATATATATATATATATATATATATATAATATATATATATATATATATATATATATATATATATATATATATGCAAATGGGATGAATGATATTGAAACTAAGGTTAATGTCTTCCAATATTTTAAGCTGTAGGCGTAAGTGAAAGGTGGAAAAAGATGGTGCAAGCTCTTTCAAGCTACACCATCTATTAGCACCAACACCTGCTGCAGCACCAGCAGTAGCTACAGCAGCAGCTGCAGCAACAGCGAACACATCTACATCAGCTGCGGTAATCAAAATAATGAGAACTAACAGAGCGTCCTCATTAATGGTGGAAAACAAGAAGCATCGGTGAGGAAGGCAGGGAACAGGAGAGGCAGGAAGCAGGAGAGGCAGGGAGCAGGACAGGCAGGAAGCAGGAGAGGCAGGAAGCAGGAGAGGCAGGGAGAAGGAGAGGCAGGAAGCAGGAGAGGCAGGGAGAAGGAGAGGCAGGGAGCAGGAGAGGCAGGGAGCAGGACAGGCAGGAAGCAGGAGAGGCAGGGAGCAGGAGAGGCAGGGAACAGGAGAGGCAGGAAGCAGGAGAGGGGAGGAGGAGAGGCAGGGAACAGGGAGAGGCAGGAAGAGGAGAGAGGGAGCAGGACGGCAGGAAGCAGGAGAGGGAGGAAGCAGGAGGGGGCAGGGAGAAGGAGAGGCAGGAAGCAGGAGAGGCAGGGAGAAAAGGGGAGGCAGGGAGCAGGAGAGGCAGGAAGCAGGAGAGGCAGGAAGCAGGGGAGGCAGGGAGCAGGAGAGGCAGGGAAACAGGAGAGGCAGGAAGCAGGAGAGGCAGGGAGCAGGAGAGGCAGGGAGCAGGAAGAGAAGCAGGAGGCAGGAAGCAGGGGAGGCAGGGAGCAGGAGAGGCAGGGAACAGAGAGGCAGGAAGCAGGGGAGGCAGGGAGCAGGAGAGGCAAGGAGCAGGAGAGGCAGGGAACAGGAGAGGCAGGAAGCAGAGAGGCAGGGAACAGGAGAGGCAGGAAGCAGGAGAGGCAGGAACAGGAGAGACAGGAGCAGGAGAGGCAGGGAACAGGAGAGGCAGGAAGCAGGAGAGGCAGGAGCAGGAGAGGACAGGGAACAGGAGAGGCAGGAAGCAGAGAGGCAGGAGCAGGAGAGGCAGAGAGAGAGGCAAGGAAAGGAGAGGCAGGGAGCAGGAGTGGCAGGAAGCAGAGAGGCAGGAAGCAAATAGAGGAAGTAGGAGAGGCAGAAGCAGGAGAGGCAGGGAGAAGGAGAGGCAAGGAAGGAGAGGCAGGAAGCAGGAGAGGCAGGAAGCAGAATAAGCAGGAAGTAGGAGAGGCAGGAAGCAGGAGAGGCAGGAAGCAGAATAAGCAGGAAGTAGGAGAGGCAGGAAGCAGGAGAGGCAGGGAGAAGGAGAGGCAGGGAGCAGGAGAGGCAGGAAGCAGGAGAGGCAGGGAGCAGGAAAGGCAGGAAGCAGGATAGGCAGGGAGCAGGGAAAGCAGGAAGACAGGGAAGCAAGAAGGCAGCAATAACAGCACACAATAACTTCTGTCACTGCTTCTCCTCTCTTTAATTAATGTCCCTGTATCATCCTAACTCATCTACACCCTCAACAAACACACTTGACTCGTCCCTGTATTATCCTAACTCATCTACACCCTCAACAAACACACCTGACTCGTCTCTGTATCATCCTAACTCATCTACACCCTCGACACACAAACCTGACTCGTCCCTGTATCATCCTAACTCATCTACACCCTCAACAAACACACCTGACTCGTCCCTGTATCATCCTAGCTCATCTACACTCTCAACAAATACACCTGACTACTCGTCCCTGTATCATCCTAACTCATCTACACCCTCACCAAACACACCTGACTCGTCCCTGTATCATCCTAACTCATCTACACTCTCAACAAACACACCTGACTCGTCCCTGTATCATCCTAACTCATCTACACTCTCAACAAACACACCTGACTCGTCCCTGTATCATTCTAACTCATCTACACCCTCAACAAACACACATGACTAGTCCCTGTATCATCCTAACTCATCTACACTCTCAACAAACATACATGACTCGTCCCGGTATCATCCTAACCCATCTACACCCTCAACAAACACACCTGACTTGTCCCTGTATCATAATAACTCGTCTACACCCTCAACAAACACACCTGACTCGTCCCTGTATCATCCTAACTCATCTACACTCTCAACAAACACACCTGACTCGTCCCTGTATCATCCTAACTCATCTACACCCTCATAAAACACACCTGACTCGTTCCTGTATCATCCTAACTCATCTACACCCTCAATAAACACACCTGACTCGTCCCTGTATCATCCTAACTCATCTACACTCTCAACAAACACACCTGACTCGTCCCTGTATCATCCTAACTCATCTACACCCTCAACACACAAACCTGACTCGTCCCTGTATCATCCTAACTCATTTACACCCTCAACAAACACACCTGACTAGTCCCTGTATCATCCTAACTCATCTACACCCTCAACAAACACACCTGACTTGTCCCTGTATCATAATAACTCGTCTACACCTCAACAAACACACCTGACTTGTCCCTGTATCATCCTAACTCATCTACACCCTCAACACACACACGTGACTCGTCCCTGTATCATCCTAACTCATCTACACCCTCAACACACAAACCTGACTCGTCCCTGTATCATCCTAACTCATCTACACCCTCAACAACACCACCTGACTTCCCTGTAATCATACCTAACTCTCTCACACCCTCAACAAACACACCTGACTTGTCCTGTACATAAACTCGATCTACACCTCAACAAACACACCTGACTTGTCCCTGTATCATCCTAACTCATCTACACCCTCAACAAACACACCTGACTCGTCCCTGTATCATCCTAACTCATCTACACCCTCAACACACAAACCTGACTCGTCCCTGTATCATCCTAACTCATCTACACCCTCAACAAACACACCTGACTCGTCCCTGTATCATCCTAACTCTTCTACACTCTCAACAAACACACCTGACTCGTCCCTGTATCATCCTAACTCATCTACACCCTCAACAAACACACCTGACTTGTCCCTTTTATCATCCTAACTCATCTACACCCTCAAACAACACACCTGATTGTCCCTGTATCATCCTAACTCATTCTACACTCTCAACAAACACACCTGACTCGTCTTGTATCATCCTAACTCATCTACACTCCAACAAAAAACACTGACTCGGCCCTGTATCATCCATCTCAACAAACCCCAACACCAACCTGCCCTCGCCCCTGTATCATCCTAACTCATTACACCCTCAACAAACACACCTGACTCGTCCCTGTATCAACCTAACTCTTCTACACTCTCAACAAACACACCTGACTCGTCCCTGTATCATCCTAACTCATCTACACCCTCAACAAACACACCTGACTTGTCCCTGTATCATTCAAACTCTCTACACTCTAAACAAACACACCTGATCGTCCCTGTATAAATCCTAACTCATCTGCACCCTCAACAAACACACCTGACTTGTCCCTGTATCATCCTAACTCATCTACACTCTCAACAAACACACCTGACTCGTCCCTGTATCATCCTAACTCATCTACACTCTCAACAAACACACCTGACTCGTCCCTGTATCATCCTAACTCATCTACACCCTCAACAAATACACCTGACTAGTCCCTGTATCATCCTAACTCATCTACACTCTCAACAAACACACCTGACTCGTCCCTGTATCATCCTAACTCATCTACACCCTCAACACACAAACCTGACTCGTCCCTGTATCATCCTAACTCATCTACACCCTCAACAAACACACCTGACTCGTCCCTGTATCGTCCTAACTCATCTACACCCTCAACAAACACACCTGACTTGTCCCTTTATCGTCATAACTCATCTACACCCTCAACAAACACACCTGACTTGTCCCTTTATCATCATAACTCGTCTACACCCTCAACAAACACACCTGACTCGTCCCTGTATCATTCTAATTCATCTACACTTTCAACACAAACCTGACTCGTCACTGTATCATCCTAACTCATCTACACCCTCAACAAACACACTTGACTCGTCCCTATATCATCCTAACTCATCCACACCTCAACCAAAAAAACACCTGACTCGTCCCTGTATCATTCTAATTCATCTACACTTTCAACACAAACCTGACTCGTCCCTATATCATCCTAACTCATCCACACCCTCAACAAACACACCTGACATACTCACTTCGCATATTCTCCTCCAGGCGAGATCTTGTGTATGCAAATTCCAATTTCTGTGGAAAGTTGAATGCTTTTTCAAGGTATGAAAACAGTGCTGGGTTGAATGACAAGATCGATCTTCTAAGACCTGTGTTGCTCACAGCACAGCTAAGCTAACAAGATCGACCTTCTGAGACCAGTCTTACTCACAACGTCATTCAGTTCCCGACTCCACTCAGAAAGATGTCATACATAATGGGTGAGAGAATAAGGCTGTGGTCTGTGTTTCTCTGTCAGTCCACATTACAATTGTTTTCCTGGTGCAGATAGCATTTTAAAACGTTGTGAACCGTGTGCGTCATTCAACACAGGGTGAACCGTCAGCTCGATCCTCCGTCAAGCCAAGCTGTCACCCAAGGACTCTTTTCAAGAATTTACTTATGCATAGTAGAAACAATATATGTTAAATATTGCAAGGCAGGTAGCACCATGGTATTACTCCCACACACACCATTACAAGGAAAGTAGTACCATGGTATCACTCCCACACACACCATTACAAGGAAAGTAGTACCATGGTATCACTCCCACACACACCATTACAAGGAAAGTTAGTACCAGGTATCACCTCCCACACACCATTACAAGGAAAGTGTACATGGTATCACTACCCACACACAAACCCTTACAAGGAAAGTAGTACCATGGTATCACTCCCACACACACCATTACAAGGAAAGTAGTACCATGGTATCACTCCCACACACACACCATTACAAGGAAAGTAGTACCATGGTATCACTCCCACACACACCATTACAAGGAAAGTAGTACCATGGTATCACTCCCACACACACCATTACAAGGAAAGTAGTACCATGGTATCACTCCCACACACACACCATTACAAGGAAAGTAGTACCATGGTATCACTCCCACACACACACCATTAAAATGCAGGTAGTACCATGGTATCACTCCCACGTAAGTATATTTCACCACCTCCTCAACCTCCAACACAACATCTGTCTTGCCAAACTTTACAATCAACAGCTTCGTTTACAATCTTAATTAACTTCGTTCACGAATATTACAGTAATGGAGAGACTGTAAATTCCTGTACCCTTTCCGTCTGAAATTATGATTCATGTCAGTTTACATTGCATGTTTGGTTATGCAAGGTTGCTCTCCCACACACCGTCTTGCTTCCTCACGATTTCATTAACAATATTCTGAATTGTATTTACAAAATTCAATACAAATTTGCTTTAATTATTAAATTATAAATTAAATGAATGCCAAATGTTGCATGTGGAATATGAACGTTAGTGTGTGTGTGTGTGTGTGTGTGTGTGTGTGTGTTTTACTACCTAATACGGGTTGCAGGGGTCAAGTCATGACTCCTGGCCCCGCCTCTTCACTGGTCGCTACTAGGTCACTCCCTGTTCCGTGAGCTTTATCATACCTCTTCTTACAGTTATGTATGGATCCTGCCTCCACCACCTCCATTTCCAGATTATTCCACTTTCCCCGACAACTCGTGCTAAAGAAATTTCTTCCTAACATCTCGAACTCACTTAGTCTTCAATTTCCAATTGTGACCCCTTGTTGGTGTGTCCCATCTCTGAAACATCCTGTCCCTATCCACTCTGTCGATTCCTCTCAGTATTTTATATGTTGTTATACAGCCTCCCCCTATCCTTCCTCCTCCCGTTTTATTCGTCAGGTCGATTTTCCCTTAACCTTTTCTCATAGGGACATACCCCTTAACTCCGGAACTAGTTCCCCGTTGCAAACCTTTGCAAAATCTCCTAATTTCCTTTGGGGCTTGTCAGGTGTGGTTCCAAACTGGTGTACATTTTCCAATATGGGCCTGATGTACACGGTGTACAGGGTCCTGAACGACTCCTTACTGAGATGTCGGAATGCTATTCTTTTGTTTAATAATCGCCCGTATGTCTCAACAGTTATTTGGTTGATGTGCGCCTCAGATGTGTTCGGTGTTATACTCACCCCAGGATCTTTTTTCCTTGAGTGAGGTTTGTAGTCTTTGGCCCCTC
>NC_069425.1:40765922-40885922 GCF_026875155.1 Cherax quadricarinatus | reverse complement strand
GCCACACAGTGATGGGTGGCCACACAGTGATGGGTGGCCACACAGTGATGGGTGGCCACACAGTGATGGGTGGCCACACAGTGATGGGTGGCCACACAGTGAGGGGGGCCACACAGGGAGGGTGGCCACACAGTGGGGTGGCCACACAGGTGGGGGGCCAACAGTGAAGGTGGGGGCCAACGTGATGGGTGGCCCCCAGGATGGGTGGCCCCCACAGGGTGGTGCCCCACATGATGGGTGGGCCCCAAGTGATGGGGGCCCACAGTGATGGGGGGCCCACAGTGATGGGTGGCCACACGTGATGGGGGGGCCACACAGTGTGGGTGGGCCCCACAGGATGGGTGGCCAACAGTGATGGGTGGCCCCACAGTGGGGGGCCCCCAAGTGATTTGGGGGGTGGCCACACTGATTTTGGGGGCCACACGTGATGGGGGGCCACCAGTGATGGGTGGGGCCCAGTGATGGGTGGCCCCACAGGATGGGTGGCCACACAGTGATTTTGGGGCCACACAGTGATGGGGGCCACAAGCAACTGGGTTCATTTTAAATTTTTTACTTCCCCCTGACCGCCCCACCACTTGAAGAGGCACTAATGTCTTTCTCCCCTGGACTCACCCTCCCTGGCATCACCCTCCCCTGGCACTACCCTCCCCCGGCACTACCCTCCCCCGGCACTCTCCCTCCCCCGGCACTCACCCTCCCCGGCACCCTCCCCCCCTGACAACCCCCCTACCCTGGCACTCACCCTCCCTTGGCACTCTCCCTCCCGTGACACTCATCCTACCCTGGCACTCACCCTTTCCTGCACTCATCCTTCCCCTAGCACTCATTCTTCACATGACTGCTATACACACACACTCATAGACACACACACACACACACACATACACACACACACACACACACACACACACACACACACACACACACACACACACACACACACACACACACACACACACACACACACACACACACACACACACACACACACACACACACACACACACACACACACACCACACACACACACACAGGCAGTATGCTCCTGGGGCTAGCAGGAGCATACACAACACTGTGAGAATCCCGACGTCTACCAGGAGGGAAACTAGAAGATTCAGCCCAAGTCTCTACAGCAGTTTTCTTGTCCTCTGCTGCACCAAACGCTGTGTCCTCCATAGAATTTTAAAAATGCGTGGCGCAGGCATTTCCAGAAGTAGAATTCAGAATTTTTTCTTGTCTCTTCGTCACTCTACAATGACTCTAGTGAATCTCATTTAATGACTCTGTAATCTCTTAGGGACATGATTTCCATCTCCTCAGAATCAACATCAAAAGAGATGGATGACTAAAGTGTAATAAACACTTGGCAATGGTCAGTGATAACCCACATGGAGTCAGAAACACAAGAGATTAATTAATCTGTATATTTCGATCCTTTTATACTGAAGAGGATCCCAGAATGGGATCGAAACACATGGACCGATTAATCCTCTGGGATTGTGTCTGTGTGTGTGTTATCATTGAGCATCAAAAGAGATCTGATAACCCAAACTACAACAGATGTTTTGTAACACATGCGTTTTAAGTGAATGGTAGACAATACCGACAGATAGAGAAATTTGACACATGTGCAACATCTGGGTATCTATATTTGTAGACGTTTCGCCATCCAGTGGCTTTATCAATACAATTCAAGCACAGTCTTCGCAGTATATCCTTGAATTTGTATTAATAAAACCTCTGGAGGGCGAAACGTGTACAAATAATGATACCCAGATGCTGTACATGTGTCTAATTCTTTCATCTCTAGCGAGATGCTAGCCTCCTCTCCCTTGTTCTTCCTGAGACCACAGAGCTGGAGAATTTGAAATGCACTGTAAGTGGCTGAGCAAGAATGTATATACATCTGTATTTTCTCCGGATAAATTATTCAAGTTAGTTACATATAGCATCAGCGTCAAGAGGCATTTGTCTTGTTCCTTGTTGAATATTACGTAACCTGAACTAATGAAGTCAAGAGAAACAGCATGGAAAATGATGCTGTGTATTGTGACTCCCAACCTTATCTGTGAGTGACAAGTTGTGTGAATAGCTACGTGCAGCATCTGACTGCAGCACATATGACTGTAGCACACCTGACTGCAGCACATCTGGCTGCAGCACACCTGACTGCAGAACACCTGACTGCAACATTCTATATAAGGTACCTTCCTTCCTCTAGTATATATTCTGCTGATGACAACTCCATTTGGGAATCGAAAAATCCATTGTTGCATCCACTGCTGTCTTTACGAATCCACACGTGGCTTACCTGTCAACTTCGACAAATACTCGTAAAAATATTATCACCATCAAACCTAACCTAAATGTGATGATGGTGAACTCACGAACCTAACAGCAAAAAATCTCTAGAAAAACTAAATAGTGAAATGTCATAAACTGCACTGAAATGACAAATATTTAAAGCTTTCCACTCTAGCTTTAATTTATTAGTCAACAGTCCACACACACACACACACACGCTGACCTTCAAATAACACCTTATAATACCCCAAACAACTTTGTACAAATAATTGAGTGAAGGATGAACATGATGGTGAACTTTTATGGTTTAGTCCTAACCTTTTAAAATGATGAAAAATGTAAGTGGTGCGTAGGAAGTTCTGGCACTTTCCACTTGTCAGAATGACAGAGGTAAACATGGATGGGAGATGATGTTTCACTGACAACATCAATAACTGAACAAGTTGGTTTGTGTGGAAGTATGTGATGACTCTCTTAGTGTATTACCCAGTGCTCCTCCTTCCCCTTGTATGTTGTTAACTTGAGGAGAGACTACCATGTATGTATCAGGAAGGTGACACTACCATGTATCAGGAAGGTGACACTACTATGTATCAGGAAGGTGACACTACCATGTATCAGGAAGGTGACACTACCATGTATCAGGAAGGTGACACTACCATGTATCAGGAAGGTGACACTACCATGTATCAGGAAGGTGACACTACCATGTATTTAGGAAGGTGACACTACCAATGTATCAGGAAGGTGACACTACCATGTATCAGGAAGGTGACACTACCATGTATTAGGAAGGTGACACTACCATGTATCAGGAAGATGACACTACCATGTATCAGGAAGGTGACACTACCATGTATCAGGAAGGTGACACTACCATGTATCAGGAAGGTGACACTACCATGTATCAGGAAGGTGACACTACCATGTATCAGGAAGGTGACACTACCATGTATCAGGAAGGTGAGACTACCATGTATCAGGAAGGTGAGACTACCATGTATCAGGAAGGTGACACTACCATGTATCAGGAAGGTGACACTACCATGTATCAGGAAGGTGACAAATACCATGTATCAGGAAGGTGACACTACCATGTATCAGGAAGGTGACACTACCATGTATCAGGAAGGTGACACTACCATGTATCAGGAAGGTGAGACTACCATGTATCAGGAGTGGAGACTACCATGTATCAGGAAGGTGACACTACCATGTATCAGGAAGGGGACACTACCATGTATCAGGAAGGTGACACTACCATGTATCAGGAAGGTGACACTACCATGTATCAGGAAGGTGACACTACCATGTATCAGGAAGGTGACACTACCATGTATCAGGAAGGTGACACTACCATGTATCAGGAAGGTGACACTACCATGTATCAGGAAGATGACACTATCATGTATCAGGAAGGTGACACTACCATGTATCAGGAAGGTGACACTACCATGTATCAGGAAGGTGACACTACCATGTATCAGGAAGGTGACACTACCATGTATCAGGAAGGTGACACTACCATGTATCAGGAAGGTGACACTACCCATGTATCAGGAAGGTGACACTACCATGTATCAGAAGGTGACACTACCATGTATTAGGAAGGTGACACTACCATGTATCAGAAGATGACACTACCATGTATCAGGAAGGTGACACTACCATGTATCAGGAAGGTGACACTACCATGTATCAGGAAGTGACACTACCATGTATCAGGAAGGTGACACTACCATGTATCAGGAAGGTGACACTACCTTGTATCAGGAAGGTGAGACTACCATGTATCAGGAAGGTGAGACTACCTGTATCAGGAAGGTGAGACTACCATGTATAGAAGGTGACACTACCATGCATCAGGAAGGTGACACTACCATGTATCAGGAAGGTGACACTACCATGTATCAGGAAGGTGACACTACCATGTATCAGGAAGGTGACACTACCATGTATCAGAAGGTGACACTACCATGTATCAGGAAGGTGAGACTACCATGTATCAGGAAGGTGACACTACCATGTATCAGGAAGGTGACACTACCATGTATCAGGAAGGTGACACTACCATGTATCAGGAAGTGACACTACCATGTATCAGGAAGGTGACACTACCATGTATCAGGAAGGTGACACTACCATGTATTCAGGAAGGTGACACTACCTGTATCAGGAAGCTGACACTACCATGTATCAGGAAGGTGACACTACCATGTATCAGGAAGATGACACTACCATGTATCAGGAATGGTGACACTACCATGTATCAGGAAGGTGACACTACCATGTATCAGGAAGGTGACACTACCATGTATCCAGGAAGGTGACACTACCATGTATCAGGAAGGTGACACTACCATGTTATCAGAAGATGACACTATCATGTATCAGAAGGTGACACTACCATGTATCAGGAAGGTGACACTACCATGTATCAGGAAGGTGACACTACCATGTATCAGGAAGGTGACACTACCCTGTATCAGGAAGGTGACACTACCATGTATCATGGAAGGTGACACTACCATGTTCAGGAAGGTGACACTACCATGTATCAGGAAGGTGACACTACCATGTATTAGAAGGTGACACCTACCATGTATCAGGAAGATGACACTACCATGTATCAGGAAGGTGACACTACCATGTATCAGGAAGGTGACACTACCATGTATCAGGAAGGTGACCACTACCATGTATCAGGAAGGTGACACTACCATGTATCAGGAAGGTGACACTACCATGTATCAGGAAGGTGAGACTACCATGTATCAGAAGGTGAGACTACCATGTATCAGGAAGGTGACAAATACCATGTATCAGGAAGTGACACTACCAAAGTATCAGGAAGGTGACACTACCATGTATCAGGAAGGTGACACTACCATGTTATCAGGAAGGTGACACTACCCTGTATCAGGAAGGTGACACTACCATGTATCAGGAAGGTGACACTACCATGTATCAGGAAGGTGAGACTACCATGTATCAGGAAGGTGACACTACCATGTATCAGGAAGGTGACACTACCATGTATCAGGGGAAGGTGACACTACCATGTATCAGGAAGGTGACACTACCATGTATCAGGAAGGTGACACTACCATGTATCAGGAAGGTGACACTACCATGTATCAGGAAGCTGACACTACCATGTATCAGGAAGGTGACACTACCATGTATCAGGAAGATGACCACTACCATGTATCAGGAAGGTGACACTAAACCATGTATCAGGAAGGTGACACTACCATGTATCAGGAAGGTGACACTACCATGTATCAGGAAGGTGACACTACCATGTATCAGGAATGTGACACTACCATGTATCAGGAAGATGACACTACCATGTATCAGGAAGGTGACACTACCATGTATCAGGAAGATGACACTACCATGTATCAGGAAGGTGACACTACCATGTATCAGGAAGGTGACACTACCATGTATTAGGAAGGTGACACTACCATGTATCAGGAAGGTGACACTACCCTGTATCAGGAAGATGACACTACCATGTATCAGAAGGTGACACTACCATGTATCAGGAAGGTGACACTACCATGTATCAGGAAGGTGACACTACCATGTATCAGGAAGGTGACACTACCATGTATCAGGAAGGTGACACTACCATGTATCAGGAAGATGACACTACCATGTATCAGGAAGGTGACACTACATGTATCAGGAAGTGACACTACCATGTAATCAGGAAGGTGACACTACCAGTATCAGGAAGGTGACACTACCAAGTATCAGGAAGGTGACACTACCATGTATCAGAAGGTGACACTACCATGTATCAGGAAGGTGACACTACCATGTATCAGGAAGGTGACACTACCATGTATCAGGAAGGTGACACTACCATGTATTCAGGAAGGTGACACTACCATGTATCAGAAGGTGACACTACCATGTATCAGGAAGGTGACACTACCATGTAATCAGGAAGGTGAGACTACCATGTATCAGGAAGGTGACACTACCATGTATCAGGAAGGTGACACTACCATGTATCAGGAAGGTGAGACTACCATGTATCAGGAAGGTGACACTACCATGTATCAGGAAGGTGACACTACCATGTATCAGGAAGGTGACACTACCATGTATCAGGAAGGTGACACTACCATGTATCAGGAAGGTGAGACTACCATGTATCAGGAAGGTGAGAACTACCATGTATCAGGAAGGTGAAGACTACCATGTATCAGGAAGGTGAGACTACCATGTATCAGGAAGGTGACACTAACCATGTATCAGGAAGGTGACACTACCATGTATCAGGAAGGTGACACTAAACCATGTATCAGGAAGGTGACACTACCATGTATCAGGAAGGTGACACTACCATGTATCAGGAAGATGACACTACCATGTATCAGGAAGGTGACACTACCATGTATTAGGAAGGTGAGACTAAAATGTATCAGGAAGGTGACACTACCATGTATCAGAAAGGTGAGACTACCATGTATCAGGAAGGTGAGACTACCGTGTATCAGGAAGGTGACACTACCATGTATCAGGAAGGTGACACTACCATGTATCAGGAAGGTGACACTACCATGTATCAGGAAGGTGACACTACCATGTATCAGAGTGAAGACATTGCCATGTATCAGGGTGTAGGCACTACCATGTATCAGGGTGGAGGCACTACGATGTATCAAGGTGGAGGCACTACCATGTATCAGGGTGAAGACACTACCATGTATCAGGGTGAAGACACTACCATATATCAGGGTGGAGGCACTACCATGTATCAGGGTGAAGATACTACCATGTATCAGGGTGAAGACACTACCCTGTATCAGGGTTGGGGACACTACCATGTATCAGGGTGGAGACACTACCATGTATCAGGGTGAAAACATTACCATGTATCAGGGTGAAAACACTACCATGTATCAGGGTGGAGGCACTACCATGTATCAGGGTGAAGACACTACCATGTATCAGGGTGAAGACACTACCATGTATCAGGGTGAAAACACTGCCATGTATCAGGGTGGAGGCACTACCATGTATCAGGGTGAAGACACTACCATGTATCAGGGTGGAGACACTACCATGTATCAGGGTGGAGACACTACCATGTATCAGGGTGAAGACACTACCATGTATCAGGGTGGAGACACTACCATGTATCAGGGTGAAGACACTACCATGTATCAGGGTGGAGACACTACCATGTATCAGGGTGTGAGACATACCATGTATCAGGGTGAGACACTACGATGTATCAGGGTGGAGACACTACCATGTATCAGGTGAAACACTACCATGTATCAGGTGGAGACACTACCATGTATCAGGGTGAAGACACTACCATGTATCAGGGTGAAAACACTGCCATGTATCAGGGTGGAGGCACTACCATGTATCAGGGTGAAGACACTACCATGTATCAGGGTAGAGACACTACCATGTATCAGGGTGGAGACACTACCATGTATCAGGGTGAAGACACTACCATGTATCAGGGTGAAGACACTACCATGTATCAGGGTGGAGACACTACCATGTATCAGGGTGGAGACACTACCATGTATCAGGGTGATGACACTACCATGTATCAGGGTGAAGACACTACCATGTATCAGGGTGGAGGCACTACCATGTATCAGGGTGGAGACACTACCATGTATCAGGGTGGGGGACACTACCATGTATCAGGGTGGGGACACTACCATGTATCAGGGTGGAGACACTAACCATGTATCAGGGTGGAGACACTACCATGTATCAGGGTGAAGACACTACCATGTATCAGGGTGGAGACACTACCATGTATCAGGGTGGAGACACTACCATGTATCAGGGTGGAGACACTACCATGTATCAGGGTGGAGACACTACCATGTATCAGGGTGGAGGTCGGGAGACACTACCATGTATCAGGGTGAAGACACTACCATGTATCAGGGTGGAGACACTACCATGTATCAGGGTGGAGGCACTACCATGTATCAGGGTGGAGGCACTACCATGTATCAGGGTGGAGGCACTACCATGTATCAGGGTGAACATCAAAATGGTATACAATACCGACAGGTTGTTAGGTAAGACACATATGCAACAGTTAGACAACTTTATTCCGAAACGTTTCGCCTACACAGTAGGCTTCTTCAGTCGAATACAGAAAATAGGCAGGAACAGTAGAGATGTGAAGACGATGTAATCAGTCCATCACCCTTGTAGTCGTAGAATTTGAGGTTGTCAGTCCCTCGGCCTGGAGAAGTTCAGTTCCATAGTCAGGAACTATCTGAAGATCAAGCGACAGTGCGGAGACTTAAATACTGTCGGAAGGAGAGGTGCAGAGTAGTAGTAGTAGTAGTAGTAGTGAGAATGTAACCACTGAAAGGTCATGTCCCTCTCAGATCCAACACTTCTCACTTGAAAAGCTCGTCCAAGGTGTTTTTTTGTACCAAGATGCCATGTGTTGCGGTGTCTGGCAGTGTCTGACAAGACACCGCAACACATGGCATCTTGGTACAGAAAACACCTTGGACAAGCTTTTCAAGTGAGAAGTGTTGGATCTGAGAGGGACATGACCTTTCAGTGGTTACATTCTCACTACTACTACTACTACTACTACTCTGCACCTCTCCTTCCGACAGTATTTAAGTCTCCGCACTGTCGCTTGATCTTCAGATAGTTCCTGACTATGGAACTGAACTTCTCCAGGCCGAGGGACTGACAACCTCAAATTCTACGACTACAAGGGTGATGGACTGATTACATCGTCTTCACATCTCTACTGTTCCTGCCTATTTTCTGTATTCGACTGAAGAAGCCTACTGTGTAGGCGAAACGTTTCGGAATAAAGTTGTCTAACTGTTGCATATGTGTCTTACCTAACATGTATCAGGGTGGAGGCACTACCTTGTATATTAGAGAAACTCTTGATAAGCATAAGCTTCCAAACATTCACCTTCATTAATGCTTTAACCTTGATAACCTTGAAAACCCTGATAACCTAGATAACCTTGATAACCTTGATAACCTTGATAACCTTGATAACCTTGATAACCTAGATAACCTTGATAACCTTGATAACCTTGATAACCCTGATAACCTTGATAACCTTGATAATCTTGATAACCCTGATAACCTTGATAACCTTGATAACCTTGATAACCTTGATAACCATGATAACCTTGATAACCTTGATAACCTTGATAACCTAGATAACCTTGATAACCTTGATAACCTTGATAACCTAGATAACCTTGATAACCTAGATAACCTAGATAACCTTGATAACCTTGATAACCTTGATAACTTTGATAAAATTGATAACCTTGATAACCTTGATAACCTTGATAACCTTGATAACCCTAATAACCCTGATAACCTTGATAACCTAGATAACCTTGATAACCTTGATAACCTTGATAACCCTGATAACCTTGATAACCTTGATAACCTTGATAACCTTGATAACCTAGATAGCCTTGATAACCTTGATAACCTTGATAACCTTGATAACCTAGATAGCCTTGATAACCTTGATAACCCTGATAACCTTGATAACCTTGATAACCTTGATAACCTTGATAACCCTGATAACCTTGATAACCTTAATAACCTTGATAACCTTGATAACCCTGATAACCCTGATAACCTTGATAACATTGAAAACCCTGATAACCTTGATAACCTTGATAACCTTGATAACCTTGATAACCTTGATAACCCTGACAACGTTGATAACCTTGATAACCTTGATAATCTTGATAACCTTGATAACCTTGATAACCTTGATAACCTAGATAACCTTGATAACCTTGATAACCTTGATAACCTTGATAACCAAGATAATCTTGATAACCTTGATAACCTTGATAACCTTGACAATCTAGATAACCTTGATAACCTTGATAACCTAGATAACCTTGATAACCTTGATAACCTTGATAACCTTGATAATCTGGATAACCTTGATAACCTTGATAACCTTGATAACCTTGATAATCTAGATAACATTGATAACCTTGATAACCTTGATAACCTTGATAACCTAGATAACCTTGATAACCTTGATAACCTTGATAACCTAGATAACCTTGATAACCTTGATAATCTTGATAACCTTGATAATCTAGATAACCTTGATAAACTTGATAACCTTGATAACCTTGATAACCTTGATAATCTAGATAACCTTGATAACCTTGATAACATTGATAACCTTGATAATCTAGATAACCTTGATAACCTTGATAACCTTGATAACCTAGATAACTTTGATAACCTTGATAACCTTGATAACCTTGATAATCTAGATAACCTTGATAACCTTGATAACCTAGATAATCTTGATAACCTTGATAACCTTGATAACCTTGATAACCTTGATAACCTTGATAATCTTGATAACCTTGATAACCTTGATAACCTTGATAACCTAGATAACCTTGATAACCTTGATAACCTTGATAACCGTAATAACCTTGATAACCTTGATAATCTAGATAACCTTGATAACCTTGATAACCATGATAACCTAGATAACCTTGATAACCTTGATAACCTTGATAACCTTGATAAACTTGTTAAAATTGATAACCTTGATAACCTTGATAACCTTGATAACCTAGATAACCTTGATAACCTAGATAACCTTGATAACCTTGATGACCTTGATAACCTTGATAACCTTGATAACCTTGATAACCTAGATAACCTTGATAACCTAGATAACCTTGATAACCTTGATAACCTTGATAACCTTAATAACCTTGATAACCTTGATAACCTTGATAACCTTGATAACCTTGATAACCTAGATAACCTTGATATCCTAGATAACCTAGATAACCTTGATAACCTTGATAACCTTAATAACCTTGATAACCTTGATAACCTTGATAACCTTGATAACCTTGATAACCTAGATAACCTTGATAACCTTGATAACCTTGATAACCTTAATAACCTTGATAACCTTGATAACCTTGATAACCTTAATAACCTTGATAACCTTGATAACCTTGATAACCTTGATAACCTAGATAACCTTGATAACCTAGATAACCTAGATAACCTTGATAACCTTGATAACCTTGATAACCTTAATAACCTTGATAACCTTGATAACCTTGATAACCTAGATAACTTTGATAACCTTGATAATCTTGATAACCTTGATAACCTTAATAACCTTGATAACCTTGATAACCTTGATAACCTTAATAACCTTGATAACCTTGATAACCTTGATAACCTTGATAACCTTAATAACCTTGATAACCTTAATAACCTTGATAACCTTGATAACCTTGATAACCTTGATAACCTTGATAACCTAGATAACCTTGATAACCTAGATAACTTTGATAACCTTGATAACCTTGATAACCTTAATAACCTTGATAACCTTGATAACCTTGATAACCTTGATAACCTAGATAACCTTGATAACCTATATAACCTTGATAACCTTGATAACCTTGATAACCTAGATAACCTTGATAACCTTGATAACCTTGATAACCTGGATAACCTTGATAACCTAGATAACCTTGATAACCTAGATAACCTTGGTAACCTTGATAACCTTGATAACCTTGATAACCTTAATAACCTTGATAACCTTGATAACCTTGATAACTTAGATAACCTTGATAACCTAGATAACCTTGATAACCTTGATAACCTTGATAACCTTGATAACCTAGATAACCTTGATAACCTAGATAACCTTGATAACCTTGATAACCTTGATAACCTAGATAACCTTGATAACCTAGATAACCTTGATAACCTAGATAACCTTGATAACCTTGATAACCTTGATAACCTAGATAACCTTGATAACCTTGATAACCTAGATAACCTTGATAACCTAGATAACCTTGATAACCTAGATAACCTTGATAACCTAGATAACCTTGATAACCTTGATAACCTTGATAACCTAGATAACCTTGATAACCTAGATAACCTTAATAACCTTGATAACCTTGATAACCTTGATAACCTTGATAACCTTGATAACCTTGATAACCTAGATAACCTAGATAACCTTGATAACCTTGATAACCTAGATAACCTTGATAACCTTGATAACCTTGATAACCTTGATAACCTAGATAACCTTGATAACCTAGATAACCTAGATAACCTTGATAACCTTGATAACCTTGATAACCTAGATAACCTTGATAACCTAGATAACCTTGATAACCTTGATAACCTTGATAACCTTGATAACCTTGATAACCTAGATAACCTTGATAACCTTGATAACCTTGATAACCTAGATAACCTTGATAATCTAGATAACCTTGATAACCTAGATAACCTACATAACCTTGATAACCTTGATAACCTTGATAACCTAGATAACCTTGATAACCTAGATAACCTTGATAACCTAGATAACCTAGATAACCTTGATAACCTTGATAACCTAGATAACCTTGATAACCTAGATAACCTTGATAACCTTGATAACCTAGATAACCTAGATAACCTTGATAACCTTGATAACCTTGATAACCTTGATAACCTTGATAACCTTGATAACCTAGATAACCTAGATAACCTTGATAACCTTGATAAAATTGATAACCTTGATAACCTTGATAACCTTGATAACCTAGATAATCTTGATAACCTTGATAACCTTGATAACCTTGATAACCTAGATAACCTTGATAACCTAGATAACCTTGATAACCTTGATAACCTAGATAACCTTGATAACCTTAATAACCTAGATAACCTTGATAACCTTGATAACCTTGATAACCTTGATAACCTAGATAACCTTGATAACCTAGATAACCTTGATAACCTAGATAACCTTGATAACCTTGATAACCTTGATAACCTTGATAACCTTGATAACCTAGATAACCTTGATAACCTAGATAACCTAGATAACCTTGATAACCTTGATAACCTTGATAACCTAGATAACCTTTGTAACCTTGATAACCTTGATAACCTTGATAACCTTGATAACCTAGATAACCTTGATAACCTAGATAACCTTGAAACCTAGATAACCTTGATAACCTGATAACCTTGATAACTAGATAACCTTTATAACCTTGATAACCTTGATAACCTAGATAACCTTGATAACCTTGATAACCTTGATAACCTTGATAACCTTGATAACCTTGATAACCTAGATAACCTTGATAACCTTGATAACCTAGATAACCTTGATAACCTAGATAACCTTGATAACCTAGATAACCTAGATAACCTTGATAACCTTGATAACCTAGATAACCTTGATAACCTTGATAACCTTGATAACCTTGATAACCTAGATAACCTTGATAACCTAGATAACCTTGATAACCTTGATAACCTTGATAACCTAGATAACCTAGATAACCTTGATAACCTTGATAACCTAGATAACCTTGATAACCTAGATAACCTAGATAACCTAGATAACCTAGATAACCTTGATAACCTTGATAACCTAGATAACCTTGATAACCTTGATAACCTTGATAACCTTGATAACCTTGATAACCTTGATAACCTAGATAACCTTGATAACCTTGATAACCTTGATAACCTTGATAAGTATAAATAACTAAGCTAGGAAACACTGATGGTCATTTATCAACAATTATAAATCATAAGGAGAAATATCACTGAACTGAAAAAAAAGATTTAACCATTTTAGTGGTAGCAATATATCCATTTTGAAATATTAAAGCCTTTTATGTATTTTTTTAATAAAAGGCTCTGGGATATGTCCGTAGAAATGTCAGACGAAGTTGGAGAATGCGAGTGTCGGGTATTATTTTCTGATTGAAAAGTATTGTGCAGGTGTCAGTTTTATCAGAAAAGTATTGGGCAGGTGTCAGTTTTATCAGAAAAGTATTGTGCAGGTGTCAGTTTTATCAGAAAAGTATTGGGCAGGTGTCAGTTTTATCAGAAAAGTATTGGGCAGGTGTCAGTTTTATCAGAAAAGTATTGGGCAGGTGTCAGTTCTACCAGAAAATTATTGGGCTGGTGTCAGTTTTACCAGAAAAGTATTGGGCAGGTGTCAGTTCTACCCGAAAATTATTGGGCTGGTGTCAGTTCTACCAGAAAAGTATTGGGCAGGTGTCAGTTCTACCAGAAAATTATTGGGCTGGTGTCAGTTCTACCAGAAAATTATTGGGCTGGTGTCAGTTTTACCAGAAAAGTATTGGGCAGGTGTCAGTTCTACCAGAAAATTATTGGGCTGGTGTCAGTTCTACCAGAAAAGTATTGGGCAGGTGTCAGTTCTACCAGAAAATTATTGGGCTGGTGTCAGTTCTACCAGAAAATTATTGGGCTGGTGTCAGTTCTACCAGAAAAGTATTGGGCAGGTGTCAGTTCTACCAGAAAATTATTGGGCTGGTGTCAGTTCTACCAGAAAATTATTGGGCAGGTGTCAGTTCTACCAAAAAATTATTGGGCTGGTGTCAGTTCTACCAGAAAAGTATTGGGCAGGTGTCAGTTCTACCAGAAAATTATTGGGCTGGTGTCAGTTTACTCCAGAAAAGTATTGGGCAGGTGTCAGTTCTACCAGAAAAGTATTGGGCAGGTGTCAGTTCTACCAAAAAAGTATTGGGCAGGTGTCAGTTCTACCAGAAAATTATTGGGCTGGTGTCAGTTCTACCAGAAAAGTATTGGGCAGGTGTCAGTTCTACCAGAAAAGTATTGGGCAGGTGTCAGTTTTATCAGAAAAGTATTGGGCAGGTGTCAGTTCTACCAGAAAAGTAATGGGCAGGTGTCAGTTTTATCAGAAAAGTATTGGGCAGGTGTCAGTTCTACCAGAAAAGTATTGGGCAGGTGTCAGTTTTATCAGAAAAGTATTGGGCAGGTGTCAGTTCTACCAGAAAAGTATTGTGCAGGTGTTAGTTCTACCAGAAAAGTATTGGGCAGGTGTCAGTTCTACCAGAAAAGTATTGGGCAGATGTCAGTTCTACCAGAAAAGTATTGTGCAGGTGTCAATTGTACCAGAAAGTATTGTGCAGGTGTCAATTGTACCAGAAAGTATTGTGCAGTGTCAATTGCACCAGAAAAGTATTGTGCAGCAGCAACTACAGGAACAATAGCAGCAACAATAACAGAGCGCGCGCGCGCGCGTGTGTGTGTGTGTACTCACCTAGTTGTACTCACCTAGTTGAGGTTGCAGGGGTCGAGTCCGAGCTCCTGGCTCCGCCTTATCACTGGTCGCTACTAGGTCACTCTCCCTGAACCGTGAGCTTTATCGTACCTCTGCTTAAAGCTATGTATGGATCCTGCCTCCACTACATCGCTTCCCAAACTATTCCACTTACTGACTACTCTGTGGCTGAAGAAATACTTCCTAACTTCCCTGTGATTCATCTGTGTCTTCAACTTCCAACTATGTCACCTTGTTGCTGTGTCCAATCTCTGGAACATCCTGTCTTTGTCCACCATGTCAATTCCTCTCAGTATTTTGTATGTCGTTATCATGTCCCACCTATCTCTCCTGTCCTCCAGTGTCGTCAGGTTGATTTCCCTTAACCTCTCCTCGTAGGACATACCTCTTAGCTCTGGGATTAGTCTTGTTGCAAACCTTTGCACTTTCTCTAGTTTCTTTAGGTGCTTGGCTAGGTGTGGGTTCCAAACTGGTGCCGCATACTCCAATATGGGCGCCCATATGCTGCAGTCGTTATTTGGTTGATGTGCGCTTCAGGAGATGTGCCTGGTGTTATATTCACCCCAAGATCTTTTTCCTTGAGTGAGGTTTGTAATCTCTGGCCCCCCTAGACTGTACTCCGTCTGCTGTCTTCTTTGCCCTTCCTCAATCTTCATGACTTTGAACTTGGTGGGATTGAACTTCAGGAGCCAATTGCTGGACCAGGCCTGCAGCCTGTCCAGATCCCTTTGTAGTTCTGCCTGGTCTTCGATCGAGTGAATTCTTCTCATCAAATTCACGTCATCTGCAAACAGGGACACCTCAGAGTCTATTCCTTCTGTCATGTCGTTCACAAATACCAGAAACAGCACTGGTCCTAGGACTGACCCCTGTGGAACCTCGCTGGTCACAGGTGCCAACTCTGACACCTCGCCACGTACCATGACTTGCTGCTGTCTTCCTGACAAGTATTCCCTGATCCATAGTAGTGCCTTCCCTGTTATCCCTGCTTGGTCCTCCAGTTTTTGCACTAATCTCTTGTGTGGAACTGTCAAACGCCTTCTTGCAGTCCAAGAATATGCAATCCACCCACCCCTCTCTCTCTTGTCTTACTGCTGTCACCATGTCATAGATCTCCAGTATGTTTGTGACACAGGATTTCCCATCCCTGAAACCATGTTTGCTGTTGTTGATGAGATCATTAGTTTAGTGCTTCATGTCTGTCTCCTTTTTTAAAGATTGGGACCACATTTGCTGTCTTCCATGCCTCAGGCAATCTCCCTGTTTCGATAGATGTATTGAATATTGTTGTTAGGGGTACACACAGCGCCTCTGCTCCCTCTCTCAGGACCCATAGAGAGATGTTATCTGGCCCCATTGCCTTTGAGGTATCTAGCTCACTCAGAAGCCTCTTCACTTCTTCCTCGGTTGTGTGTACTGTGTCCAGCACATGGTGGTGTGCCCCACCTCTCCGAGCCCCTTCTGTCTCCTCTATTACACTTCTTTGAATCTCTTGTTGAGTTCCTCACATACTTCACGGTCATTTCTTGTTGTCTCTCCTCTTGTGTGTGTTTGTGTGTGTGTGTGTGTCTGCTCGTGTGCACATGAGCAAGAAAACAGAAAAAAACAGTCACAACAAGAGTACCACAGTTAAAAACGCGTTGCTGCTGTTAATGGATTTCACCCCCTCCCCCTCTCCCCTTCCCCTCTCCCCTTCCCCTCTCCCTTGCCCCTCTCCCCTAACCCCCCCCCAATTTTTTTTAAGTAAGATTATAATCAGTTTTGCATTGTAATTGCTCTTTAGTGTCTAAAATAGTTAATGGGCGTCCGTTAGTCTCTCTTGTCACCCTTGATTTATTGAAACATTATTCTCACTGTTGCTGTTCCTGATAAACCATTCCACCTCCTCTTCTCTCCCCCTCCCGTCACGGACACAATCTGATGGGCATTTCTCTGTCCCCAGGTGCCTCTCTGATGGGCATTACCGTGTTCCCTAATGGGCAGCTGATGGAGGCTGTGACGTACAGCTGCCCCCGACCATAGCGTCGCTTAAGATAAAAAAAATAATTCTGTATGTGTTCCATGTTGGAAAAAGTCATTTATTACCCGGAGGTAATTAAAGTTTTGAGGCAGGGAGGTGAGGCAGGGGGTAAGGCAGGGAGGTGAGGCAGGGGGTGAGGCAGGGAGGTGAGGCAGGGGGTAAGGCAGGGAGGTGAGGCAGGGGGTGAGGCAGGGAGTGAGGCAGGGAGGTGAGGCAGGGGGTGAGGCAGGGGGTGAGGCAGGAGTGAGGCAGGGGGTGAGGCAGGGAGTGAGGCAGGGAGGTGAGGCAGGGGGTGAGGCAGGTAGGTGAGGCAGGGGGTGAGGCAGGGAGGTGAGGCAGGGGGTGAGGCAGGGAGTGAGGCAGGGGGTGAGGCAGGGAGTGAGGCAGGGAGGTGAGGCAGGGGGTGTGAGGCAGGAAGGTGAGGCAGGGGGTGAGGCAGGGAGGTGAGGCAGGGGGTGAGGCAGGAAGGTGAGGCAGGGAGGTGAGGCAGGGGGTGAGGCAGGGGGTGAGGCAGGGAGGTGAGGCAGGGGGTGAGGCAGGGAGGTGAGGCAGGGGGTGAGGCAGGGAGGTGAGGCAGGGGGTGAGGCAGGGGGTGAGGCAGGGAGGTGAGGCAGGGGTGAGGCAGGGAGGTGAGGCAGGGGGTGAGGCAGGGAGGTGAGGCAGGGGGTGAGGCAGGGAGGTGAGGCAGGGGGTGAGGCAGGGGGTGAGGGAGGGAGGTGAGGCAGGGGTGAGGCAGGGAGGTGAGGCAGGGGGTGAGGCAGGGAGGTGAGGCAGGGGGTGAGGCAGGGAGGTGAGGCAGGGGGTGAGGCAGGGAGGTGAGGCAGGGGTGAGGCAGGGAGGTGAGGCAGGGGGTGAGGCAGGGAGTGAGGCAGGGAGGTGAGGCAGGGGGTGAGGCGGGGTGAGGCAGGGAGGTGAGGCAGGGGGTGAGGCAGGGAGGTGAGGCAGGGGTGAGGCAGGGAGGTGAGGCAGGGGGTGAGGCAGGGAGGTGAGGCAGGGGTGAGGCAGGAGGGTGAGGCAGGGGGTGAGGCAGGGAGTGAGGCAGGGAGGTGAGGCAGGGGGTGAGGCATGGAGTGAGGCAGGAGGTGAGGCAGGGAGTGAGGCAGGGAGGTGAGGCAGGGGGTGAGGCAGGGAGGTGAGGCAGGGGGTGAGGCAGGGTGTGAGGCAGGGAGGTGAGGCAGGGGGTGAGGCAGGGAGCGAGGCAGGAGGTGAGGTAGGGAGGTGAAGCAGGGGATGAGGCAGGAGGTGAGGCAGGGGGTGAGGCAGGGAGCGAGGCAGGGGGTGAGGCAGAGGGTGAGGAGGGGGTGAGGCAGGGAGGGAACCCAGCCAGCAGGGTTAAGTAAAAAAAGTAACTGAGACATATAACACTACATAGCTGAGATAAGACTCGTGTTAACTCACTGTAGTAACTGTGATTCACTTAATAATACTCACAAGTGGTTACAGGAGTCGAGTTTCATCTCCTGACTCTACTTTTCCGGTGGCCGCTACTGGGTCTCCAGGCCTAGTCTCGTTGCAAACAGTTTCCTTTGTTTGCAGGCGACATAATCAGATGTGGGTTCCAGGCTGGTGCTGCAGACTCCAGTATGGTCCTGACATATACCGTATGTAATGTCGTGAATGGCTTATTCCTGTGGGTTCTGAAAGATAATCTTACATTTGCCGGAAGTGCGTTCGGTGGGAAGGTTCGTAGATTGACGTTCGCCTCAGGTGATATGCTCGGTACGATGCTCACCTCGAGTTTTTACAGTATTTGCCTCCATGCCTGTGCTCTCCTTCCGGTCTTCTTCGCCCTTCCCCGACATTTATGACTATAAACAATTATCCTAGTCACGGTATCGTGCCTCTATTACTTTTTTAAGTTTACGTTTTCTGGGATTATATTGTAACCGTCAGTTGTCAGACTGATCCTGCAGTTTGCCAAGTTTGTCTATACCTGTTAGTATCCTCCTCATTAGTTTCACGTCATCGGCGAACAGGGACACCCAACACCTTAATTTTATCTGTCATGTCGTTTACATACATAAGAAAGAGTACTAGTCTCGGTACTGATCCTTGTGGCACCCCTCCCGCCATACTCGCCCAATCCGGCATTTATTCTAGGGCAACTCGTTGTCTCCTTCCTGTTAATTATTTCCTTATCCACGCCAGTGCTTTCACTGGTATTCCTGTTTGCTTCTCTAGTGTTTGTCCCAGAGTCTGGTGTGTACTCACCTAATTCACCTAATTGTGGTTGCAGGGGTCGAGACTCAGCTCCTGGCCCCGCCTCTTCACTGATCGCTACTGGATCCTCTCTCTCTCTGCTTCCTGAGCTTTGTCATACCTCTTCTTAAAACTATGTATGGTTCCTGCCTCCACTACTTCACTTGCTAGGCTATTCCACTTGCTGACAACTCTATGACTGAAGAAATACTTCCTAACGTCCCTGTGACTCGTCTGAGTCTTCAGCTTCCAGTTGTGACCCCTTGTCCCTGTGTCCCCTCTCTGGAACATCCTATCTCTGTCCACCTTGTCTATTCCCCGCAGTATCTTGTATGTCGTTATCATGTCTCCCCTGACCCTTCTGTCCTCCAGTGTGTGTGTGTGTGTGTGTGTGTGTGTGTGTGTGTGTGTGTGTGTGTGTGTGTGTGTGTGTGTGTGTGTGTGTGTGTGTGTGTGTGTGTTTCAGAGCCGTCAGTCGCCTCCTCCTCCCCACAATCCACAAATGCTAGAGACACAGGATCTGAAGAAATGTGAGACATTAACTAGGTAGTAAGATTGTCCGAGAGGAAATTGTATCCTGGGAGTGTGGCAGCGACCGCAGCTCCGCTTGAATTCCTTTCTTCTCACTGTCAAGACTGATGAATGTTATGTTTTTATGTCGTGGGCAGAAGAGGTGATCCTACCATACCGCTCTTGTTACCACTCTAACTACCCTCCCGTAGGAAACAATGAGAGCACTGGAAGGAGTGAGCGAAATTCTCTTCGATCCAGAATCACCTGGATCTCGATAGTTAGTCTTCCTGGACGTGGTTACGTACCTGATAGGGGAATTCACTTAGGCTTCCACGGGGGAAGGAGAGGTGGGGTGTACGTAGTGAAACCGAGGGTTAGTATAGTGTGGGCGGTCACAACACACCCTACTGCAGGAACCTGAAGGTGAAAACGATGGTGAAGGTGGCTATGAAGATAAGGGTGACTGCTGTATGTCATGATCCCTTGCATATGAAGGGAAGACGTTGCTAAATCTTGTTTCCTTCACGTTTACCTCCAGCTCTCGTCAGTAGCTATTCCAGTGTGCAAATTTGCAACAATTTTCTCCAATATTGTCCAAAAAAACTCATCCTATAATTCCTCGCGTGAGCTCGAAAAAAAATGAGGCGTTTTAGGAATTTTTGCAAGAGAAGTGAGGATTTGCAAGATTTCCGTGCATGGCTGCTGGTATATTTAGTTTTTTTTTAATAAGCTCAAGTTCCACACGGAACAGATCAGTCATGTCTAAAGGTAATTCTCACGGCACTTGTGAGTTACATTAGCAGAATTATAAGTTAACCTGGAATTATGTATAAATATTTAAGATATTTACTTTTGCAGATACAATATTTTTCTGTATGTGTAGCAACAGCAATATTATTATTATTATTATTATTATTATTATTATTATATTATTATTATTATTATTATTATTAATATTATTATTATTATTATTATTATCAATATTAATAATAATAATAATAATAATAATAATATTATTATTATTATTATTATTATTATTATTATTATTATTATTATTATTATTATTATTATTATTATTATTATTATCAATATTAATAATAATAATAATATTATTATTATTATTATTATTATTATTATTATTATTATTATTATTATTATCAATATTAATAATAATAATAATAATAATAATAATAATAATATTATTATTATTATTATTATTATTATTATTATTATTATTATTATTATTATTATTTTTATTATTATTATTATTATTATTATTATTATTATTAATATTATTATTATTATTATTATTATTATTATTATTTTTATTATTATTATTATTATTATTATTATTATTATTATATTATTATTATTATTATTAATATTATTATTATTATTATTATTATTATTATTACTATTATTATTATTATTATTATTATTATTATCAATAATAATAATAATAATAATAATAATAATAATAATAATAATAATAATAATATTATTATTATTATTATTATTATTATTATTATTATTATTATTATTATTATTATTATTATTATTATTATTATTATTATTATTATTATTACTTAGACTGGGAACATCCAGCACATGCATGTCGGGCCCTGTGTCGTTCTATCAAGTTAGAGCTTTGTCAAGTTAAATATTTATCAAGCTAAAGCTCTATCAAGTTCGACGTTAATAAAATAACAACTTTAATAAAATTGTATTCTGTGTCTCAGTACACTGTGTCTCAGTATACTGTGTCTCAGTATACTGTGTCTCAGTACACTGTGTCTCAGTACACTGTGTCTCAGTACACTGTGTCTCAGTACACTGTGTCTCAGTATACTGTGTCTCAGTACACTGTGTCTCAGTACACTGTGTCTCAGTATACTGTGTCTCAGTATACTGTGTCTCAGTATACTGTGTCTCAGTACACTGTGTCTCAGTACACTGTGTCTCAGTACACTGTGTCTCAGTTACTGTGTCTCAGTAACTGTGTCTCAGTACACTGTGTCTCAGTATACTGTGTCTCAGTCACTGTGTCTCAGTACACTGTGTCTCAGTACACTGTGTCTCAGTGCACTGTGTCTCAGTATACTGTGTCTCAGTACACTGTGTCTCAGTACACTGTGTCTCAGTATACTGTGTCTCAGTACACTGTGTCTCAGTACACTGTGTCTCAGTATACTGTGTCTCAGTACACTGTGTCTCAGTACACTGTGTCTCAGTTTTACTGTGTCTCAGTATACTGTGTCTCAGTACACTGTGTCTCAGTACACTGTGTCTCAGTACACTGTGTCTCAGTACACTGTGTCTCAGTATACTGTGTCTCAGTACACTGTGTCTCAGTACACTGTGTCTCAGTATACTGTGTCTCAGTATACTGTGTCTCAGTATACTGTGTTCAGTACACTGTGTCTCAGTACACTGTGTCTCAGTACACTGTGTCTCAGTATACTGTGTCTCAGTACACTGTGTCTCAGTACACTGTGTCTCAGTTTTACTGTGTCTAGTACACTGTGTCTCAGTACACTGTGTCTCAGTACACTGTGTCTCAGTGCACTGTGTCTCAGTATACTGTGTCTCAGAAACACTGTGTCTCAGTACACTGTGTCTCAGTATACTGTGTCTCAGTTACTGTGTCTCAGTACACTGTGTCCAGTACACTGTGTCTCAGTACACTGTGTCTCAGTACACTGTGTCTCAGTACACTGTGTTCTAGTATACTGTGTCTCAGTATACTGTGTCTCAGTACACGTGTCTCAGTACACTGTGTCTCAGTACACTGTGTCTCAGTACACTGTGTCTCAGTATACTGTGTCTCAGTACACTGTGTCTCAGTACACTGTGTCTCAGTAACTGTGTCTCAGTACACTGTGTCTCAGTACACTGTGTCTCAGTACACTGTGTCTTAGTACACTGTGTTCTAGTATACTGTGTCTCAGTACACTGTGTCTCAGTATACTGTGTCTCAGTATACTGTGTCTCAGTACACTGTGTCTCAGTACACTGTGTCTCAGTATACTGTGTCTCAGTATACTGTGTCTCAGTACACTGTGTCTCAGTACACTGTGTCTCAGTACACTGTGTCTCAGTATACTGTGTCTCAGTACACTGTGTCTCAGTACACTGTGTCTCAGTATATGTGTCTCAGTATACTGTGTCTCAGTACACTGTGTCTCAGTACACTGTGTCTCAGTACACTGTTTTCTCAGTATACTGTGTCTCAGTACACTGTGTCTCTGTACACTGTGTCTCAGTTTACGGGTGTCTCAGTATACTGTGGTTCAGTATACTGTGTCTCAGTACACTGTTGTCTCAGTACACTGTGTCTCAGTACACTGTGTCTCAGTATACTGTGTCTCAGTACACTGTGTCTCAGTACATGTGTCTCAGTACACTGTGTCCCCAGTATACTGTGTCTCAGTATACTGTATCTCAGTACACTGTGTCTCAGTATACTGTGTCTCAGTACGCTGTGTCTCAGTATACTGTGTCTCATACACTGTGTCTCAGTATACTGTGTCTCAGTACACTGTGTCTCAGTACACTGTGTCTCAGTACACTGTGTCTCATTTATACTGTGTCTCAGTACACTGTGTCTCAGTACACTGTGTCTCAGTACACTGTGTCTCAGTATACTGTGTCTCAGTACACTGTGTCTCAGTACACTGTGTCTCAGTACACTGTGTCTCAGTACACTGTGTCTCAGTACACTGTGTCTCAGTACACTGTGTCTCAGTACACTGTGTCTCAGTATACTGTGTCTCAGTACACTGTGTCTCAGTACACTGTGTCTCAGTACACTGTGTCTCAGTACACTGTGTCTCAGTATACTGTGTCTCAGTACACTGTGTCTCAGTACACTGTCTCAGTATACTGTGTCTCAGTATACTGTGTCTCAGTATACTGTGTCTCAGTACACTGTGTCTCAGTACACTGTATCTCAGTACACTGTATCTCAGTACACTGTATCTCAGTACACTGTATCTCAGTACACTGTATCTCAGTACACTGTATCTCAGTACACTGTATCTCAGTACACTGTATCTCAGTAGCAGTGAACAATACTGATACAACACACACACACACACACACACACACACACACACACACACACACACACACAAATCAAGCTGATTCTCAGGACGGAAACGGTGCGGAACAGGATCCTCCAAGAGAAACCACGATTGAAATACTCGGAAGAGTACAAGAGGGTGTTCCTAGACAGAGACAGAACAAAATCAGAACGACAGCAGCTGAGGGAGAGGACAAAAAAACGAAAGGAGCTAGGAAAAGAGACAAGGAGGGAATCAGCAGAGGTCAGTCAGAGCAGGACAGAACAGCAAGGGCAAGCACACACACAATACTTCTCAGAACATACAACCTATCACACCATCCCAACACACACTACAATCCATACCCACAGCCTCCACCCAACATCGAGCTATAAGAATCCCACAGTATTGCCACCAGGTCTCCCACCCCACAGGCCCCCCAAACCACAGTGTTGGAAAGGAAACTGAAGGTATGGTACACAAACGCTGATGGAATAACAAATAAGTGGGAGGAGTGGCACGAAAGAGTCAAAGAAGCATCACCGGACATCATAGCTCTTACAGAAACCAAGCTTACAGGTATGATAACAGATGCCATCTTTCCAATGGGATACCAAATCTGAGGAAAGACAGAGGGAACAGGGGGGGTGGAGGAGAGTGGCGTTGCTGATCAAAAAATCGCTGGAATTTTGATGAGCTGGAGAGAGGAGATAGCGGAGAAGAAAGTGATTACATAGTGGGAACACTTCACTCTGGAGGTCCCAAGGTGGTAATAGCAGTGATGTATAACCCACCACAGAACAGCAGGAGGCCAAGGCAAGAGTACGACGAGAGCAATAGAGCGATGGTTGACAAAACTGGCTAGAGTGGCCAGAAGAGCTCATGCATGCAGGGCAAAGCTCCTGATCATGGGTGACTTTAACCACAAGGAGATCGATTGGGAGAACTTGGACCCACATGGGGGCCAAGATACATGGAGGGCTAAGATGATGGAGGTGGTACTGGAGAACTTCATGTACCAACACGTAAGGGACACTACAAGAGAGAGAGGAGAGGATGAACCAGCAAGGCTGGACTTAGTATTCACCTTGAGTAGTGCAGATATCGAGGACATCACATATGAAAGACCCTTGGGGCCAGTGACCATGTGGTTTTAAGCTTCGAATACACAGTAGAGCTACAAGTGGAGGGAGAAGCAGGAAGGCCAGGACGAATGAAGCCAAACTACAAGAAAGGGGACTACACAGGAATGAGGAACTACCTGAACGGGGTCCAGTGGGACAGAGAATGGCAAGGAAGCCAGTTAATGAGATGATGGAATATGTAGCAACAAAATGCAAGGAGGCTGAGGAGAGGTTTGTACCCAAGGGTAACAGGAGTAATGAAAAAGCCAGGATGAGCCCATGGTTTACCCAAAGGTGCAGGGAGGCAAAAAAAACCCAAAATGTGCTAGGGAATGGAAGATATATAGAAGGCAAAGGACCCAGGAGAATAAGGAGAACAGTCGTAGAGCCAGAAACGAATATGCACAGATAAGAAGGGAGGCCCAAAGACAATATGAAAATGACATAGCAGCGAAAGCCAAATCTGACCCGAAACTGTTGTACAGCCACATCAGGAGGAAAACAACAGTCAAGGACCAGGTTTAAACAGGCTAAGGAAGGAAGGAGGAGAGACAACAGGAAATGACCGTGAAGTATGTGAAGAACTCAACAAGAGATTCAAAGAAGTGTTCACAGAGGAGACAGAAGGGACTCCAGAAAGGACGGAGAGGTGGGGCACACCACCAAGTGCTGGACACAGTGCACACAACCGAGGAAGAAGTGAAGAGGCTTCTGAGTGAGCTAGATACCTCAAGGCAATGGGGCCAGATAACATCTCCCCATGGGTATTGAGAGAGGGAGCAGAGGTGCTATGTGTACCCCTAACAACAATATTCAATACATCTATCGAAACAGGGAGATTGCCTGAGGCATGGAAGGACAGCAATGTAGTCCCAATCTTTAAAAAAGGAGACAGACATGAAGCATTAAACTACAGACCAGTGTCACTGACATTGTATGTATGCAAAATCATGGAGAAGATTATCAGGAGAAGAGTGGGTGGAACACCTAGAAAGGAATGATCTCATCAACAGCAGCCAGCATGGTTTCAGGGACGGGAAATCCTGTGTCACAAACCTACTGGAGTTCTACGACATGGTGACAGCTAAGTAAGACAAGAGAGAGAGGGGTGGGTGGATTGCATTTTCTTGGACTGCAAGAAGGCGTTTGACACAGTTCCACACAAGAGGATTGGTGCAAAAACTGGAGGACCAAGCAGGGATAACAGGGAAGGCACTACAATGGATCAGGGAATACTTGTCAGGAAGACAGCAGCGAGTCATGGTACGTGGCGAGGTGTCAGAGTGGGCACCTGTGACCAGCGGGGTCCCGCAGGGGTCAGTCCTAGGACCAGTGCTGTTTCTGGTATTTGTGAACGACATGACGGAAGGAATAGACTCTGAGGTGTCCCTGTTTGCAGATGACGTGAAGTTGATGAGAAGAAATACACTCGATCGAAGACCAGGCAGAACTACAAGGGATTGGACAGGCTGCAGACCTGGTCCAGCAATTGGCTCCTGGAGTTCAATCCACCAAGTGCAAAGTATGAAGATTGGGGAAGGGCAAAGAAGGCCGCAGACGGAGTACAGTCTAGGGGGGTCAGAGACTACAAACCTCACTCAAGGAAAAAGATCTTGGGGTGAGTATAACACAGGCACATCTCCTGAAGCGCACATCAACCAAATAACTGCTGCAGCATACGGGCGCTAGCAAATCTCAGAACAGCATTCCGACTCTTAATAAGGAATCGTTCAGGACCCTGTACACCGTATACGTTAGGCCCATATTGGAGTATGCGGCACCAGCTTGGAACCACACCTAGCCAAGCACGTAAAGAAACTAGAGAAAGTGCAAAGGTTTGCAACAAGACTAGTCCCAGAGCTAAGAGGTATGTCATACGAGGAGAGGTTAAGGGGAAATCAACCTGACGACACTGGAGGACAGGAGGGGATAGGGGGGGACATGATAACGACATACAAAATACTGAGGGGAATTGACAAGGTGGACAAAGACAGGATGTTCCAGAGATTGGGACACAGTAACAAGGGGACACAGTTGGAAGCTAAAGACACAGATGAATCACAGGGATGTTAGGAAGTATTTCTTCAGCCACAGAGTAGTCAGTAAGTGGAATAGTTTGGGAAGCGATGTAGTGGAGGCAGGATCCATACATAGCTTTAAGCAGAGGTATTTATAAAGCTCACGGCTCGGGGAGAGTGACCTAGTAGCGATCAGTGAAGAGGCGGGGCCAGGAGCTCGGACTCGACCCCCGCAACCTCAACTAGGTGAGTACAACTAGGTGAGTACACACACACACACACACACACACAGTGGGCACCTGTGACGAGCGGGTCCCACAGGGGTCGGTCCTAGGACCCGTGCTATTTTTGATATATGTGAACGACATGACGGAAGGGTTAGACTCAGAAGTGTCCTGTTTGCGATGATGTGAAGTTAATGAGGAGAATTAAATCTGATGAGGACAGGCAGGACTTCAAAGAGACCTGGACAGACTGGAACCTGGTCCAGCAAATGGCTTCTCGAATTTAATCCTGCCAAATGCAAAGTCATGAAGATAGGGGAAGGGCACAGAAGACCACAGACAGAGTATAGGCTAGGTGGCAAAGACTGCAAACCTCACTCAAGGAGAAAGATCTTGGGGTGAGTATAACACCGAGCATGTCTCCGGAAGCACACATCAATCAGATAACTGCTGCAGCATATGGGCGCCTGGCAAACCTGAGAACAGCATTCGATACCTTAGTAAGGAATCATTCAGACACTGTACACCGTGTATGTCAGGCCCATACTGGAGTATGCAGCACCTGTTTGGAACCCGCACTGATAAAGCACGTCAAGAAACTAGAGAAAGTACAAAGGTTTGCGACAAGGTTAGTTCCAGAGCTAAGGGGAATGTCCTATGAGGAAAGTTAAGGGAAATCGGCCTGACCACACTGGAGGACAGGAGGGTCAGGGGAGACATGATAACGACATATAAAATACTGCGTGGAATAGACAAGGTGGACAAGACAGGATGTTCCAGGGAGGGGACACAGAAACAAGAGGCCACAATTGGAAGTTGAAGACACAAATGAGTCAGAGAGATAGTAGGAAGTATTTCTTCAGTCATAGAGTTGTAAGGCAGTGGAATAGCCTAGAAAATGACGTAGTGGAGGCAGGAACCATACACAGTTTTAAGACGAGGTTTGATAAAGCTCATGGAGCGGGGAGAGAGAGGGCTTAGTAGCAACCGGTGAAGAGGCGGGGCCAGGAGCTAGGACTCGACCCCTGCAACCACAAATAGGTGAGTACAAATAGGTGAGTACACACACACACACACACACACACACACACACACACACACACACACACACACACACCTTTACCAACCTTAAAAGTCATGTCTTGAAACAAAAGAGGTGAGGTGAGTGTTGTAGCTGGTTCGGTGTCCTGAGGATCGGTCATGTCTTGAAACAAGTGTGTGCAGGGGGAGACAGTGACCATTACTGATGTGTCTCGTTGTGGAGAGACAACGACTAATGTTTCCTGAGCTGAGACAAAGAGAGAGAGACAGACAGACATAGAGGCGAAGATATTAAGCAGGAGGCACAGACTAATGTGAACAGAGTAAGTACAGTGTGTGTGTGTGTGTGTGTTTGTGTGTGTGCGTGTTTGTGTGCGTGTGTGTGGTTGTGTGTTTGTGTGCGTGCGTGTGTGTGTGCGTGTGTGTATGTGTGTGTGTGTGTGTGATGTGTGTGTGTGTGTGTGTGTGTGGTGTGTGTGTGTGTGTGTGTGTGTGTGTGTGTGTGTGTGTGTGTGTGCGTGTGTGTGTGTGTGTGTGTGTGTGTGAGTGTATGTGTGTGTGTTCATTCACCTCTGTATATAAACATATAAATATATATATATATATATATGTTATATTATATATATATTATATATAATATATATGTATTATATATATATATATATATATATATATATATATATTTTATTTTATATATATATATATATATTATATATATATATATATATTTTAAAGAGAGAGAGAGATACATAGTTAGATAGATTGATAGATACACTAGTGTATATACACCAAAAATTTATACCTCTCAGCGCATGTATACCGAGAGTTTACCTTAGTCCCCATTACTGTGATGGAAACATTCTTGTCTGATGGTACCTAGTGAACTCATGGACCAGTAATGAAAACCTTTAATACCTGAAGCACTTACAGCAGGAAGAAGAAGAAGAAGAGGAGGAGGAGGAGGAGGCTAAAACAAGCAGTGATACTGAACAGCAGAGCGCAGTTCCCAGGGGATCAGCCATCGGCGACAATCTTTTTTCACAATTTACATAAATGATTTCGAAACGGAACTAACGCCTAGAATGGCAAAAATTCACGGAAGGCGCGCCACTGGGAAAAACCAAAATCACCGCATTCTTGGCTGAATGTAGGAACATCCAGGGGGACCTGGATAAGTTGGTATGAGACGTAGACGTTAAGTTTCATCGTCCACAGTAATGCATGGTGGATAAAGCAGTATCAGCAGTGAGACTGTGGGGTTTACAAGCCCACTGGAGTTGTCATAAGCAATGATTCTGATACATTCTATACAAAGCTGTTATTGTTATTCTTGGGCTTAAATTTTCAAAACGAGGCTTCAGAAGCAATATTAACAATATAACGCACTAGTAAGATTCGCCTTGCATGTGCTATGCGGCTTTGGTCTTTTAACTACATTAAGGATGACACAAAAATGCTGAAGGTGCATAGGTCAATACTCCTCGTGACTATTGTGAAGATCCCATTGAAAATATACTCGGAACATGTCTTCTGTTCGCAGTTCAGTCCATTGACAGAGTTAACGAATTTATTACACTCAAATGTGAAGAACTGTCTGAAGTGTGAGGTGCTTAAATAAGCACAGAACTCCGAGGCAAGAGGTGCAACTTAAATGCTGGTAAATTATATTGGAAAACTATAGAACACTGGAAGTGATTTCATACTGGAGCTTTTAAGAACCAGCGTCAGGTAGACTCAGGGACTGGCTAAATAGCTCATCCCTTGAGGATAATTCATAATCATTCCAGGATACCTAGAACTGGGACATCCCAGGATATCACGACTCGATGTCCAATATGGCCGATAAGTAAGTCGTAACGTCACAATCAAAACCTTAGAAACTCGATTTACAAAAAAAAAAAAAATCCACAAATTACCTCATAGTGAGGCCTGGTCATGGAGTAGACCGCGGGGACGTTGACCCCCTGAATACCATCCAGGTATACTCAAGGTATAGACGATTTATTTTAAGGTGAAATATAATAGTAAGTTACAGGAGTCAGGTATCAACAATGACTCTATTGCAAATGACATGACGCTTGCGTTGAGTGGATTCATCAGTCCTATTAGGAATAACGAAGCCACTCTTAGCGAAACGCAGCCTTCGGTAAATGTCCTGCATTGTACGCAAGTGTCGCCTCAACGATGTCCTCACCTCAGACGACAATAACTGGAATTGAAGGGGCAACTGTCTCACCAGCTCAACAAATGGATTTCTTCAGAGAGTGAGACTCTCGGGATGATCTTTTTCATGAGTTACGTAAGTGATTTCAAGAAGGGACTAGCATCTAAAATTGCAGAGTCCGCAGATAATACACAAGTGGGAAAACACGCAAGAACTTCGCTCGACTGTGGGATCCAGAGGGACTAGTACTGGCTGCCGCTGGAGAGGCTGATACTGCAGATGCCACTGGAGAAGCTGCCACTGGAGAGAATGCCACTGGAGAGGATGCCACTGGAGAGGATGCCACTTGAGAGGATGCCACTGCAGAGGATGCCACTGCAGAAAGGGTGCCACTGCCATGGAGGATGCCACTGCAGAGGATGCCACTGCAGAGGATGCACTGCAGAGGATGCCACTGCAGAGGACATGAGGGTGCACTGCAGAGGATGCCACTGCAGAGGATGCCACTGCAGAGGATGCCACTGCAGAGGATGCCACTGCAGAGGATGCCACTGCAGAGGATGCCACTGCAGAGGATGCCACTGCAGAGGATGCCACTGGTCGTAAATATACAAAGATGAATCTCAACGCTGACCTTACAGAAATAAAATATCTTGATACTGGCAGAGATCACTTGCTCTAAGGAAGTAAGCCTACTGTCCTCCTTCCTGGATCAATACTGGTTACCTCATGTTCTTCAGGCGCCCTATAACCCTTTCGGGATTAGCGCTCACCTTTCAATATAATTAATAATCAAAATTTAATGCCTATGTAATGTAAAATAACGTGTTTTAGCTCAAATAGTATTAAGTATGAATTTTTATTTGTGTGGAATAAAAGTAGTTAATGACTCCTGTGTCATGATAAACAACGCCATCAGGCGGTTTAGCTGTTAGAGATGAAGCTATGAGAGCGCTGGAATTCACTGTAAAATACTTCGAGGTTACGGTGTCAACAACAACAATATTGGCACTCTGACAGTTTCCTTGACAAGTCTTGTAATAATGTTGGTAAAGTTACATACGATATGTTGGGTAAAAGGAGTTGTACAAGTGCAATTAATACATTTTATTGTAGCAACGTTTGGCTCTCCATAAGCTTTGTCAAGCTCCTGGAGAGCGAAACGTTGCCACAATAACATGTCACACACACTGACAAATCTTGCCTGGAATATACCCGCCAGTTTCATTAGCAGATAATCCGGAGATATTTCTCTGGGCAAAAAACTCATAATTTTTATTCAGACAGAAGCCGTGTGAAGAAGGAAAAACATAAAACAGAGACTGCGAGGTGGTTTAATATTAACCATAAAGACACTAAATAAATTAACTCGTGACGTATGAAACTCCAAGACAGTAGATGCAACATAAAGGTAGATATACATATGTGTGTATATGTACGTTAGATTAGGTTAGTCTAAGCCTCGTTAAACAAACACAACATAAACTAACGCAAATTAACCTTGAGTGAGTAAAAACAAAAGAGTGTACCGAAGTATGGAGCTTTTAGCTTAGGTGAGCTGGACGGGTTGCTGGGAGAGTGCTACTTTCTGAGTCAGGAAAGACCATAAAGCGAGAATGATAAATAGTATCGTTCTTGTTGACATGATAAGTGCGTGTAGCGCCCCGCCCCACACTGGCTACCACCATCACAACATTCCTGTATTGTGGCCCGGGTTTTGATAGAGTTTTTGTGGACTAGTCAGTCCTCTTTTTAGCAGTCTTTCAATTGTGTGGTGAGGACAAAAAAAATATACTGCTCTGTAATTACCAGACGTACTACAGGTACTTGTTCCCTCCCTTGAGTACTTGATGTGTACTTTTGAGTTCTCCTCTGTTTTCAATGTATAATTAAAAATTCTTTTCCGTGTTTTCATTTATTTTTAATAGGAATATAATTTTTGTTTATTTTGCACTTAGTCAGGCACAGTTTTTCTTGGCACACTAAGGGGAAGGCACTAAGGGGAAGGCACTAAGTAGCGCAAGCTGGCTAAATAATTTATTCGCCCGGGAAAGCAGCAATTTTTGTAATAATTTAAACTCAATAATGACAGCCTTCTAGTAAGCAGTTAATAGAGGTGACGGAGCTCCTCATACATCATACTCCTCATGAAGGAGTATGTGGACTATTAAGGCGTATGTGGCACAACAGACAGAAACTTTCTATTTAATATGTGGATAATTGTGAACTATTCCATCGACAGTATTGTGATTTAGGTGGTTGGTTTCTTGAGCAAGAGATAACAAGGTTGATGTAGGACACCCATCAGGCAGGATGGCTTTCGTGTCACACTCCATCACAGGTGATGGGCCTCGCGCAGGTGATGCAATGTGTCAGCCTGAACTGGAAGACTTCAGTAGAGAGATGTGGATATCGTCCGCACTCAGCGTGTATCTCCACGCTTCCAGTCGACTCCCACACGTAAAAACAGAGACAATGGAGGAACTGCGACCGCTGGAATAATAACTGTGAAGGAGAGATTCCATCCTTTCTTCTATCTTACAACTCTCTCTGTCTCTCTCTCTCTCTTTCTCTCTCTCTCCCCCCTCCTCTCTCTCTCTCTCTCTCTCTCTCTCTCTCTCTCTGTATCTACTTCTCCCTCTCTGCCAGGGAAAGCAGGTGCCTTCCTGCAAGTAATTTCTCCGTATAATACACGGGAAAAGTGGTATAGGAGAGGTAACCTTGCTACCCTGAGACATCGTCCTGCTTCTACAACATTTATCCTGTACAAGGAAAAACACTGCAGTTTACACAAGATCACACACTTATACATGAAATACAACGAGCATACACGCATTAAACACACACACAAAGATATGGTATATATAAATATATTTGTGATAGTTTTAACTATGTTGGTTAACTGGTAAACGGTCTCCTGATGATGGTGGTGGTGATGGTGGGCGGCCAGGAGGGTGGTGGTGATGGTGGGCGGCCAGGAGGGTGGTGGTGATGGTGGGCGGCAAGGAAGTAAAATAGGTCTCCTTACTGAGATGCTTCCACCCCGGTAAATTGGGTCCCAGGGCACCCTGCTTCACCAACAAATATACCTGCCTAGAAGGAAACACCCCTCTCCCTCCTTTACCTCCCCCCGGTTTATCACTCTCTGGGTCCTCGCGCCCGTCTGCTTCTTACCCTTCTGTCAACTTTCCTGGCCTACTTAGGTGGGTTTCCCCCTAATCCTACCTTACCTCCGCCACCTAACCTCTACCTACTCTCTCCCTCTACCCACCTACTCTACTACCCCTATCCCACTCTACCTCACTTCACTTAGCTCTCCCACATCACCTACCTCCCGACCTACTAAACACAATCTACACACGTCAACCACTGAACCCACATGAAACACATCGACCATGAATACACACTAATCCTGAACCACTACCTCACCTGACACAGTGAAACACAGTGAAACACAATGAAACACAGTGAACACTGACCTGAAACACAGTGAAACACAGTGAAACACATGAAACACAGTGAAACACACCTGAAACACAGTGAACAACCAGTGAACACAGTGAAACACAGTGAAACACAGTGAAACACATGAAACACAGTGAACACATGAAACACAGTGAAACACAGTGAAACACAGTGAAACACATGAAACACATGAAACACAAGTGAAACACAGTGAAACACAGTGAAACACAATGAAACACAGTGAAACACAGTGAAACACAGTGAAACACAATGAAACACAGTGAAACACAGTGAAACACAGTGAAACACAGTGAAACACATGAAACAAGTGAAACACAGTGAAAACAATGAAACACATGAAACACAGTGAAACACAGTGAAACACAATGAAACACAGTGAAACACAGTGAAACACAGTGAAACACAGTGAAACACAATGAAACACAGTGAAACACATGAAACACAGTGAAACACAGTGAAACACAGATGAAACACAGTGAAACACAGTGAAACACAGTGAAACACAATGAAACACAGTGAAACACAGTGAAACACAATGAAACACAGTGAAACACAGTGAAACACAGTGAAACACAATGAAACACAGTGAAACACAGTGAAACACAATGAAACACAGTGAAACACAGTGAAACACAGTGAAACACAATGAAACACAGTGAAACACAATGAAACACAGTGAAACACAGTGAAACACAATGAAACACAGTGAAACACAGTGAAACACAATGAAACACAATGAAACACAGTGAAACACAATGAAACACAGTGAAACACAATGAAACACAGTGAAACACAGTGAAACACAGTGAAACACAGTGAAACAAGTGAAACACAGTGAAACACAGATGAAACACAGTGAAACACAGGCATGAAACACAGTGAAACACAGTGAAACACAAGGAAAACACAATGAAACACAGTGAAACACAGTGAAACACAGTGAAACACAGATGAAACACAGTGAAACACAGTGAAACACAGGCAGAACACAAGTGAAACACAGTGAAACACAGTGAAACACAGTGAACAATGAAACACATGAAACACAGTGAAACACAGATGAAACACAGTGAAACACAGTGAAACAATGAAACACACAGGAAACAAGTGAAACACAGAGGAAAAAGTGAAACACATGAAAAAAGTGAAACACAAGTGAAACAGTGAAACAACATGAAAACGCCCATGAAACATGCAATGAAACAGTAACACTGTGAAACCATAACAGTGAAACACAGTGAAACACAATGAAACACAGTGAAACACAATAAAACACAATGAAGCACAGTGAAACACAATGAAACACAGTGAAACACAATGAAACACAGTGAAACACAGAGAAACACAGTGAAACACAGGCAGGAAACAAGTGAAACACAGTGAAACACAGGCATTAAACAAGTGAAACACAGGCAGGAAACAAGTGAAACAGAGTGAAACACAGGCAGGAAACAAGTGAAACACAGTGAAACACAGGCAGGAAACAAGTGAAACACAGTGAAACGCAGGTAGGAAGCAAGTGAACAGGCAGGAAACAAGTGAAACACAGGCAGGAAACAAGTGAAACACAGGTAAAAAATGAAACACACAGGAAACTAGTGAAATACAGAGGTACAAAATGAAATGCACATGTGAAAAAAGTGAAACACACAAGTGAAAAGTGAAACACGGACATGTAAAAGCGCCTCCACTGAAACTTGCTGAACAGTAACTACTGTGAAACTCTGTAACAGGAAGTTATGCTGTTACCTGGAGTATGTACCACTCTCTGGGATAACCTGTTACCTGGAGTATGTACCACTCTCTGGGATAACCTGTTACCTGGAGTATGTACCACTCTCTGGGATAGCCTGTTCCCTGGAGTATGTACCACTCTCTGGAATAACCTGTTACCTGGAGTATGTACCACTCTCTGGGATAACCTGTTACCTGGAGTATGTACCACTCTCTGGGATAACCTGTTACCTGGAGTATATACCACTCTCTGGGATAACCTGTTACCTGGAGCATGTACCACTCTCTGGAATAACCTGTTACCTGGAGTATGTACCACTCTCTGGGATAACCTGTTCCCTGGAGTATGTACCACTCTCTGGGATAACCTGTTAAATGGAGTATGTACCACTCTCTGGGATAACCTGTTACCTGGAGTATGTACCACTCTCTGGGATAACCTGTTACCTGGAGTATGTACCACTCTCTGGGATAACCTGTTACCTGGAGTATGTACCACTCTCTGGGATAACCTGTTACCTGGAGTATGTACCACTCTCTGGGATAGCCTGTTCCCTGGAGTATGTACCACTCTCTGGAATAACCTGTTACCTGGAGTATGTACCACTCTCTGGGATAACCTGTTAAATGGAGTATGTACCACTCTCTGGGATAACATGTTACCTGGAGTATGTACCACTCTCTGGGATAACCTGTTACCTGGAGTATGTACCACTCTCTGGAATAACCTGTTACCTGGAGTATGTACCACTCTCTGGGATAACCTGTTACCTGGAGCATGTACCACTCTCTGGAATAACCTGTTACCTGGAGTATGTACCACTCTCTGGGATAGCCTGTTCCCTGGAGTATGTACCACTCTCTGGGATAACCTGTTAAATGGAGTATGTACCACTCTCTGGGATAACCTGTTACCTGGAGTATGTACCACTCTCTGGGATAACCTGTTACCTGGAGTATGTACCACTCTCTGGGATAACCTGTTACCTGGAGTATGTACCACTCTCTGGGATAACCTGTTACCTGGAGTATGTACCACTCTCTGGGATAACCTGTTACCTGGAGTATGTACCACTCTCTGGGATAACCTGTTACCTGGAGTATGTACCACTCTCTGGGATAACCTGTTACCTGGAGTATGTACAACTCTCTGGGATAACCTGTTACCTGGAGTATGTACCACTCTCTGGGATAGCCTGTTACCTGGAGTATGTACCACTCTCTGGGATAACCTGTTACCTGGAGTATGTACCACTCTCTGGGATAACCTGTTACCTGGAGTATGTACCACTCTCTGGATAACCTGTTACCTGGAGTATGTACCACTCTCTGGGATAGCCTGTTACCTGGAGTATGTACCACTCTCTGGGATAACCTGTTACCTGGAGTATGTACCACTCTCTGATATAACCTGTTACCTGGAGTATGTACCACTCTCTGGGATAGCCTGTTACCTGGAGTATGTACCACTCTCTGGGATAGCCTGTTACCTGGAGTATGTACCACTCTTTGGGATAACCTGTTACCTGGAGTATGTACCACTCTGTGGGATAGCCTGTTACCTGGAGTATGTACCACTCTCTGGGATAACCTGTTACCTGGAGCATGTACCACTCTCTGGAATAACCTGTTACCTGGAGTATGTACCACTTTCTTGGATAACCTGTCCCTTATTTCACTCTCCCCATTACAAAATTATCAGCAGAATTATCAGCAGAATTATCAGCAGATGAGAGTTTTTATAATGGTGACACTGACTATTGTTAATTAGTTTTCTGTCTGATTTAATTTAATTAAAACCACATTAAATATTCCTGAGGTTAATGATCATTAACTCTCGCTGTTGCATTAATTACTTCCTATATTTGATTAATTGCAAGATAATAATCATACAAGTAAAACCAATCTTTGTTTTTTAATTAGTTTTAACCTGGAAATTTTCTAGATTTAAATGTCACAGATTTTGGATGAACCGGTTTATTGGTGACAGGTTTCTGAAGAAGCTTTCGTTAGGGTGAAACGTCGCTCTGTGTAGGGCGAAACGTCGTCCCAATGACTGTCTTCATACCTGGTAATTAGTGAGATAATCACTAAAGGGTCCCCCCCCCAAAAAAAAAATATTAATCCGCCATCTTTAAATTGAGATGAAAAAATATATATATAATGAAAAAACTGCATAATGAGATGTAACAGATTTCAAGCCTAAACACGGGATACACCGAGGGATATACATCCCTCGGTGTATATATCCCGATATTCGAGAGATATGAACATTAAAATGGTATAAAATACCGACAGGTTGTTAGGTAAGACACATATGCAACAGTTAGGTATCTTTATTTCGAAACGTTTCTGTACTCGACTGAAGAAGCCTACTGTGTAGGCGAAACGTTTCGAAATAAAGATACCTAACTGTTGCATATGTGTCTTACCTAACAACAACGAGAGATATACATCTCTCTGTGTATATCCACTGAGAGTATACTTCAATCCTTCTTCCTTGGAATTAAATCTTACCTGGTGGTGAAAAGGGTTACCGTGCAACTTTAAAGTCGATAGCCTTGAAACCCCCATTACCCACCCAGCCGGCCGTCGTGCCTTAATTGGAATGAAATCGGCAGCGAGCAAGCCGTGGGCACAAAAATTTTGAGGGTAGTAAATAAATGCTTGGCAAGTTTTCAGGCGCAATTGTCAAGCAAGGGAACCATTGTGTCCGGCAAACAATAGCCGCAGCAACCAGCTGCAAAGCTGCGTACGCTGGAAACCTCCACACAACACTGATTGCATCTAAATTCAGTGTATCTGAGCAGCATAGTTCTTGTTAGGAAGACAAAGCTCATTCTTAGTGGTTAGAAACACAAAGAATCTCATTCTTAGTGGTTAGGAACACAAAGAATCTCATTCTTAGTGGTTAGGAACACAAAGAATCTCATTCTTAGTGGTTAGGAACACAAAGAATCTCATTCTTAGTGGTTAGGAACACAAAGAATCTCATTCTTAGTGGTTAGGAAGGCAAACTCATTCTTGGTGGTTAGGAAGACAAACTCATTCTTAGTGGTTAGGAAGACGGAATCTCATCCTAAGTGGTTACGAAGACAAAGTTACTCATTCTTAGTAGTTAGAAGGCAAAGAAGCTCATTGTTAGTGGTCTGGAAGACAAGAAGCTTATTCTTAGTGGTTAGAAAGACAAAGAAATCTTATTCTTAGTGTCCAGAAACAGCAGAAAAAGATTCAGCTTATGGTCTTTCAACATGTTCTCATGTGGAACAGAAGACGAATCCATCCATGCTTAGAAGTACACAAGTTACAATCTTCCGTTATATATGAAGGAGGATGGAGCTCCTGATGGTTGTTGTTTGGACAACAGTAAGCTAAGTTCTCCACTCGATGACAGACAGTAGTAGACTCTGGATGTTGTTGTTTATCAAACGCAATACAAGTTCCCCACTCGCATGACAGCGAGAGTAAGACTCCCTGGATGGTTGTTGTTTACACCCTCTCCTAAGTTCCCACTCGCATGACAGGTGAGTAGTAGCTCCCTGGATGGTTGTTGTTTATCAACCTACTACCTAAGTTCCCCACTCGCATGACAGGAGAATAGTAGCTCCCTGGATGGTTGTTGTTCATCAACCTACTACCTAAGTTCCCCACTCATATGACAGGAGAGTAGTAGTTCCCTGGATGGTTGCTTTTTATCAACCTACTACCTAAGTTCCCCACTCATATGACAAGAGAGTAGTAGCTCCCTGGATTGTTGTTGTTTATCAACCTACTACCTAAGTTCCCCACTCGCATGACAGGAGAGTAGTAGCTCCCTGGATGGTTGTTGTTCATCAACCTACTACCTAAGTTCCCCACTCGCATGACAGGAGAGTAGTAGTTCCCTGGATGGATGTTGTTTATCAACCTACTACCTAAGTTCCCCACTCGCATGACAGGAGAGTAGTAGCTCCTGGTGGTTGTTGTTTATCAACCTACTACCTAAGCTCCCCACTCGCATGACAGGTGAGTAGTAGCTCCCTGGATGGTTGTTGTTTATCAACCTACTACCTAAGTTCCCCACTCGCATGACAGGAGAGTAGTAGCTCCCTGGATGGTTGTTGTTTATCAACCTACTACCTAAGTTCCCCACTCGCATGACAGGAGAGTAGTAGCTCCCTGGATGGTTGTTGTTTATCAACCTACTACCTAAGTTCCCCACTCATATGGCAGGTGGGTGGTGACCTCACTGTGTACACTCTGACACACTTAGGTAGGTAAGACACATAGGCAACAGTTAGGCAACTTTATTCCGAAACGTTTCGCCTACACAGTAGGCTTCTTCAGTCGATGAAGAGCCTACTGTGTAGGCGAAACGTTTCGGAATAAAGTTGCCTAACTGTTGCCTATGTGTCTTACCTACCAATCTGTCGGTATTGTATACCATTTTGATGTTCATCTGACACACTTATGTACGCGGTAACCTCCGTGTATACACGGATGCAATATAACTTGTTAAATGGCCATCATCAACAAAACCTGGAGTAACTTAAAAAAATTTCTTCCACGACAATAAAGTACAAATAAAACTATAACAATGGTTTATATAACTTGATTGAAATATCAATATTGATGATATATATATTATATATATATATATATATATATATATATATATATATATATATATATATATATATATATTATATATATATATATATATATAACAGGGATATCTTGCTACTCATACTTACACGTTGGTCACACTTCACAGACACGCACATGCATATATATATATACATACATCTAGGTTTTTCTCCTTTTTCTAAATAGCTCTTGTCCTTTTTTATTTCTTCTATTGTCCATGGGGAAGTGGAAAAGAATCTTTCCTCCGTAAGCCATGCGTGTCGTATGAGGCGACTAAAATGCCGGGAGCAATGGGCTAGTAACCCCTTCTCCTGTATACATTTACTAAAAAAGAGAAGAAGAAAAACTTTATAAAACTGGGTTGCTTAAATGTGCGTGGATGTAGTGCGGATGACAAGAAACAGATGATTGCTGATGTTATGAATGAAAAGAAGTTGGATGTCCTGGCTCTAAGCGAAACAAAGCTGAAGGGGGTAGGAGAGTTTCAGTGGGGGGAAATAAATGGGATTAAATCTGGAGTATCTGAGAGAGTTAGAGCAAAGGAAGGGGTAGCAGTAATGTTAAATGATCAGTTATGGAAGGAGAAAAGAGAATATGAATGTGTAAATTCAAGAATTATGTGGATTAAAGTAAAGGTTGGATGCGAGAAGTGGGTCATAATAAGCGTGTATGCACCTGGAGAAGAGATTAATGCAGAGGAGAGAGAGAGATTTTGGGAGATGTTAAGTGAATGTATAGGAGCCTTTGAACCAAGTGAGAGAGTAATTGTGGTAGGGGACCTGAATGCTAAAGTAGGAGAAACTTTTAGAGAGGGTGTGGTAGGTAAGTTTGGGGTGCCAGGTGTAAATGATAATGGGAGCCCTTTGATTGAACTTTGTATAGAAAGGGGTTTAGTTATAGGTAATACATATTTTAAGAAAAAGAGGATAAATAAGTATACAAGATATGATGTAGGGCGAAATGACAGTAGTTTGTTGGATTATGTATTGGTAGATAAAGGACTGCTGAGTAGACTTCAGGATGTACATGTTTATAGAGGGGCCACAGATATATCAGATCACTTTCTAGTTGTAGCTACACTGAGAGTAAAAGGTAGATGGGATACAAGGAGAATAGAAGCATCAGGGAAGAGAGAGGTGAAGGTTTATAAACTAAAAGAGGAGGCAGTTAGGGTAAGATATAAACAGCTATTGGAGGATAGATGGGCAAATGAGAGCATAGGCAATGGGGTCGAAGAGGTATGGGGTAGGATTAAAAATGTAGTGTTAGAGTGTTCAGCAGAAGTTTGTGGTTACAGGAAAGTGGGTGCAGGAGGGAAGAGGAGCGATTGGTGGAATGATGATGTAAAGAGAGTAGTAAGGGAGAAAAAGTTAGCATATGAGAAGTTTTTACAAAGTAGAAGTGATGCAAGGAGGGAAGAGTATATGGAGAAAAAGAGAGATGTTAAGAGAGTGGTGAAGCAATGTAAAAAGAGAGCAAATGAGAGAGTGGGTGAGATGTTATCAACAAATTTTGTTGAAAATAAGAAAAAGTTTTGGAGTGAGATTAACAAGTTAAGAAAGCCTAGAGAACAAATGGATTTGTCAGTTAAAAATAGGAGAGGAGAGTTACTAAATGGAGAGTTAGAGGTATTGGGAAGATGGAGGGAATATTTTGAGGAATTGTTAAATGTTGATGAAGATAGGGAAGCTGTGATTTCGTGTATAGGGCAAGGAGGAATAACATCTTGTAGGAGTGAGGAAGAGCCAGTTGTGAGTGTCGGGGAAGTTCGTGAGGCAGTAGGTAAAATGAAAGGGGGTAAGGCAGCCGGGATTGATGGGATAAAGATAGAAATGTTAAAAGCAGGTGGGGATATAGTTTTGGAGTGGTTGGTGCAATTATTTAATAAATGTATGGAAGAGGGTAAGGTACCTAGGGATTGGCAGAGAGCATGCATAGTTCCTTTGTATAAAGGCAAAGGGGATAAAAGAGAGTGCAAAAATTATAGGGGGATAAGTCTGTTGAGTGTACCTGGTAAAGTGTATGGTAGAGTTATAATTGAAAGAATTAAGAGTAAGACGGAGAATAGGATAGCAGATGAACAAGGAGGCTTTAGGAAAGGTAGGGGGTGTGTGGACCAGGTGTTTACAGTGAAACATATAAGTGAACAGTATTTAGATAAGGCTAAAGAGGTCTTTGTGGCATTTATGGATTTGGAAAAGGCGTATGACAGGGTGGATAGGGGGGCAATGTGGCAGATGTTGCAAGTGTATGGTGTAGGAGGTAGGTTACTGAAAGCAGTGAAGAGTTTTTACGAGGATAGTGAGGCTCAAGTTAGAGTATGTAGGAAAGAGGGAAATTTTTTCCCAGTAAAAGTAGGCCTTAGACAAGGATGTGTGATGTCACCTTGGTTGTTTAATATATTTATAGATGGGGTTGTAAGAGAAGTAAACGCGAGGGTCTTGGCAAGAGCCGTGGGTTAAAAGATAAAGAATCACACACAAAGTGGGAGTTGTCACAGCTGCTCTTTGCTGATGACACTGTGCTCTTGGGAGATTCTGAAGAGAAGTTGCAGAGATTGGTGGATGAATTTGGTAGGGTGTGCAAAAGAAGAAAATTAAAGGTGAATACAGGAAAGAGTAAGGTTATGAGGATAACAAAAAGATTAGGTGATGAAAGATTGAATATCAGATTGGAGGGAGAGAGTATGGAGGAGGTGAACGTATTCAGATATTTGGGAGTGGACGTGTCAGCGGATGGGTCTATGAAAGATGAGGTGAATCATAGAATTGATGAGGGAAAAAGAGTGAGTGGTGCACTTAGGAGTCTGTGGAGACAAAGAACTTTGTCCTTGGAGGCAAAGAGGGGAATGTATGAGAGTATAGTTTTACCAACGCTCTTATATGGGTGTGAAGCGTGGGTGATGAATGTTGCAGCGAGGAGAAGGCTGGAGGCAGTGGAGATGTCATGTCTGAGGGCAATGTGTGGTGTGAATATAATGCAGAGAATTCGTAGTTTGGAAGTTAGGAGGAGGTGCGGGATTACCAAAACTGTTGTCCAGAGGGCTGAGGAAGGGTTGTTGAGGTGGTTCGGACATGTAGAGAGAATGGAGCGAAACAGAATGACTTCAAGAGTGTATCAGTCTGTAGTGGAAGGAAGGCGGGGTAGGGGTCGGCCTAGGAAAGGTTGGAGGGAGGGGGTAAAGGAGGTTTTGTGTGCGAGGGGCTTGGACTTCCAGGAGGCATGCATGAGCGTGTTTGATAGGAGTGAATGGAGACAAATGGTTTTTTAATACTTGACGTGCTGTTGGAGTGTGAGCAAAGTAACATTTATGAAGGGATTCAGGGAAACCGGCAGGCCGGACTTGAGTCCTGGAGATGGGAAGTACAGTGCCTGCACTCTGAAGGAGGGGTGTTAATGTTGCAGTTTAAAAACTGTAGTGTAAAGCACCCTTCTGGCAAGACAGTGATGGAGTGAATGATGGTGAAAGTTTTTCTTTTTCGGGCCACCCTGCCTTGGTGGGAATCGGCCAGTGTGATAATAAAAAATAAAATAATATATATATATATATATATATATTTATATATATATATATATATATTATATATATATATTCAACAAGTCGGCCGTCTCCCACCGAGGCAGGTGACCCAAAGAGAAAAAAAAATCCCCAAAAAGAAAATACTTTCATCATCATTCAACACTCTCACCTCACTCACACATAATCACTGTTTTCGCAGAGGTGCCCAGAATACAACAGTTTAGAAGTATATACGTATAAAAAACACACAACATATTCTCCAAACTGCCAGTATCTTCAAAACCCCTCCTTTAGAGTGCAGGCATTATACTTTATATATATATATATGTGTGTGTGTGTGTGTGTGTGTGTGTGTGTGTGTGTGTGTGTGTGTGTGTGTGTGTGTGTGTGTGTGTGTGTGTGTGTGTGTGTTAGTGTGTGTGTGTGTGTGTGTGTGTGGTGTGTGTGTGTGTGTGTGTGTGTGTGTGTGTGTGTGTGTGTGTGTGTATTTTCAGCACTAGTACACACATAAACATACACACAAGAATAAGCACATGCACATAGACCACGTGTAAGCACACACATGCACACGTAGAGCCAGAAATGAATATGCACAGGTAAGAAGGGAGGCCCAACGACAATACGAAAATGACAGCAGCGAAAGCCAAATCTGACCCGAAGCTGTTGTACAGCCACATCAGGAGGAAAACAAGTCAAGGACCAGGTAATCAGGCTGAAGGAAGGAGAAGAGCTCACAGGAAATGACCGAGAGGTATGTGAGGAGGTCAACAAGAGATATTTAAAGAAGTATTCACAGTGGAGACAGAAAGGACTCCAAAAACACGGAGTGGTGGAGTACTCCATCAAGTGCTGGACATAATACACACAACCGAGGACGAGGTGAAGAGGCTGCTAAGCGAACCTCAAAGGCGATGAGGCCGGATAACATCTCTCCATGGGTCCTGAGAGAGGGAGCAGAGGCACTCTGTGTACTACTACCAACAATCTTCAACACATCTATCGAAACACGGCGACTACCTGAGGTATGGAAGACAGCAATGTAGTCCCAATTTTTTAAAAAAGAGACAGACAAGAAGCATTAAACTACAAATCAGTGTCACTCACATGTATAGTATGCAAAGTTATGGAGAAGATTATCAGGAGAACAGTGGTGGAGCACGGATTCAGGGACAGGAAACCCTGTGTCACAAACCTACTGGAGTTCTATGACAATGTGACAGTAGGACAAGAGAGAGAGGGGTGGGTAGATTGCATTTTTATGGACTGTAAGAAGGCTTTTGACACAGTTCCACACAAGAGATTAGGGCAAAAGCTGGAGGATCAGGCAGTTATAACAGGGAAGGTACTACAATGGATCAGGGAATACCTGACGGGAAGACATGGTACGTGACGAGGTGTCAGAGTGGGAGCCTGTGACGAGCGGGGTTCCAAGGACCGGTGCTGTTTCTGGCATATGTGAACGACATGATGGAGGGAATAGACTCAGAAATGTTCCTGTTTGCAGACGATGTGAAGTTAATGAGGAGAATTCAATCGTAGGACGACTAGGCACCACTACAAAGAGTTCTGGACAAGCTACAGGACTGGTACAGAAACTAGCTCCTGGAGTTCAGCCCCACCAAGTGCAAAGTCATGAAGATTGGGGAAGGGCAAACAAGACCGCATACGGAGTACAGTCTAGGGGGTCAGATACTACAAATTTCTCTCAAGGAAAAGGATCTTGAGGTGAGTATAATACCGAGCAAATCTCCTGAGGCGGACATCACCCAAATAACTGCTGCAGCATCTGAGAGCCTAGCAAACCTAAGAATAGCATTCCGACATTTTGGTAAGGAATTCTTCAGAACCCTGTGCACCGTGTACGTCAGGCCCATATTGGCGTATGCAGCACCGGTTTGGAACCCACACCTACTAGCCAAGCACGTCAGGAAATTTGAGAAAGTTCTAAGGTTTGCAACGAAAGTAGTCCCGGATTTAAGGGGCATGTCCTACGAGGAGACGTTAATGGAAATCGACCTGATGACACTAGAGGACAGTAGAGATAGGGTGATATGATAACGACATTTAAAATACTGTGAGGAATCGACAAGGTGGACAGAGACAGGATGTTCCAGGGATGGGACACAGCAACAAAGGGTCATAACGGGAAGTTAAAAACTCACATGAGTCACAGGGATGTTAGGAAGTGTTTTTTAATAAGTCACAGAGTTGTCAGAGAGTGGAATAGTCTAGAAAGTGATGTAGTGGAAGCAGGATCCATACATAACTTTAAGAAAAGGTATCCTAAAGCTCATGGAGCAGGGACAGTGACTTAGTAGGGATCAGTGAAGAGGCGGAGATAGGAGCTGTGACTTGACCCCTGCATCCACAACTAGGTGAGTACGTACAAGCACTCACACACGTACAAGCACACACCAAGCACATTCACATCAACTTGTATACAGGAAGCAACATTGGCCAGAGAATGAGTGAATAATGTATATATTATTGTGTTTATGTTACCAATACACGGAAATGAAGGAGAGAGAGAGAGAGAGAGAGTCACACGAACAGAGCTATTATTGCAAGTAACACCTGGCTAGTGTAGAAATGTCAGAGCTGTTGTTATCTGCAACACCTGGCTAGTGTCAGATCTATTGTTGCCTGCAACACCTGGGTAGTGTCAGAGCTATTGTTACCTGCAACACATGGCTAGTGTCAGAGCTATTGTTACCTGCAACACATGGCTAGTGTCAGAGCTATTGTTACCTGCAACATCTGGCTAGTGCCAGAGCTCTTGTTATGTCGTGGAGGTTCGTGAGGAGATATTGGAGTAAGGAATAGACACGTTGGATTGTCTTGGAGGCGCATAATTTAACGAGTCTTGAGGAGAAAACCCAGGCCTACCTGTCGAATCTAAGCCTAGCGCTGAGCTGAGGCGGAGGCCTCTGAATAACACAAAAAAAATCACTGTAGGTGTAGAAAATGTCTCAACACACGCAAATGACTATGTAAAAAAAGTTCCTATAATGAAAAAATCCTCTATAATGCTTGACTGGATACATAGTAGAGTTACAAGTGGACCGGGAAACAGGAGAAGGATGGGAGAAACCAATCTACGAAAGTAGCAACTACATAGGCATGAGGAATTTTCTGCCAGAGATTCACTCTGAAAGAGAACTGGTGGGAAAATCAGTAAATGAAATAGACTATGTGACAATAAAATGCAAGGAGTCAGAGGAGAGGTTCGTTTCCAAGGGCAACACAAATAATGGGAAAACCAGAATGAGACCTTGGTTAACCCAGAGGTGTAGAGAGACCAAAACTAAGTGCGCTAGAGAATGGAAAAAGTGCAGAAGACAAAGGACCCAGGAAAATAACAAGATTAGTCGAAGAGCCGGAAACCAATATGCACAGATAAGGAGGGAGGCCCAGAGGTAATACGAAAATGACATAGCATCGAAAGCCAAGTCTGACCCGAAGCTGGATTAAAACAACAATCAAGGATCAGGTAATCAGGCTCAGGAAGGAAGGTGGGGAGCTCACAAGAAACGACCGAGAAATATGTGAGACGCTCAACGTGAGATTTAAAGAAGTATTTACAGTGAAAACAACGACTCCGGAAAGCCGGAATAGTGAGGTACACCAACGAAATATCCACAATCGATTAGGTGGTGAAGAAGATGCTAAGCGAACTAGATACTTCAAAGACGGTAGGACCAGACATCTCTCCATGGGTCCTTAGAGAGGGAGCAGAGATGCTGTGTGTGCCACTAGCAACAATTTTCAACACAGCCATTGAAACTGGGTAACTACCTGAGGTGTGGAAACGGGAAATGTAGTCCCATTTTTTTAAGAAACGTGATAGCAGTGTCACTGCTATCACCTATCTCAAAGTCATTGAGAAGATTATCAGGAGGAGAGTGGTGGAGCACTGTTTCAGGGAAGAGAAATCCTGTGTCACGAACTAGAGAGAGAGAGGAGGGGTAGACTGCATTTTCTTGGACTGCGAGAAGGCTCTCGACACAGTTCTACATAAGAGATTAATGCAAAATCTAGAGGATCAGGCACACATAACAGGAAACGCACTGCAGTGTATCAGAAAATTCCTGACAGGGAGGCAACAACAAGTCATGGTACGTGACGAGTGGGCGCTTGTGACGAGCAGGGTTCCACACGGGTCAGTCTTAGGACCGGTGCTGTTTCTGGTATATGTGAATGACATGCCTCAAGGAATAGATTCAGAAGTGCCCCAGTTTGCAGACGATGTGAAGTTAACGAGAAGAATTCAATCAGAGGACCAGGCAAGAGTACAAAGGGATCTGGACAGGCTGCAAGCCTGGTCCAGCAAATGGCTCCTGGAATTTAACCCATTCAAATGCAGAGTCATGAAGATTGGGGAAGAGCAAAGAAGACCGTAGACATAATAATGGCTTGGGGGCCAAAGACTGGAAGCCTCGCTCAAGGAAAAGGATCTTGGGGTGAGTATAATACCGAGCACATTTCCTGAGGCACACATCAACCAGTCAAGACTCTGTACACCCTGTACGTCAGGCCCATATTGGAGTATGCAGCACCAATTTGGAACCAACACCTGGCCAAGCACGTCAAGAAATTAGGGAAATTGCAAAGGTTTGCAACAAGACTAGTCCCGGAGCTAAGGGGCATGTTCTACGAGGACATGCCCTTTGAAACAGGCGAGATAGGGGGGACATGATAACGACATATAAAATACTGCGAGGAATTGACAAGGTGGACAAAGACAGGATGTTCCAGAGATTGGACACAGTAACAAGAGGTCACAATTGGAAGTTGAAGATTCAGATGACTCAGATGTTAGGATGTATTTCTTCACTCATAGAGTTGTCAGGAACTGGAATAATCTGGAAAATGACGTAGTGGAGGCAGGACTCATACATAGTTTGAAGATGAAATATGATAACGCTCATGGTGCAGGGAGAGAGGACCTAGTAGCGACCAGTGAAAAGACGGGGACAGGAGCTATGACTCGACCCCAGGAGCCACAACTAGGTGAGAACACACACACACACACACACACACACACACACACAGACCCTTGTATAAACTATTACATTTTTTCTAATTTAAACAAACAAAAAATTTTGTTTAGGGGGGAGGGGGTACTAAACGTAGCAAATATTTGATAGAAAGTGAAGCAGCCGGAGTTGCAACACATACACAGAGTGTTGCAACACACACACAGAGTGTTGCAACACATACACACAGTGTTGCAACACACACACAGAGTGTTGCAACACACATACAGAGTGTTGCAACACATACACAGAGTGTTGCAACACACACACAGAGTGTTGCAACACACACACAGTGTTGCAACACACACACAGTGTTGCAACACACACACAGTGTTGAAACATACGCACAGTGTTGCAATACACACACAGTGTTGCAACACACGCGCAGTGTTGCAATACACACGCAGTGTTGAAACACACACACAGTGTTGAAACACACACACACAGTGTTGCAACACACACACAGAGTGTTGCAACACACACACAGTGTTGAAACACACACACAGTGTTGAAACACACACACAGTGTTGAAACACACACACAGTGTTGCAACACACACACACAAAGTGTTGCAACACACACACAGTGTTGAAACACACACACAGTGTTGAAACACACACACAGTGTTGAAACACACACACAGTGTTGAAGCACACACACAGTGTTGCAACACACACACACGAAGTGTTGCAACACACACACAGTGTTGAAACACACACACACAGTGTTGCAACACACACACACAAAGTGTTGCAACACACACACAGTGTTGAAACACACACACAAAGTGTTGCAACACACACACAGTGTTGAAACACACACACACAGTGTTGCAACACACACACACAAAGTGTTGCAACACACACACACAGTGTTGAAACACACACACACACAGTGTTGCAACACACACAAAAAGTGTTGCAACACACACACAGTGTTGCAACAAACACAAAGTGTTGCAACACATACACAGAGTGTTGCAACACACACAAAGTGTTGCAACACATACACAGAGTGTTGCAACACACACAGTGTTACAACACACACACAGTGTTGCAACACACACACAAAGTGTTGCAACACACACACAGTGTTGCAACACACACAAAGTGTTGCAACACACACACACAGTGTTGCAACACACACACACAGTGTTGCAACACAACACACTGTTGCAACACACAAAAAGTGTTGCAACACACTCACAAAGTGCTGCAACACACACACAAAGTGTTGCAACACACAAAAAGTGTTGCAACACACACACAAAGTGCTGCAACACACACACAGTGTTGCAACACACACAACGTGTTGCAGCACACACAGTGTTGCAACACACACAGTGTTGCAACACACACAGTATTGCAACACAAACAAAGTGTTGCAACACACATAGTGTTGCAACACACACTCAGTGTTGCACATTCACCCCAACACTCAGTGTTAACTAACACACTACTAGTCTCTGCCAGCTCCAGTATTGTCTAGAATGTTAATAAATCCTATCATTAACTATCATTAGGTTGAGAAACATAAACAACGAGTGAAGGTCAGTGTAAACAATAGTTCTTGAGTTTTCAAAATACGTAAAAAAATGGTATTTGTATATGCTGCCCTGTTTTTTGTTTTTGTTTTTCACGCCCTTGTACCTGGTTGTGATGATTCGTTTGTGTCCATGAATTGTTTGTTCTTGTTAAAGGACAACAGTTGTTCCAGGTTGTGTTCAGGACATATCTTAATATTAGTGGCATGTAGACACGACCCCTGTCCTGGACACGACCCCTGTCCTGGACACGACCCCTGTCCTGGACACGAACCCTGTCCTGGACACGACCCTTGTCCTGGACACGACCCTTGTCCTGGACACGACCCCTGTCCTGGACACGATCCCTGCCCTGGACACGACCCCTGTCCTGGACACGACCCCTGCCCTATACACGACCCCTGTCCTGGACACGACCCCTGTCCTTTACACGAGCCCTGCCCTATACACGACCCCTGCCCTGGACACGACCCCTGTCCTGGACACGACCCCTGTCCTGGACACAAACCCTGTCCTGGACACGACCCTTGTCCTGGACACGAACCCTGCCCTGGACACGAATCCTGTCTTAGACACGACCCCCGCCCAGGACACGACACCTGTCCTGGACACGACCCCTGTCCTGGCCACGAGCCCTGCCCTGGACACGACCCCTGTCCTGGACACGACCCCTGCCCTGGACACCACCCCTGCCCTGGACACGACCCCTGTCCTGGACACGACCCCTGCCCTGGACACGAACCCTGCCCTGGACACGAACCCTGTCCTGGACACGACCCCTGCCCTAGACACGACCCCTGCCCTGGACACGACCCCTGTCCTAGACACGACCAACGCCCTGGACACGACCCCTGTCCTGGACACGACCCTTGCCCTGGACACGACCCCTGTCCTGGACACGACCCCTGCCCTGGACACGACCCCTGCCCTGGACACGACCCCTGCCCTGGACACGACACCTGTGCTGGACACGACCCCTGCCCTGGACACGAGCCCTGCCCTGGACACGACCCGTGTCCTGGACACGACCCCTATCCTGGACACGACCCCTGTCCTAGACACGACCCTTGCCCTGGACACGACACTTCTCCTGGACACGACCCCTGTCCTGGACACGACCCCTGCCATGGACACGACCCCTGATTTGGACAAGACCCCTGCCCTGGACACGATCCCTGCCCTGGGCACGACCCCTGTGCTGGACACGACCTCTGCCCTGGACACGACCCCTGTCCTGGACACGACCCCTTCCCTGGACACGACCCCTGTCCTGACACGACCTCTTCAATGGACACGACCCCTGCCCTGAACACGACCCCTGTCCTGGACACGACCCCTGTCCTGGACACGACCCCTGCCCTGGACACGACCCCTGCCCTGGACACGACCCTTGCCCTAGACACGACCCCTGCCCTGGACACAACCCCTGCCCTGGACACGACCCCTGCCCTAGACACGACCCCTGCCCTGGACTCGACCCCTGCTCTGGACACGACCCCTGCCCTGGACACGACCCCTGCCCTGGACACGACCCCTGTCCTGGACACGACCCCTGCCCTGGACACGAGCCCTGCCCTGGACACGACCCCTGCCCTGGACACGACCCCTGCCCTGGACACGACCCCTGCCCTGGACACGACCCTTATCCTGGATGTTGCAACCCCTGAATGGGTTGCAATGATTATTATATATTTATATTATATATTATATATATATATATATATATATATATATATATATTATAATATATTATATATATATATATATATATATATATATTATATAATTATATATAATTATTATCTTTTCATATAATTTTATATTGCTTGTATTTGCGATAATAGCTAAATCGTAAATGTATTGCTTTATATTGTTATTTGACTTAGCTTCCTTTGGTTAGGTAGGATGTTACATATTATGTGCTCAGTTCAAGTCTTGATTGTCTAACTACTGTAATTATCGCTCCTTGCTCGTTACTCTGCCGGCTTCTGTTTCTGAGCTGCAGCTGTCCACGGAGCTATCACGTGATCGAGGGTGGGGTGTCCTCACCTCGCCTGAAGTATTCAGTCTGGTCTAGACTCTCTTGGTGGTTGGACAGATTGTCTGTCTCATTATTCTTGTTAGTTCCGTAGAACTCTGTTCACAGAACACTGTATAGACTTAGTGATTTTCGACGTTGTACTGAGGTTGTGTGTTTCATAGACACTCTGAGTAACTCAGGTCCTGAGCTGTAGCTTCTGATCTAACTTGTACTGGTATCTATGTACTGTCACAGTCGGGGATTTTCTTATGCTGAACTTAGATTCAGTAGCATGGGAGTTTTGTGACTTTTGTGGAGGATCTGCTGATGGTCCCTACTTAGTGTCGTTATATTATCTCCTTGTTCCTGATTCTGTGTCGCAGTTGCTTGTTGTATTGCTATTGGGCTTAGCATTCTTTTTGTTGTTCAAGCAGACTGTTCTGATTGCCAGTTGGTCAAGAAGTTAGTTTATTTGTGGACTTTGTCAGTCACTTGTTTAAGTCTAGTCGAGTCTTGAGACATAGCGAACTACTTAGAGCACTTACACACATACACACAAACTTACTTGTACATATTTGTAATATCTTATTAAATGTTAATGTACCAGACGGTACTTAAGAATTATAAATGTGATATGTGCTTTCAGCACAATACTATTGTATACGAGAGCAGTGATTATTCTTATTTTGTTAATTACTGTGTTTAATTTAATTTGATAATATACCTCTAGACTTAATAAATTTATTAAATTTTAATTTCTCTAGTTAGTAGCCTACCAGTTGTAATCCTGAAGCACTATTGAATCATACTGAATTCTAATGGATAATTGGACAAGGATACTGACTACTTGTTACGAAAACCCAGTAACAGGCTGGATGCTAGAAGGGCAGTCCTTTCTAGTATTCACTGGAGATCTCTAAGCTTTTAGAATCGCGTTTTTTGTAACACTGGACACGACCCCTGTCCTAGACACGACCCTTGCTCTGGACACGACTCCAGTCCTGGACACGACCCCTGCCCTGGACACGACCCCTGTCCTGGATACGACCCCTTCCCTGGACACGACCCCTGCCCTGGACACGACCCCTGTCCTGGACACGACCCCTGTCCTGGACACGACCCCTGTCCTGGACACGACCCCTGCCCTGGACACGACCCCTCCCCAGGACACGACCCCTGCCTGGACACGACCCTGCCTGGACGCCCTGCCTGGACACGACCCCTGTCCTGGACACGACCCCTGCTGACCGACCCTGCCCTGACACGACCCTGCCTGGCACGACCCCTGCCTGGACACGACCCTGCCTACACGACCCCTGCCTAGACACGACCCCTGCCCTAGACACGACCCCTGCCCTGGACACGACCCCTGCCCTGGACACGACCCCTGCCCTAGACACGACCCCTGCCCTAGACACGACCCCTGCCCTAGACACGACCCCTGCCCTAGACACGACCCCTGCCCTGGACACGACCCCTGCCTAGGACACGACCCCTGCCCCTAGACACGACCCCTGCCCTAGACACGACCCCTGCCCTGGACACGACCCCTGCCCTGGACACGACCCCTGCTCTGGACACGACCCCTGCCCTGGACACGACCCCTGCCCTGGACACGACCCCTGCCCTGGACACGACCCCTGCCCTGGACACGACCCCTGCTCTGGACACGACCCCTGCCCTGACACGACCCCTGCCCTGGACACGACCCCTGCCCTGAACACGACCCCTGCCCTGGACACGACCCCTGCCCTGGACACGACCCCTGCCCTGGACACGACCCCTGCCCTGGACACGACCCCTGCCCTGAACACGACCCCTGCCCTGGACACGACCCCTGCCCTGGACACGACCCCTGCCCTGGACACGACCCCTGCCCTGGACACGACCCTGCCCTGGACACGACCCCTGCCCTGGACACGACCCCTGCCCTGGACACGACCCCTGCCCTGGACACGACCCTGCCCTGGACACGACCCCTGCCCTGGACACGACCCTGCCCTGGACACGACCCCTGCCCTGAACACGACCCCTATCCTGGACGCCATGCCTGCCCTGGACACGACCCCTGCCCTGGACACGATCCCTGCCCTGGACACGACCCCTGCCCTGGACACGACCCTTGCCCTGGACAGACCTGCCTGCCCTGAACACGACCCCTATCCTGGACGCCATGCCTGCCCTGGACACGACCCCTGCCCTGGTCACGATCCTTGCCCTGGACACGACCCCTGCCCTGGACACGACCCTGCCCTGTGCAGTAACGGGCAGTAATGATCACTAACGTGAGGATAACGCGGAATCTAACGCTAGTATCGAATATTTGTTACTCGTTATTTCCTCTCGATATTACCCTCTCGTTATTATCCGCTCCTTATTACCCCTCGCTATTACCCCTCATTATTACCCTCTCGTTATTACCACTCGTTCTTACCCTCTCGTTATTTATTGAGATGGAAAAAAACGAGCTTAACGTAGAGGAAAAAAACGGACGGAAGGGTCGGGAATTAAAACAATAATGAGAAGAGGATAGTAGGAAAAAATTAATTAGAGCTCCCAGAGCTCTCCTAATTGTCGCAAGGCGCGTCTGGCATATGCAAATTACACGCTCTGTCTCTCGTAATTAATTGAGAATAATCTAAATTGCTGAAAGTTCAGGCTAATTACAAGGGAGGGGGAGGGTAGTAAAACGAGACGGGGGGAGGAAACGAGAAATAAAGAGAAAAGTGAGAACCAGGAAGAGAGAGAGAGAGAGGAGAGAGAGAGGAGGAGAGAGGAGAGAGAGAGAGAGAGAGGTGCGGGAGGACTCAAGCGAGAGTTGGTGAAACCTTCCGTGCTGTAGTCTATGTGGTGGCTACAATGTGTGCTGGTGCTGTAGTCTATGTGGTGGCTACACTGTGTGCTGGTGCTGTAGTCTATGTGGGTGGCCTACACTGTGTGCTGGTGCTGTAGTCTATGTGGTGGCTACACTGTGTGCTGGTGCTGTAGTCTATGTGGTGGCTACACTGTGTGCTGGTGCTGTAGTCTATGTGGTGGCTACACTGTGTGCTGGTGCTGTAGTCTATGTGGTGGCTACACTGTGTGCTGGTGCTGTAGTCTATGTGGTGGCTACACTGTGTGCTGGTGCTGTAGTCTGTGTGGTGGCTACACTGTGTGCTGGTGCTGTAGTCTATGTGGTGGCTACACTGTGTGCTGGTGCTGTAGTCTATGTGGTGGCTACACTGTGTGCTGGTGCTGTAGTCTGTGTGGTGGCTACACTGTGTGCTGGTGCTGTAGTCTATGTGGTGGCTACACTGTGTGCTGGTGCTGTAGTCTATGTGGTGGCTACACTGTGTGCTGGTGCTGTAGTCTATGTAGGGCTACACAGTGTGCTGGTGCTGTAGTCTATGTGGTGGCTACACTGTGTGCTGGTGCTGTAGTCTATGTGGTGGCTACACTGTGTGCTGGTGCTGTAGTCTATGTGGTGGCTACACTGTGTGCTGGTGCTGTAGTCTATGTGGTGGCTACACTGTGTGCTGGTGCTGTAGTCTATGTGGTGGCTACACTGTGTGCTGGTGCTGTAGTCTATGTGGTGGCTACACTGTGTGCTGGTGCTGTAGTCTTGTGGTGGCTACACTGTGTGCTGGTGCTGTAGTCTATGTGGTGGCTACACTGTGTGCTGGTGCTGTAGTCTATGTGGTGGCTACACTGTGTGCTGGTGCTGTAGTCTATGTGGTGGCTACACTGTGTGCTGGTGCTGTAGTCTGTGTGGTGGCTACACTGTGTGCTGGTGCTGTAGTCTGTGTGGTGGCTACACTGTGTGCTGGTGCTGTAGTCTGTGTGGTGGCTACATTGTGTGCTGGTGCTGTAGTCTGTGTGGTGGCTACACTGTGTGCTGGTGCTGTAGTCTATGTGGTGGCTACACTGTGTGCTGGTGCTGTAGTCTGTGTGGTGGCTACACATGTGTGCTGGTGCTGTAGTCTATTGGTGGCTACACTGTGTGCTGGTGCTGTAGTCTATGTGGTGGCTACACTGTGTGCTGGTGCTGTAGTCTATGTGGTGGCTACACTGTGTGCTGGTGCTGTAGTCTATGTGGTGGCTACACTGTGTGCTGGTGCTGTAGTCTATGTAGGGGCTACACAGTGTGCTGGTGCTGTAGTCTATATGGTGGCCACACAGTGTGCTGGTGCTGTAGTCTATGTAGGTGGCTACACTGTGTGCTGGTGCTGTAGTCTATAGGTGGCCTACACTGTGTGCTGGTGCTGTAGTCTATAGGGGCTACACAGTGTGCTGGTGCTGTGTCTATGTAGGGGCTACACAGTGGCTGGTGCTGTAGTCTATGTGGTGGCTACACTGTGTTGGTGCTGTAGTCTATAAGGTGGCTACACTGTGTGCTGGTGCTGTAGTCTATGTAGGGGCTACACAGTGCGCTGGTGCTGTAGTCTATGTAGGGGCTACACAGTGTGTTGGTGCTGTAGTCTATGTGGTGGCTACACTGTGTGCTGGTGCTGTAGTCTATGTAGGGCTACACAGTGTGCTGGTGCTGTAGTCTATGTAGGGGCTACACAGTGTGCTGGTGCTGTAGTCTATGTGGTGGCTACACTGTGTGCTGGTGTTGTAGCCTATATGGTGGCTACACTGTGTGCTGGTGCTGTAGTCTATTGGTGCTACACGTGTGCTGGTGCTGTAGCCTATGTGGTGGCTACACTGTGTGCTGGTGCTGTAGCCTATGTGGTGGCTACACTGTGTGCTGGTGCTGTAGCTATGTGGTGGCTACACTGTGTGCTGGTGCTGTAGCCTATGTGGTGGCTACACTGTGTGCTGGTGCTGTAGCCTATGTGGTGGCTACACTGTGTGCTGGTGCTGTAGCCTATGTGGTGGCTACACTGTGTGCTGGTGCTGTAGCCTATGTGGTGGCTACACTGTGTGCTGGTGCTGTAGCCTATGTGGTGGCTACACTGTGTGCTGGTGCTGTAGCCTATGTGGTGGCTACACTGTGTGCTGGTGCTGTAGCCTATGTGGTGGCTACACTGTGTGCTGGTGCTGTAGCCTATGTGGTGGCTACACTGTGTGCTGGTGCTGTAGCCTATGTGGTGGCTACACTGTGTGCTGGTGCTGTAGCCTATGTGGTGGCTACACTGTGTGCTGGTGCTGTAGCCTATGTGGTGGCTACACTGTGTGCTGGTGCTGTAGCCTATGTGGTGGCTACACTGTGTGCTGGTGCTGTAGCCTATGTGGTGGCTACACTGTGTGCTGGTGCTGTAGCCTATGTGGTGGCTACACTGTGTGCTGGTGCTGTAGCCTATGTGGTGGCTACACTGTGTGCTGGTGCTGTAGCCTATGTGGTGGCTACACTGTGTGCTGGTGCTGTAGCCTATGTGGTGGCTACACTGTGTGCTGGTGCTGTAGCCTATGTGGTGGCTACACTGTGTGCTGGTGCTGTAGCCTATGTGGTGGCTACACTGTGTTCTGGTGCTGTAGCCTATGTGGTGGCTACACTGTGTGCTGGGGCGACAGAAAAGCCAAAGAATTATTCATAAATTTTTTTTCCTTGGTCTTCTAACTCTCTTCTTTAAATTTACTGACCAGTTTCCCACAAACTACCTCCAAGTTTTTATAAAGAAAGATATTCCCGTGATTTTTCTGTAAATTTTTTCACCGTTGCGACCTCTGGTGAGGCTTATGATCTCTTAGGGATACCAAATGTCACTGAACGTCCGTGAAAAATATCCCAGTATCCCATAAGCCCATCCCTCGACTTCAATAATTCGCAAAAGGTATCCCCTTATTCCCCAATAACTACGTCAGTAAACTGTCCAGGTATAACACGTACACAAAGTACATCAGACATTGAACATCCAGCTCATTTAAAAAAGGGATACTAGTTTATGTCTTGGAAAGTTTTTTTGCACTATGTTGCTAGTAAAATTAATAGATTTGAGCAAGACGCTTCAATAAGAATCCCGTCCCCCGTTTCCCAGCCCCCCCCTCCCCTCCCCTTCTTCTAAGACGTAGACATCAATGTTGAAAGTATGAAGATGATGGAAGAAGGTTTCCGCAAGTTACTGGTAAGAAACTGCTCCTGTTGCCTATATTCATTCTCTTCTGTGCAGGCGAAACATTTCGGAATAAAGATACCTGACTGTTGTACATGTGTCTTATTCATCAACTTGTCGGTTTTATATATACCATTTATCAACATGTGTAGCAATGACCAGGAGAACACCTGCACATGTTACTAGTTACAAGAACCATTCCCTTGTTAGGGAACAGCAGCGTTGACAACAAACCTGATGGAATGAATCATTCTCGGGTTATAAATGAAAGATCTTGTTCGAAGTACCAAAAGATTCTGGCAACCATTCCAAAACGCCTTTTTCTGGGATTACTTAATTATGCTACGAAATATCGCATATTGATATATTAACTCGCCTGGATCATGTTATAATCTACAGGAAGACAGGAACTCAGGGAATTGATTGATCTGTATATTTCGACCCCCTTCTGAAGAGGACTCCTGAAGCCTCTTCTGAAGGGATCGAAATATACAGGTCTATCAATCTCCTGAGTTTCTGTCTCCATATGGGTTATTATTGAGCAATGACAAGTGTCCATTATACTTGGGTTAGTTATTCGTATTAACGTTATAAAATCCTCTGGGTGGTGTAATGACAACAGCGATGTAGTGATCTTGAGAGATACAAATACCAGCCTCACTCGCACTGAGAACTTTTAGTGACGTCTTAAAACTATTTCAGTCCGATAACTTGAGCAGCCTCATGACATTTATTGCGAATACAGGTGTAGACTATTGGCCGACACACCTTGCTGTAGTACGATAACCAATTAGGAACGACCAAAATAAGCTGGTATTTACAGTGTATATATCCTAAGTACAGTATTTACAGCTATGTACAATGAGGTAAAAATGCAAGCACGAGACACGATGAGAGCTGTGGCGACCAGCAGTGAAGGCAAGTTTGCCAAAAGCTGCTTCACGAGTGTACCACATCGCTTCACAGCTTTGGTGGGTTTTCTTGTGATTGGTGGGTTGAACTAAGGTACTGGTATAATGATGGGGCTCCTGAGTGTTAAACCCTTAGCACCTGGTTCACTGGTCGGGAGGCAGCCTATATGGGTGTGTGACGCACCCTGGATAAAATATATCATACTCATAGCATTCCACAGCACTGTATGCTAAGACGGTGTTGTCAGTGTATGTGTACTGAAGGAAGGATAAACGAAGGGAATCACGTGGAGCCTCGCCCTAGTTTAAATTATACCTGATGTGAGACTGTGAACCCATGTACATACCTGATGTGATACTGAATCCGTGTAGATCAATGAAGGCCAGGACTGCTGGAGGTTCGAACCTTCTTCTGCTGAACCTCGCTCCAGAGAACACACAGTAATGCCGGAGCCTCCGGCACCAGCAAGAGAAAAACTTTCACAACCAGACTGAGAGCAATTATTAACTTGTCTTGTGGATGTCAGCTGTGGATGTCAGCCGTGGATGTCAGATGTGGATGTCAGCTTTGGATGTTAGCCGTGGATGTCAGCTGTGGTTGGCTAGCAGCGTCTTCACCAGTGGATGACCTTGGAACTGAGGGAAAATGCTCTCTCAGAGCATGGAAGAAAACTGTGTGTGAGTTTGTGTGTGTGTGTGTGTGTGTGTGTGTGTGTGTGTGTGTGTGTGTGTGTGTTGTGTATGTGTGTGTTTGTGTGTGTGTGTGTGTGTGTGTGTGTGTGTGTGTGTGTGTGTGTGTGTGTGTGTGTGTGTGTGTGTGTGTGTTTGTGTGTGTGTGTGTTTTCGTGTGTGTATGTGCCTGTGTATACTCGCAGGGGTCGATTCACAGCTACTGGCCGCGCCTCTTCACTGATTGCTACTAGGTCCTCTCTCTCCCTGCTCCCTGAGCTTTATCATACCTCGTCTTAAAACCATGTATGGTTCCTGCCTCCACTGCGTCACTTGCCAGACTATTCCAATTCCTGACAACTCTATGACTAAAGAAATACTTCTCAACATCTCTTTGATTCATATGAGTCTTCAACTTCCAATTGTGACCCCTCGTTTCTGTGTCCCATCTCTGAAAATTCTGTCTCTGTCCACCTTGTCAATTCTTCACAGTATTTTGTATGTCATTATTATGTCTCCCCTGACCCTCCTGTCCTCCAGTGTCGTCAGGCCGATTTCCCTAAAACGTTTCCTCGTAGGACGATCCCCTTATCTCTTGAACTAGTCTTGTTGCAAACCTTTGCATTTTCTCTAATTTCTTGACGTGCTTGACCAGGTGTGGGTTCCAAACTGGTGCTGCATACTCCAGTATGGGCCTGACGCACACGGTGTACAGAGCCTTGAACGATTCTTTACTGAGGTAAGGTAGTTCAAGACTCTGTATCGGAACGCTATTCACAGGTTTGCTAGGCGCCCATATGCTGCAGCAGTTATCTGCTTGATGTGCGCCTCAGGAGATGTGCAGGGTATTATACTCACCCCATGATCCTTTTCCTTGAGTGAGGTTTGCAGTCTTTGGCCACTTAGCCTATACTCTGTCTGCGGTCTTCTTTGCCCTTCCCCCATCTTCATTACTTTGCATTTGGTGGGGTTAAATTCGAGGAGCCAGTTACTGGACCAGTCTTCCAGCCTCTTTGTAGTCCTGTCTGATCCTCATCCTTTCCGTCATGTCGTTCACATATACCAAAAAGAGCACTGGTCCTAGAACTAACCCCTGTGGAACCCCGCTCGTCACAGGCGCCCACTCTGACACCTCGTCACGTACCATGATTCGTTGTTGCCTCCCTGTCAGGTATTCTCTGATCCATTGCAGTGCCCTTCCTGTGTGTGTGTGTGTGTGTGTGTGTGTGTGTGTGTGTTGGTGTTATATTAGTAATAAAGATACCCGGTATTACACACGTGTCATTCATCAATAATAATAACCAAGTGTTTCGTCTTATTCTTTGACAAAGCTTCCCAGATGTTACACATGTGTTTTATTCATCGACAAAGTTACCCAGGTGTTACACATGTGTCTTATTTATCAATAAAGATACCCAAACGTTACACATGTGTCTTACTCATCTAGTGTCAGTAATGTCTGGCAGTAATCTAATAAGCAGTATGTAATCCACACTATGACACCAAAACTCTCCATGCTATGGATGATAATGCCTGGGCCAGCAGTGCCAGAACCTTGGGGAATATACCAGCAGCAGGTGGCACCAAAGATCGTTGCAAGGATTTGCATGAGTGCCAGACATGATGTGGCCAACTGCAGGTGTCACTAATGTTACTGGTGGCTCCTGCATGTCTCCGCCTTTGCCTGACTCACGTCGTGCGTGGCATCATGGCCTTGGCGTGATATCAGCGTGATCTTACGCCCGCACAGGTGCTTGTTCACGCTCTCTTCTCTTTGTTCAATGCTGTACTTGTTCACTAAGTACCTTAAATGAACACTCAGTGAGTGGAGCGTTGCAGTGGTCATGAGAGTGATCCTCACTAACATACTTTGTGATCCTCAATCATTAACTCTCCTTGGAAATATAAACACATATGCAGTATAATGTGATCCTTTATTGACTACGTTTCGCCCACACAGTGGGCTTTTTCAAGTCACAAACAGATCTACCTGGGGTGACTTGAAAAAGCCCACTGTGTGGGCGAAACGTAGTCAATAAAGGATCACATTATACTGCATATGTGTTTATATTTCCATTGTGTCGGTATTTTATACCATTTATTTCCACTAATTCTCCTTAATTAAGTCCTCAGAGGTTATAACTTACGTACTTGGGACTTTCCCAGAGTTTTTGATGTCTTCCCATAACTTTATGGACTGTCAACAGTCCTTTTTTTTGGAGCAAGTACTTTCAGAATTTTTAACAATGGATTATGCACATACATGAATGTGGGTAAGTAGGTGGGTATAGTATTTGTCCATCTCTAATGGTCTGACGAAACGTCCGATTGGTGAAACGTCTTCATTATTAAGCTTGAGTTTAAATCCTATCGACTACACGATTGGTCATTAATGCTTCACAAAAAAAAAATTACCACCAGACATGAATATTTTAATCCTAAAAGAAGGTATTAAAATAGTGATAGTGTATATACACTCAGAGAAATACACTTCTCGGTGTATATGTGTCCTACATATCCATCAGCAAAGGTACCCAGGTGTTATACATGTGACTTAACCTATGTATCCGTCTCTAGTCTACACCATTAATGCAGGGAAGTGCCTAGCATGGGCCAAGACATCTACTGCCTTTATTCTTCCGTTATTATAACTCTTATTCCCACATAAGCACATATAGAACAGAAGAATTACCAAAACTCATACTCTCAAAACAGAAAAATCTTTGGGTGGACAGTGTTACACTTCGACAAGTTCGATAAAGTTCTGACAAACTGAAATATTTCAGCAATAAAAGCTGGCTTCCAGTTTTTTTACCCTCAGTATTGTCGACAGCGGGAGAACCTGACCCATAACAAACATATCACTCGGGCTTACGTAAAAATTCCTTTCACTAAAGCCATCCACTTAGTTCGTTGGTCTCTCGTGACTAAATGGTCGCCTTACCTCGTAACGCAGAAGCAATCACCCTCCATCTACGTCTAATATTGCGCCATAAACCTATAATCGCATGGTCTCCGGCAGCTATAGCAGGTCCAGGACCCCTTTGCGTGTTAATGCGGTGAAGTGTATACATATATATTTCACAGTGAGTTGAGGCGACGAGATTCATACAAATATGTTTCACTGTAGACTGATATAATTCTCTTCAGCCAAAGTGACATTACGAGAACCGATACATTCATACGTGTAGGATAGATCTGTATGATAAGCAAATGTGTATTTAGTGAGAACATTATATGATTTATTAGTTTAAATATTGGTACATGCATAAACGTTAGGAAATACATAAACATATATATACATATGTATGTATATAGATATATAAATAATGGTACATGTGAAGAAGGTTACGGAAGACATGTCAAGAGAAGAGGTGAGTAAAAAGCCGGAAGAGAGGTGAGGTTAAGAGGTGAGAAGGAGGTTAAGGTCAGGTCAAGTCACTCATGTCTTGAAGATCTGTGACAAACGTAAACAGAGATACAGACCAACAATGTTGTGTGTGAAACAGCGCTTCATGTTGGTAACAGTATACAGTTCCGTCAAGCAGATAAGTAAGACACGTGTGAGGTAAATAGGTATTTTATTTCCGAAACGTTTCGCCTGCACATAAACCTTCTTCAGTCGAAAGCAGAGATAACTAAACATAGAGACAGCAGAAGCAGTGGCGAGACAAAGATGATGTGATTAGTCCATCAGCCTGGAGAAGTAGTTTGAGGTAGTCAGTTCCTCAGCCTGGAGAAGTTTTCTGCTGTATAGTCTTGAACTATGTTTACAGACAGACAGACAGACGGAGTCTAAACAAGCTTCGTCTTACTCTGACTCTGCAAGTCCCACTAGCAGTTAAACTAGACACAGACAACATGAACGTCGACTAATCCTTGAAACAGAGCCTGGTCATGGCATGAACTGCCACTTACAAGCCAGTAAATCCCTTTATAGAGTGCAATACCAGTATGTTGAGATATACCAAAGCACTAGAGCATACCGGGACATGTCTAACACGAGTCTGGTACGCGTTTCAGAACAACCTCGCATAATAAAAGATATGGAACAAGCATCAATATGTAATGAGACACGTGTGTGCAACACCTGTGTTGACTTTAACAGCTTCCCAGGTGTAATACTTGTGTCTCATTCATCCACCTGTCGGTACTGTTTCCATTTAAAAGAAGAATAAGTCTATAAACACAGAAATTTACATAGTATCGAAGAGGCATTGTTTCCTGAAGGGAGGCGCCTTAATACTCTTTAAGGGCTCTTGATTCTCTCCTTCCTTAGCTCAAACCTGTTTACCACAGTGGGTTTTTCCAGGATTATAATCCAGATACAACAATACAGTCATACAGTAAGCGATGTATAATTACGAGAAACTCGTCTTGGAGAGGTCAAAGAGCGTCATCATGTAGAGATTTAAAAAACAAATAAATAAAAATTATATATCACGGGATTCTAAATAGGCGAAAAAATAAAGTCGAAATTTTGAGTTTAGTGGTGTACCCAGGGTTGTAAACTGCTGTGTAGCTACTGTTAGGTGAAGATCGTGTGTAAATGTATTTTGGAGGATGGGGGATATATAGCAGTCACCAGCTGCTGAGCTCAGCCCTGACACGCACCACCTGCTGAGTCCAGCCCTGACACGCACCACCTGCTGAGTCCAGCCCTGACACGCACCACCTGCTGAGTCCAGCCCTGACACGCACCACCTGCTGAGTCCAGCCCTGACACGCACCACCTGCTGAGTCCAACCCTGACACGCACCACCTGCTGAGCCCAGCCCTAACATGCACATCACACACACACACACACACACACACATCGGACTGACGACACTGGAGGACAGAAGGGTCAGGGGCGACATGATAACGACATACAAGATACTGCGGGGAATAGACAAGATGGACAGAGATAGGATGTTCCAGAGAGGGAACACAGAAACAAGGGGTCACAAATGGAAGCTGAAGACTCAGACGAGTCACAGGGACGTTAGGAAGTATTTCTTCAGTCATAGAGTCGTCAGGAAGTGGAATAGCCTAGCAAGTGAAGTAGTGGAGGCAGAAACCATACATAGTTTTAAGAAGAGGTATGACAAAGCTCAGGAAGCAGAGAGGGAGGGGACCTAGTAGCGATCAGTGAAGAGGCGGGGCCAGGAGCTGAATCTCGACCCCTGCAACCACAATTAGGTGAGTACAATTAGGTGAGTACACACACACACACACACACACACACACACACACACACACACACACAAACATAAACACACACACACACACACACACACAAACACATACATAAACACACACACGCACACACACACGCACACACACACGCACACATATAGGGACAGCCAGGATAAGAGAAAACATCGTATCCTGGCGCCAGGATAGGATAAGTCGTCCAGTATCCTCCGGAGGTATTTTAATCCACCCGTATATCCTCGGATATCCCCTCCCCTCCCCTCTAATATCCCAGAATTATCCCCAATGTTTGAATAAACGCGATTTGTATATTATTACCGAGGTGTTGCTGGCTGGACCTGACAAGGGTGTACATAGTAGGGTGCCTTAAGGTCGGTTCTGGTATCTGCTGGAGAGGGAATATCGACCATAATGTTGTTGAGGTTGAGCATTGTTCTCTCCCTCTTCGCTCGTTACCTTTCTTCGGTAAGTCCGATAAGAGGGGAGAGTAAACACTGGTCCCCTCGTAAGAGTAATCAGGTTTATGTAGGTAAGTGATTGTGTTCCCCTCAAGTGAGTGTGTGTTCCCCTCATGTGAGTGTGTGTTCCCCTCATGTGAGTGTGTGTTCCCCTCATGTGAGTGTGTGTTCCCCTCATGTGAGTGTGTGTTCCCCTCATGTGAGTGTGTGTTACCATCATGTGAGTGTGTGTTCCCCTCAGGTGAGTGTGTGTTCCCCTCAGGTGAGTGTGTGTTCCCCTCAGGTGAGTGTGTGCTCCCCTCATGTGAGTGTGTGTTCCCCTCAGGTGAGTGTGTGTTCCCCTCAGGTGAGTGTGTGTTCCCCTCATGTGAGTGTGTGTTCCCCTCAGGTGAGTGTGTGTTACCCTCAGGTGAGTGTGTGTTCCCCTCAGGTGAGTGTGTGTTCCCCTCATGTGAGTGTGTTTTCCCCCTCAGGTGAGTGTGTGTTACCCTCAGGTGAGTGTGTGTTCCCCTCATGTGAGTGTGTGTTCCCCTCATGTGAGTGTGTGTTACCCTCATGTGAGTATGTGTTCCCCTCAGGTGAGTGTGTGTTCCCCTCATGTGAGTGTGTGTTACCCTCATGTGAGTGTGTGTTCCCTTCAGGTGAGTGTGTGTTCCCCTCAGGTGAGTGTGTGTTCCCTCAGATTATGAGGTTAAAGTTGCAAGAGAATCGAAGACTAACCCAAAAGGATTCTTTCAGGTATACAGAAGTAAGATCAGGGACAAGATAGGCCCACTCAAAAGTTCCTCGGGTCAGCTCACTGACAGTGATAAGGAAATGTGTAGAATTTTTAACACATACTTCCTCTCAGTTTTTACACAGGAGGATACCAGCGATATTCCAGTAATGATAAATTATGTAGAACAGGACGATAATAAACTGTGCACTATTAGGGTCACAAGTGACATGGTCCTTAGGCAAATAGATAAATTAAAACCTAACAAATCCCCAGGCCCTGATGAACTGTATGCAAGGGTTCTAAAGGAATGTAAAGAGGAGCTTAGCACACCTTTGGCTAATCTTTTCAACATATCACTACAAACTGGCATGGTGCCAGATAAGTGGAAAATGGCAAATGTGATACCTATTTTCAAAACAGGTGACAGGTCCTTAGCTTCGAACTATAGACCAATAAGCCTAACCTCCATAGTGGGAAATTTATGGAATAATAATTGCCGAGGCAGTTCGTAGCCACCTTGAAAAGCATAAATTAATCAACGAATCTCAGCATGGTTTTACAAAGGGGCGTTCCTGCCTTACGAATTTATTAACTTTTTTCACTAAGGTATTTGAGGAGGTAGATCATGGTAATGAATATGATATTGTGTATATGGACTTCAGTAAGGCTTTTGACAGGGTCCCACATCAGAGACTATTGAGGAAAATTAAAACACATGGAATAGGAGGAGAAATTTTTTCCTGGATAGAGGCATGGTTGACAAATAGGCAGCAGAGAGTTTGCATAAATGGGGAGAAATCAGAGTGGGGAAGTGTCACGAGCGGTGTTCCACAGGGGTCAGTGTTGGGCCCCCTGCTGTTCACAATCTACATAAACGACATAGATGAGGGCATAAAGAGCGACATCGGCAAGTTTGCCGATGACACCAAAATAGGCCGTCGAATTCATTCTGACGAGGACATTCGAGCACTCCAGGAAGATTTGAATAGACTGATGCAGTGGTCGGAGAAGTGGCAGATGCAGTTTTAATATAGACAAATGCAAAGTTCTAAATGTTGGACAGGACAATAACCATGCCACATATAAACTAAATAATGTAGATCTTAATATTACGGATTGCGAAAAAGATTTAGGAGTTCTGGTTAGCAGTAATCTGAAACCAAGACAACAGTGCATAAGTGTTCGCAATAAAGCTAATAGAATCCTTGGCTTCATATCAAGAAGCATAAATAATAGGAGTCCTCAGGTTGTTCTTCAACTCTATACATCCTTGGTTAGGCCTCATTTAGATTATGCTGCACAGTTTTGGTCACCTTATTACAGAATGGATATAAATTCTCTGGAAAATGTACAAAGGAGGATGACAAAGTTGATCCCATGTATCAGAAACCTTCCCTATGAGGATAGACTAAGGGCCCTGAATCTGCACTCTCTAGAAAGACGTAGAATTAGGGGGGATATGATTGAGGTGTATAAATGGAAGACAGGAATAAATAAAGGGGATGTAAATAGTGTGCTGAAAATATCTAGCCTAGACAGGACTCGCAGCAATGGTTTTAAGTTGGAAAAATTCAGATTCAGGAAGGATATAGGAAAGTACTGGTTTGGTAATAGAGTTGTGGATGAGTGGAACAAATCTCCCAAGTACCGTTATAGAGGCCAGAACGTTGTGTAGCTTTAAAAATAGGTTAGATAAATACATGAGTGGATGTGGGTGGGTGTGAGTTAGACCTGATAGCTTGTGCTACCAGGTCGGTTGCCGTGTTCCTCCCTTAAGTCAATGTGACCTGACCTGACTAGGTTGGGTGCATTGGCTTAAGCCGGTAGGAGACTTGGACCTGCCTCGCATGGGCCAGTAGGCCTTCTGCAGTGTTCCTTCGTTCTTATGTTCTTATGTTCTTATGAGTGTGTGTTCCCCTCAGGTGAGTGTGTGTTCCCCTCAGGTGAGTGTGTGTTCCCCTCATGTGAGTGTGTGTTTCCCTCATGTGAGTGTGTGTTCCCCTCAGGTGAGTGTGTGTTCCCCTCATGTGAGTGTGTGTTCCCCTCATGTGAGTGTGTGTTACCCTCATGTGAGTGTGTGTTCCCCTCAGGTGAGTGTGTGTTCCCCTCAGGTGAGTGTGTGTTCCCCTCAGGTGAGTGTGTGTTCCCCTCATGTGAGTGTGTGTTCCCCTCATGTGAGTGTGTGTTCCCCTCAGGTGAGTGTGTGTTCCCCTCAGGTGAGTGTGTGTTACCCTCAGGTGAGTGTGTGTTACCCTCAGGTGAGTGTGTGTTCCCCTCAGGTGAGTGTGTGTTACCCTCAAGTGAGTGTGTGTTACCCTCAGGTGAGTGTGTGTTCCCCTCATGTGAGTGTGTGTTACCCTCAGGTGAGTGTGTGTTCCCCTCAGGTGAGTGTGTGTTACCCTCAAGTGAGTGTGTGTTACCCTCAGGTGAGTGTGTGTTCCCCTCATGTGAGTGTGTGTTACCCTCAGGTGAGTGTGTGTTCCCCTCAGGTGAGTGTGTTACCCTCAGGTGAGTGTGTGTTACCATCAGGTGAGTGTGTTACCCTCAGGTGAGTGTGTGTTACCATCAGGTGAGTGTGTGTTCCCCTCAGGTATAACCTGGCAGAAGAGGGGAGAGGTGTGTGGCTCGTAATGTATGGATTACATTATGTGTGTTACATTCAGAATGAAAATAGCAGTCATCACACAACAGTCATCACACAACAGTCATCACACAACAGTCATCACACAACAGTCATCACATAACAGCCATCACATATAACAGTCATCACACATGACAGTCATCACATATAACAGTCATCACACATAACAGTCATCACACATGACAGTCATCACATATAACAGTCATCACACAACAGTCATCACACATTACAGTCATCACACATAACAGTCATCACATATAACAGTCATCACACATAACAGTCATCACACATTACAGTCATCACACATAACAGTCATCACATATAACAGTCATCACACATAACAGTCATCACATATTACAGTCATCACACATGACAGTCATCACATATAACAGTCATCACACATAACAGTCATCACACATTACAGTCATCACACATAACAGTCATCACATAACAGCCATCACATATAACAGTCATCACACATGACAGTCATCACATATAACAGTCATCACACATAACAGTCATCACACATGACAGTCATCACATATAACAGTCATCACACATAACAGTCATTACACATTACAGTCATCACACATAACAGTCATCACATATAACAGTCATCACACATAACAGTCATCACACATTACAGTCATCACACATAACAGTCATCACACATAACAGTCATCACACATAACAGTTATCACACATAACAGTCATCACACATAACAGTTATCACACATAACAATCATCACACATAACAGTTATCACACATAACAGTCATCACACATAACAGTCATCACACATAACAGTCATCACACATAACAGTCATCACACATTACAGTCATCACACATAAAAGTCATCACATATAACAGCCATCACACATAACAGTCATCACACATAACAGTCATCACGTAACAGTCATCACACATTACAGTCATCACACATAACAGTCATCACATATAACAGCCATCACACATAACAGCCATCACACATAACAGCCATCACATATAACAGTCATCACACATGACAGTCATCACGTAACTGTCATCACACATTACAGTCATCACACATAACAGTCATCACACATAACAGTCATCACACATAACAGTCATCACACATAACAGTCATCACACATAACAGTCATCACACATAACAGTCATCACATATAACAGCCATCACACATAACAGCCATCACACATAACAGCCATCACATATAACAGTCATCACACATGACAGTCATCACACATAACAGCCATCACACATAACAGCCATCACATATAACAGTCATCACACATGACAGTCATCACACATAACAGCCATCACACATAACAGCCATCACACATTTAAAAGCCATCACATTTAAAAGTATCAAATGACAGTCATCACACATAAAAAGCCATCCACATTCAGGGCCCTCACATTTTTAAAAGTTTCACACATGACAGCTCACACATTAAAAGTCAATGGCCTCCCCGCACAACAACAGATATTAGTGCCCGGCCCAAAATGTCATCCTTTTCCTTTCCAATTTAATACGCGAATTTAACTTTGCAGACAACCCCAGGGTCTAAGGCCCTCAACAACAAAATACCTTTATTAGTGGACTATTCACAGAGTCAAATGCAATGTTTTGGCTTTCACCCGGGGACCCCCATAAATGATCCTTTGACAACGAAATTAAAGGTCCCAGGTTTTTGGGCCTTTAAAATGCAAAAAGGTAAAAAAGGCAAAAAGGGAGGGAAGCAGGTTGACCTGTGCGTCACAGAGGGCCTTTAAATTTTCTCGGAAAATTTCTAAAAATCCAAAGATGTAGTTGAAGGGGTTTTTGGGAGGGGGGAGGGAAAAACCTAAAAACCCTTTTCTTTTTGGTTGTTACAAGCCCCCGGAGGCAACTTTTTTAACAATTCCAGGAAAAAGCTTTCAAAAATTGACCCCCTGTTGGAAAATTTTCCCAACTCCCGCCCCCCGGGCATCTTTTTACTGGGGGGTTTTTTAATTAAGACACCCCGAAATTTTAGGACTAAGCAAAATTTTGTTTTTAAACAGAAATAACCCCGGAAAAAAAACTCAGGTGAAATTCAGAAAGACATGAGCTCTTAAATCTTTTGCAACATATAATAGAACCACCAAAGGGCTAGAAAATACACTGGACCCATCTTCCTTTAAAAATGATGATCTGATACATATAAACAGTATCAGAGGGCAAACACGAAAATGACAACAAACAGAGATATAGACATGTATGTGCAGGGCTTGACCACCCAAAAACAACTTTAGTAACAAAAAAAGTGGGATCAAATAAGGATGTCCTAAATTAAAAAAAAGCTGGGAAAAATTCCAAACAACTTGGATCCCAAAACTTTCCTTGAAAAAATTGGGCTTTTGCAGCACACGTAACAAATCATCCCCACATAAACAGTCATTCCCCATAACAGTCATACACATAAATTTTATCACACATTTAAAAGTCATTTACAATAACAGTCTCCCCACATAACAGTCATCACACATAACAGTCAACACCAAAAAAAGTCATCACCATAACAATTAAACACAATAACAGTATCACACATAAAAGTTTATCAACCCTAAAAAAGTCAAAAACACATAAAAGTTTATCACAAATAAAAAGTCATCACCCATAACATCCTCAAAAATAACAGTCATCACACATAAAAAGTCATCCAAAATAAAAAGTCAATTTAACCCTAACAGTCATACACAAAACAGTCATCACACAAAAATCTTTACACTAACGTCATCCCACATTAAAAAGTCATCACACTAACAGTCATCACAATAAAAAGGGCATCAACCAAAACAGTCATCCCACATAACAGTACCACACAAACAGTCACCACACATAACGTCATCACAAATAACACATCAAAAAAAAAGTCACCCACAAAAACAGTCATCACAATAACAGTCATCACCCCATAACAGTCACCCCCAAAACAGTCCCACACAAAAAAAGTCACCAAACAAAAACAGTATCACACATAAAAGTCATCCACATAACAGTTTATCAACATAACAGTCATCCCCCATAAACCCGGGCACCACACATAAAAGTCCCCCACATAAAAGTCATCACACATAAAAAGGCACCACCCCTAAAAAGTCATCACAATAACAGAAACCCCACATAACAGTCATCACCATAAAAGCATCACCCTAACAGTTTATCACACATAACAGTCCCTACACCCTGAGAGTCCTCCAAAATAAACTCATTTTTTTACACATAACAGTCATCCATATAACAGTATACACATAACAGTTATCACACATAACAGTCATTTACACATAAAAGTTATCACACATCACGTTATCAAAATAAAAAGTCATCAACATAACAGTCACCCCACATAACAGTCATCACCCTAACCGTCATCCACAATTTCAGTCTCACACATAAAAAGTCATCCCCAAACAGTCATCACAATAAAAAAATTAAACACAAATAACAGTCATCACAATAACAGCTATCACACTAACAGTCAAACACACTAACAGTCCCTCCCCACATAACAAACCCCCCCATAAAAAAATTTTCACAAAAAAAAAAGTTATCACAAAAATAAAAGTAGTCCACATAAACATCACACCCTAAAAAAATCATCACAAAAACCAGGGCATCAACCCTAACGTTATCACACATAAAGGGTTTTCCCCAAAAAACAGTTATCCCACATAACAGTTATCACACGTAACAATCATCACACATTTAAAAGTTATACATAAAAAAATCATCCCACATAACGTTATCACACATTTAAAAGTTTTCACACGTAACAATCATACACATAACCAAATTTTCAAAACATAACCCAAACATCCACCCTAACAATCTCCCCTCATAAAAGTTATCCACATAACAATCATCAAAACATAAAAGTTATTTACAATAAAATCATCCCTAAAGTTAACACACATAAAATATCACCCCATAACCCCTTTTCACACGTAACAATCATCAACATAACAAATTTTACACCCAAAAAAAATCACCCCCATAAAATCTTTCCCCTCATAAAAAGTTATCCACATAAAAAATCATCACCCCAAACGTTTTCAACATAACAATCCCCCCATCCATAAAAAAGTTATTCCCCCATAACCCAACATCACACATAACAGTTAACACATAACAAAACCCTAAAACTAACCCGTTATACACATAAAAAAATCTCAACCTTTAAAAAACATCAACATAAAAAGTCATCAAACCCTAAAAAGTTATCCCACCTAATAGTTATCACGCATAAAAAAATCATCACCCCCATCGTTTTCACAAATAACCCAAACATCACAATAACAGTTTTTCACACATAACAATCACCCCTCATAACGTTATCACCATAACAGTTATCCAAAATAAAGTTATCCACATAAAATTATACACATAAACCAAAAAACAACCAAAAAAAAGTTACAACATAACGGTTTTCCCCATAACATTTCACCCCAAAACGTTATCACACCTTAATAGTTATAAAGATAAAAAACATCACACATAACAGTTTATCACACATAACAATCACCCCTCATAACAGTTATCACAATAACAATCATCACACAAAAGTTTTCACACATAACAATCACCATCATAACGTTAAACACCCCATAAAATTTTTACCTTAAAAATTTTTCACACATAACCGTTTTTCACAATTTCAATCATCACCTTTAAAAGTTATCCCCATAACAAAAACCCCCCTTCATAACAGTTATCCCCACATAAAAAGTTATCCACATAACGTTATCACACTAACAGTTATCACACATTAAAAATCATCACACATAAAAAGTTATACACATAACAATCACCCCTCCCAAAAAGTTATACACATAACCGTTTTCACACCTAACAGTTAACACACATAACAGTTTCCAAACAAAAACAATCATCACACCCTAACAGTTCCCCCATAAAATTTATCACACATAACAGTTATCACACATAACAAACAAACCCCATTAAAAAGTCATTTAACATAAAAAGTCATCACACATAACATTATGACACATAACCTTTTTACACATAAAAAAGTTATCAAATAACAATCATCCCCACCAAAAAAGTTAAAACAAAAACAGTTATCACACTTTACAAATTATCACACATAACAATCATCACCCCATAACAGTTATCACACTAAAGTTATCACCATTTAAGTTATCACAATAACCCGTTATCAACATAACAATCCTCACACAAAAAAAGTTATCAAAACATAAAGTTATACACATAACAGTTATCCAAAATAAAAAGTTTTCACCCCATAACGTTATCCCCAAAATAAAAGTTATCACCTTTAAAAGTTATCAAACTAAAAACAGTCATCAACCCTAACAGGTTTTTCAACATAACAGTTATCACACATAAAGTTTCACACATAACAGATTCCCCCACATAAACAGTTATCACACATAACAGTCAAAACCCATAACCCGTCATCACCTTTAAAAGCTATCACACATAAACAGTTATCACCAAAACAGTTTTACACATACAGGTTTTCACCATAAAAAATCAAACACACATAACAGTTAAAAAACTAACCCGTTAACAACCCAAAATAACAGTAACACACATCACAGTTATCACAATAAAAAATCATCCAACCCTCACATTATCACAAATAACAGTTATCACACATTTAAAAGTTACACACATAAAAAAATTATCACACATAACAGTTTTCACACATAACAGTTAAACACACCCTCACAGGGTTTTCACACATTTAAAAATCATCACAATAAAAATTTTCCCAAAAATTTAAAAATCATCACACATAACAGTTATCCACATAACAGTCATCACACATAACAGTATCACACATTTAAAATTTTTTCCCCCATAACAGTTAAACACACCCTAAAAAGTTTGACACTTAAAAAGTTAAACACAATAACCGTTATCAAATAACCGTTATCACACAAAACAATCATCCACATAACCCGTTAAACACACCCTAACAAACATCACACCCTAACAGTTATCACACATAACAGTTAAAAACATAACAGTTATCACACATTAAAAATCATCACAAAATAAAGTTATACACCTAAAATTATCACACAAAAAGTTATCACACATAAAGTTATCACACATCCCCAGTTATCACACCATAACAACATCACACATAACAGTTTCACCAAAAACGTTTTCACACCCTGACACTTATTTACCAAAACAATCCCTCACACATAACATATACCCCAAAACAAACATAAAACATAACCCGTTATTTACAAAATAAAAAGTTTCACCCCCTCAAGTTAAACACACAAAAACAATCATCACACATAACAGGCTATCACAATAAAATTTTCACACATAAAAGTTAAACACACCCAAAAAGTTAAACACAATAACATTTTTCACCATAAAAATCACACCATCACAGTTATCACAATAAAAATCATCAACCTAACAGTTATCCCCACAAGCAATTAAAACTTTAAAAGTTATCACCCCAAACAATCAAACACACATAAAGTTTTTACACATAAAAAGTTATCACACAAAAACAGTTAAAAACATAACAGTTATACCATTAAACATTTACACATAACAGTTATCCCCAAAAACACAGTTTTTCCCCACTTAAAAAATTTATCACCCCATAACAAATTTCACACTTTAAAAGGGTTTCACACATACATTTAAAAACCCCCCCCATAACGGGTTTTCACACATCACAGTTATTTCCAAAATAAACAGTTATCACACTAAAGTTTCAAACATAATAGTTATCACACATAAAAAGTTATCACCCCATAAAAAATCCACACATAAAAGTTAACAACATAAAAAAGTTATCACCCCATTTAAAATTTAAACACCCCATAAAAAATCATCACAAAATAACAGTTTTCACACATAACAGTTATCACAATAAAAAGTTTAAAACATAACCCGGGATCAAACATAAAAGTTATAAAACATAACATATCACACATAACAGTTTTTCACAATAAACCCGTTTTTCACACAACAGTTTCACAATAACAGTTATTTACCATAAAAGTTATCACACATAACAGTTATCAAAACATAACAGTTATCAACAAACGTTATACACCCTAACAGTTATCACACATAACAGTCATCACACTTTTGAAAACATCCACAATTTAAAAGGTTTTCAAACATAACAGTTTCACACATAAAGGTTTTCACATTTAACAGTTAAACACTTTAAAAGTTATCACAAAATAACAGTCATCACACATGCAATCATCAACATAAAAGTTAAAACCCAAAAAAAAGTTAACACCCATAACAATTTATCACACAAAACAATCTCACACATAACCCCGTTTTCACACATAACATTTTTCCCACATAAAGTTATCAACATAACAATCTCCACCCTAACAGTTATCAAAATACAGTTATCCCCCATAACAGTTATCACACAAACGTTATCACCCCAAAAATAGTTTCCCCACATAAAAGGGTTTTCACACTTTAAAAATCATCACAATAAAAAGTTTATCAAAATAAAAGTTATCCCCACATAACAGTTATCAACATAAAAAATCATCACAAATAACAGTTATCACAATAACAGTTATCAAAAAAACGGGTTAAACACAAAATAACAGTCATCACACATAACAGTTAAACAACATAACAATCATTTACACTAACCCGTTTTACACATAAAAAAGTTAAAACACATAAACCCGTTATCCAAAACATAAAAAAGTTATCACACATAACAGTTATTTACACATAAAAAGTTATCACACATAACAGTTTTCACACTAACAGTTATCACACAAAAACAGTCATCACACCTTTGCAAAATCACCCCTTTAAAAGTTATTTTCCCAAAAACAGTTATCACACATAACAGTTATCACCCATAACGTTTTTCACCTAACAGTTTTTCACCCCATAACCCGTCATCACAATAGCAACTTTACACATAACAGTTATCACACATAAAAAAGTTATCACAAAATAAAAATCATCACACATAAAAAAGTTAAAACCACATAAAAGTTAAACCCCCATAACAATTATCACACATAACAATTTATCACACAAACAGTTATCACACCCAAAAAATTATCACACTTTAAACATCAACCCTAACAGTTATCACCCATAACAGTTATCACACTTTTAAAAGTTATAAAACATAACAGTTTTCACACATTCAGTTTTTTCCAAAATAACAATCTTTACACATAAAAAGTTATCACACATACCGTTATTTAAATAAAACATCACACATAACGGGTTTACACATAACAGTTTTCAAAACATAACAGTTTCACACATAAAAGTTACAAACTAACCCGTTATCAACTAACAAACATTTGCACTTTAAAAGGTTTTCCCCACATAACGTTATCACACAAACAGCTATTTACAATTTAAAAAATCCCTCCCCATAAAAAGTTTTTCACCCCATAAAAGTTAAAACACATAACAATCAAACACACATAACAGTTATCACACATAACAGTTAAAAACATAAAAAGTTATCACAATAAAGTTATCAACATAAATTATACAATAAAAAATTTATCACCAAAAACAGTTATCACCCCATAAAAAAGTTAAACAAAAAACTTTAAAAGTTACACCCCCAAAAAAAGGTTTTTTCCCACATCACAGTTTTCACAATAAAAAATCATTTACACATAAAAGTTAAACACACATAACAGTTTTTCACACATCACGTTATTTACACAAAAACAAACATCACAATAAAAAGTTATCACAATCACAGTTATAACACATAACAATCATCACACAAACAGTTATCACACATAACAATCATCACAATAACAGTTATTTACCATAACAGTTATCCCACATAAACGGGTTTTCCCAAAAAACATTTTTTAAAACCCCAAAAAAAAACAGTTTTCACACATAAAAGTTTATCAAAACCCTAACTTCATAAAACAAAAAACAATTTAACACACATAAAAATCATCACACATAACAGTTATCCCCCACCTAAAATCATCACACATAACAGTTATTTACACAAAAAAAGTTAAACACCCCATAAAAAGTCACAAAACATAACAATCTCACACATAAACCGTTTTCACACATAACAACATTTAACATAACAGTTACACCCCATAACAATCATCCCCATAACTTTTTCACACAAAAAGTTTTTTACCACAAAAACAGTTTTACACATAAAATTATCCCCACCCTAAAAATCTCCCCATTTAAAAGTTTTCACACATAAAAAATAAACACAATAACAGTTTTCAACATAACAAACAAACCCCACATAACGTTATAAACAAAAACAGTTAAACACACATAAAAGTTATCAACATAACAATATAAACATAACAGTTATTTAACAAACAATCATCACCCCATAAAATTTTTCCACATAACAATACACACATTAAAATTTTTCACACATAACAAACAACACACATAACCCGTTATCACACATAACAATCAACACACATAACAGTTTCACCCCAAAACCATCATCCACATTAAAAGTTATCCCAATAAAGATAACACACATAACATTCATTTACACAAACAGGGTTTTAAATAAAGTTATAAAACCTAAAAAATCTTTACAACCCTAACAGTTATCCCCACATAAAAAGTTTAAAACATAACAATCACCCCACATAACATTTTTTTACACACAACAATCATCCAAATAACGTTATACCCCATAAAAAGTTTACCATAACAATCATCACAATAACAGTTATCACACCCTCAATAAACACAAAATAAAAAGGTTTTTCTCACATAAAATTTTCACAATAACGTTTCACCCCCAAAAAATAAACACCCCATAAAAAGTTATCACACATAAACAATCATAAAATAACAGTTATCCCCCTAACAATTTATCCACCAAAAACAGTTTTCACACATAACAAAACATCAAAACATAAAAAGTTAACACATAACAATCTTTACACATAACAGTTAAACACACTTTAAAAATCATCAACATAACAGTTTCACAATAAAAGTTATCAAAAATAACAATATCACAATAACCGTTTCCCCCATAAGTTATCAAATAACAATTTATCCCCAAAAAGTTATTTAACCCTAAAAAAGTTATCACACATAACAATCATCACCCTAACAGTTTCAAACATAACAATCTTTACCCCATAAAAAGTTACAAAAATAACAGTTATACAATAAAAAATTTATTACACATAAAAGGTTTTTTCCCCATAACCCAAAATCACCATAGCGTTATCACACATAAAAAGTTTTCACACATAAAAAATTTTACACATAAAAGTTATCACACATCAAGGGTTTTCACACTTAAAAGTTATCAACATCACAGTTATCAATAAAAAAATTATCCCCACCTAACAGTTATCACCCATCACAGTTAACACACATAAAAAAATTTTCACACATCACAGTTTTTCAACATAACAAAATTTTCACAATAAAAAACTATCACCATCACAGTTTTCACACCTTAAAAATCATCACAAAACAGTTATCACAAAATAACAGTTATCCACCCTAACGGGTTTTCAAATCCCCAGTTATCACAATAACAATTATCACACAAAACGGTTTTCCCCACATCACAGTTATCACACATAACAATCATCACACATAACAGTTATCACAATAACAGTTTTCCCACATTAAAAATCATCAAACATCCAGTTATCAACCCCAAAAAGGTTTTTCACAATAAAAAGTTTCACACATAAAAAAGTTATCACACATAAAATCATCCCCACATAAACCCGGGGTTTTACCCCATAACAGTATCAACATACGGGCATCAACCCCATAACAGTTATCACAAAAAAACAGTTATCACCCCAAACGTTTTCACCATCAAGGTTTTTACACATTTAAAAGTTTTACACATAAAAAGTTATCTCCATAACCCGTTTTCACACATAAAAGTTATACCAAAATAAAGTTATTTACACATAACAGTTATAAAACATAACAGTTATCCACATAACAGTTATCACACATAAAAGTTTTTCACAAAATAACAGTCCCTCATTACACAAAACAGTCATCATTCAAAATTAAAAAATCATTTATCCAAATAATTTTCGTACACAAAAGTCTCACACCGTCAACAAAGATTGTATTTAAAAAAATTTTATTTAAAAATCCTACTTACAAGTTCCCAATTAATAGTTTGTTTAAAAAATCCTATTTAAAAAAACTTGTTTTTAAAAACCTTTTTAAAGACCTATCTATAAGACCTAATTAATAGGGTTATTTTTAAAAGTCAAAAAAAAAAAATCCCTACATAAAAAAATCCCATTTAAAAATTTTTTTAAAAAGTCCCAATTTTTAAAATCCTTTTTTTTAAAAAAACCTACAAAAAAGGGGGATTAAACCAGTTTGGGCTAAATTTTCTCGACGTCATCGGTCAAACGGACAAAAAATGACCTTTTCCTAAGCGCAAAATTTATCCTTAAATGAAATAATTGGTCTTTAAAAAGAGTAATAACCATATGGGAATTTAAATTTCCCGGAAAATAAATTTAGAGAAATAAGTTATGTTTTTTTTGTCCTGTCTCATTTTAGTAAATTAATAAAAAAAATTTTTTTTAAGTGTTAAAGTAGATCAAAAGGGGGCCCATTTTTAATAATAAAAAATATAATAAAAAATAATAATAATAATAATAAATTATTATTATTATTTAAATTTTTATTATTTTATTTAAATTTTTGTTAATTTTTATTATTATTATTATTATTTTATTTATTTTATTATTATTTTTTATTATTATTATTATTATTAAGATTATTATTATTATTATTTATTATTATCATTTTATTATTATTATTATTATATTAGCACATGGTACGAATCCCGTTTAGATGGGAATTTTGGGATAACGTATCAATTTCCTACATGTACTCACTTTTGGTTCATTTCAACACAAACACACAACACACCAACCACACCCCAACACAAACACACACACAAAACACACCCACACACACCTTCAGAGTACAAATTCCACATTTTCCCCGACATTTTTTTCGTGTTGTTTTGTCCCCCGACCCTTTCCTGCCCGGGCCCCTTTCCCCTTTTGGGCACGATACCTTAAGTTTGACAGTAAATTCGTGAACCCCCACAGCAAAAACTACACCAATCACCCAAAATCACCACAACAAACCCACAACAATCCCCCAACAACCACCCAACAAAACCACAACCCAACCCCCACAACAAACACCCCAACCCCTCACCACAAAAAAACCCCCCACCAAAAAAATTTCAACAATACCACAACCCAAACCCACAAAAAATCACCACCAAAAAACCCCCCACAACAACCACCAAAAAAAAAAAAACCACCACAACAATCCCAAACAAAACCACCCCCAATTTACCCCAACAACCAAACCCCAACATACAAAACAATCCCCACAACAATCACCACCAAAAAATCACCCCAACAACCCCACAACAACCACCACAAACCACCACACAACCAACCCACAAAAAATCACCACAAAAAATCACCACAAAAATCACCACAAAAAACCCCCACAACAATTTACCACAACAATCCCCAAAAACCCCCAAAAACCACCAACAATTTCCCCCAACAAACACCCAACAAAACACCCCAAAAATCACCAAACATACCCCAACAACACCCCAAAAAACCCCCACAAACCAAACCCCCAACAACCCCCACAAAACAAAACAACAAACACCACAACAATCCCCCAAAAACAATCACCACAAAAAAATCACCCACAAAAAAATCACCCAACAACCCCCAAAACCACCACAAAACAACAAACCAACAACAACCACCACAACCCAATTTACCCCAAAAAATCACCCCCCAAACCCCCAAAAACCCAACAACCCCCCCAAAAACACCCAACAACACCCAAAAACAACCCCCCAACAACCCAAAAAACACCACAACAATCCCAAAAACCCAACCCCCACAAAAACCCCCACCTCCCCCCTCCCCCCCACCCCCCTCCCAAAAATCCCCCCCCCAAACCCCAAAAAACCCCCCCAAAAACCCCCCCCCCCTCCCCCCCCCCCCCACCCCCCAATTTTCCCCCCAAACCCCCCCCTCCCCCTCCCCCCCCCCCCCCCCCACCCAACTCCCCCCCCTCCTCCCTCCCCCCTCCCCCCCCCCCCACCCCTCCCCCCCCCTTAACCCCACAATCCCCCCCCCCCTCCCCAAAAATCCCCCCCCACCCCCCCCAAAACCAACCCCCAAAAAAACCCACAACAATTCACCCCAAAAAAAACACCACCCACAACCACCACAACAACCCCCCCAAAAAACCCCAAAAAAACCCCCAAAAAATCACCCCAACAAACCACCACAAAAACCCCACAACAATCACCACAACAACCACACAAAACCACCACAAAAACCACCACAACAAACCCCAAAAACAAACCCCCAAACAATCACCCAACAAACCCCCACAACAACCCCCACAACAAAACACCCCAAATCACCACAAACCCCAAAAACCAAAAAAAAAACAATCACCCCAAAAAACAACCCCCAAACAAACACCACAACAATCACCCAAAAAAACCCCAAAAAAAACCCCCACAAAAAAACCCACAACAATCACCACAACAACAAACCCCAACAAACACCCCCCCAAAAAACCCCAAAAAAAACCCCAAAAAATCACCCCAAAAACCCCCCAAATTAAAACCAAACAAAAACAAACACCCCAAAAATAAAACCAAAAATTTCCCCCAAAAAAAAAACAAATTTCCCCCAAAAAATTAAAAAATAAAGGAAAATTGGGTTACCTCAGGAAATTTAAGGAAATTTTAAAACCCGAAAAAAATTTTAAAAAAAACAAACCCTTGTATAAAAACAATTTGAAAAAAAAAATTGGAAAATTGGGGTTTCCCTTGAAATTCAAAGGGGTTTTGTATTTCAGGATTTTTTACCATTGTTCCCAAAATTTAAACCGGCCCTGTTTTTGGGGAAAAACGTTTGTTGGTTAAATTTCCCCTTTTTTGCTCCTTCAAATTTCCCCGGCATTTTTGGTATTTTTACCTAATTTTTTAAATTTTTAAAATTAATATATTAAAAAATTTTAAAATTTTTTAAAAAATATAATAAATATATATAAAAAATTTTTTAAATTTATTTTATATTATATATATATTATATAATATATTTATTAAAATATATAAAAATTTATTTTTCGTTTCCGAAAATGTAAAAAATGGGGCAAAAGAAAAAACTCATTTTTTAAAAAAAAGTCTTTTCTAAAATTTTCTCTTATACGTTAAAAGATAATTTTTTTTCCTTAATGTTAATTTTGAAAAATTTTAATTTTGCCCTCAAAAGAAACTTAGAAAAATTACTTTCCCCTTAAATTTTTTCAAGAACAATTTATTTTAGCTTAAAACCAATAAATATGTTTTGATTTATTTCCAAAAATTTTAAAACTTAAAAAAACAATGAAATAATTTTTTTTTCGTTTGGTTAAAAAAGTTTTTTCCCAAATTTTCCCGCATTTTTACAAATTTTCGCTTGTCCCATATGCCAAGATGGCGTTGCTTTTAAGCCAAGATCGCCCAAATTCTGCCCCTTTTGGCACGAATATATATTTTTTATATTATATTATTATTTTATAAATTATATATTAAAATATATATATAATATATATTTTAATTTATATAATATTTTATATATATTTATATATATATTGTTGAGGGAAAAAAGGAGAGGCGGGGAATTTCATGCAAGGGGCAGGGGGGTATACCATCTTTTAGGGTGAAGAAGAGCAGAATTTTAGTGGGGGGGTAGTGGGCATTAAGTAGAAATGAAAGGGGGTCAAAGGGACTTTGGGAAATGATGGGATCATGACAGAAATGTTAAAAACAGGGGGGGATTTTATGTTGGAGTGGGTTGGGACTTTTGTTTAATAAATGTATGAAAAAAGGGGAAGGTAAAAGGGGGTTGGGCGGGGAGGGATGTATATTCCCCTTTTATAAAAAGGGGAAAGGGGGAAAAAAAGATTTTTAAAAAAATTTTAGAGGGGAAAAAGTTTATGAGTATAAACCCGGAAAAAAATATACGGGGGAGAGTTATAATTGAAAGAATTGAAAGGTTAAAACGAATGTAGAAATTTAGATGAGCAAGGAGGCTTTAGGTGAGTAGGGGGTGTTTAGATCAGGGTTTACATTGAAAACCCATTTTGTGAACAGTATTTGGATAAAAGGGGGGAATTTTTATTGCATTTATGGATTTAGAAAAAGGGATATGATAGAGTGAATTGAGGAGCAATGTGGGGGATGTTGCAAATTTATGGAATAGGTGGTAAGTTACTAAATGCTGTTAAGAGTTTTTTGAGGATAGTGAGGCTCAGGTTAGGGTGTGTAGAGAGAGGGAGAATACTTCCGGTAAAAGTAGGTCTTAGACAGGGGATGTGTATGTCACCATGGTTGTTTAATATATTTATAGATGGGGTTGTAAAAGAAGTAAATGCTAGGGTGTTCGGGGAGAGGGGTGGGATTAAATTATGGAGAATCAATTCAAATGCGAATTGACACAGCTACTTTTTGCTGATGATACTGTGCTTATGGGAGATTCTAAAGAAAAATTGCAAAGGTTAGTGGATGAGTTTGGGAATGTGTGTAAGGTAGAAAGTTGAAAGTGAACATAGAAAAGAGTAGGTGATGAGGGTATCAAATGATTTAGATAAAGAAAAATTGGATATCAAATTGGGGAGGAGGAGTATGGAAGAAGTGAATGTTTTCAGATACTTGGGAGTTGTGTCGGCGGATGGATTTATGAAGGATGAGGTTAATCATAGAATTGATGAGGGAAAAAAGGTGAGTGGTGCGTTGAGGTATATGTGGAGTCAAAAAACGTTATCTATGGAGGCAAAGAAGGGAATGTATGAAAGTATAGTAGTACCAACACTCTTATATGGATGTGAAGCTTGGGTGGTAAATGCAGCAGCGAGGAGACGGTTGGAGGCAGTGGAGATGTCCTGTCTAAGGGCAATGTGTGGTGTAAATATTATGCAGAAAATTCGGAGTGTGGAAATTATGAGAAGGTGTGGAGTTAATAAGAGCTTAGTCAGAGGGCAGAAGAGGGGTTGTTGAGGTGGTTTGGTCATTTAGAGAGAATGGATCAAAGTAGAATGACATGGAAAGCATATAAATCTATAGGGGAAGGAAAGAGGGGTAGGGGTCGTCCTCGAAAGGGTTGGAAAGAGGGGGTAAAGGAGGTTTTGTGGGCGAGGGGCTTGGACTTCCAGCAAGCGTGCATGAGCGTGTTAGATAGGAGTGAATGGAGACGAATGGTACTTGGGACCTGACGATCTGTTGGAGTGTGAGCAGGGTAATATTTAGTGAAGGGATTCAGGGAAACCGGTTATTTTCTTATAGTCGGACTTGAGTCCTGGAAATGGGAAGTACAATGCCTGCACTTTAAAGGAGGGGTTTGGGATATTGGCAGTTTGGAGGGATATGTTGTGTATCTTTATACGTATATGCTTCTAAACTGTTGTATTCTGAGCACCCCTGCAAAAACAGTGATAATGTGTGAGTGTGGTGAAAGTGTTGAATGATGATGAAAGTATTTTCTTTTTTGGGGATTTTCTTTCTTTTTTGGGTCACCCTGCCTCGGTGGGAGACGGTCGACTTGTTGAAAAAAAAATAATACATATATATATATATATATATATATTATATATATATATATATATATATATATATATATTATATATATATATATATATATATATTATATATATATATATATATATATATATATATATATATATATATTTATATTCCTTTTTGCTGACAGACAAAACACCACCAGGAAGAACATGTAAGTTAATAGCAGTTGTCATGGTTTTAAAAATACAACTGGAATTTTAGTGTATGAATGTAAATGTAAATTTTTTTAACCTAACTGCTGAAGTATCTATAAAAAATTTTCACATTGTTTAGAAAAGCGGATGATACGTTTATTTTATTTAATTTTAGTTGTTTTTATATACGCCATCTTTATTGTGGTTTATAGTTTTGTTTGTCTTTCTCTGCAATCAAGTTTAAAATGTAATAATGTGTTGGCCTCTGAAATTGAATTTATAAGAGAATCGACGTAACCATTCCACAGAGTTGTTGCTTCAGGCTGTTTGTGAGAACAGTCTTTTTGGTTTGTCCTGTGTTTACGACTGGAATAACTGTGAAACACACCTGTGTTTACCACTGGAATAACTGTGAAATACACCTGTGTTTACCACTGGAATAACTGTGAAACACACCTGTATTTACCACTGGAATAGCTGTGCAACACACTTGTGTTTACCACTGGAATAACTGTGAAACACATCTGTGTTTACCACTGGAATAACTGTGAAACACACCTGTGTTTACCACTGAAAAAACTAAGACTCACATCCTGGAAAATCTGATTAATTAGGTTTCTAAAAGGAGCAACGAAGTTGCACAGCCAAAGTGGCTGCAACTTAGCTAGTAACCTGGTACACAGAATACTTCACAACGTTGTTAGGTACAACTCTTATATAGGTAAGAGGATGTTGTGAATGTCATGATGTTGTGAATATGATAATGTTAATATTATGATGTAGTGAATGTCCTGCTGTAGTGAATGTCCTGACGTAGTGAATGTCCTGCTGTAGTGAATGTCCTGACGTAGTGAATGTCCTGCTGTAGTGAATGTCCTGACGTAGTGAATGTCCTGCTGTAGTGAATGTCCTGACGTAGTGAATGTCCTGCTGTAGTGAATGTCCTGACGTAGTGAATGTCCTGCTGTAGTGAATGTCCTGACGTAGTTGATGTCAGGCCAGTGTGTCCCCAGCCACCTGCTACACACGACCTTGAACTCTGCCATTCACAACGAGCAATAAATTCTGGATCACTCCACCCTACATTACCACCTTCACCTCGCCAGAAGCCGAGACACTAATCAGACATTCACAACGCCGCCTGTCAGAAAAAAGAAGACATCAAAGACGTCTAAAGTATGTAGATAACTAAAGAGAAAGAGAAAGAAGACCAGCTTGACACGGATGCTTACTAGTCAAGATGACTCACATTAAACCAGGTATATATATCAGACGTATATACAAATATACTCCGATTTGCGATATATTGAGTCAGAGTTAGAGGAGGGGTAACAGAATGGCCGGAGGGATGGGGGTGGGTTGGAAAATGGGACTGAGGGAATGGGGAAGCGTTGGGAAACAGGGTTATCGTGTCCACCTGAGAGGAGTAATAATGAATTTGCCGATATCTGTCACAGATAAATGGATAGACTGTCTAGGATCATTTATGAAATTACTGAGGGGTAAAATTCTTCTGATTTGCTGGGGTTTGACGTGCTGGGGTTGACGTGCTGGGGTTGACGTGCTGGGGTTGACGTGCTGGGATTGACGTGTTGGGTTTGACGTGCTGGGGTTGACGTACTGGGGTTGACGTGCTGGGGTTGACGTGCTGAGAGATTGACGTGCTGGGGTTGACGTGCTGAGAGATTGACGTGCTGGGGTTGACGTGCTGAGAGATTGACGTGCTGGGGTTGACGTACTGGGGTTGACGTGCTGGGGTTGACGTGCTGAGGTTGATGTACTGGGGTTGACGTGCTGAGAGATTGATGTGCTGGGGTTGATGTGCTGGGGCTGATGTGCTGAGGCTGACGTACTGGGGTTGATATATTGGGGTTGATGTGCTGGGGTTGATGTGTTGGGATTGATGTGCTGGGGTTGATGTGTTGGGGTTGATGTGCTGGGGTTGATGTGCTGGGGTTGACGTGCTGAGGTTGATGTACTGGGGTTGACGTGCTGAGACATTGATGTGCTGGGATTGATGTGCTGGGGCTGATGTGCTGAGGCTGACGTACTGGGGTTGATATATTGGGGTTGATGTGCTGGGGTTGATGTGTTGGGATTGATGTGCTGGGGTTGATGTGTTGGGGTTGATGTGCTGGGGTTGATGTGCTGGGGTTGACGTGCTGGGGTTGATGTGTTGGGGTTGATATGTTGGAGCTGATGTGCTGGGGTTGATGTGCTGGGGTTCACGTGCTGAGGGGTTGATGCTCGGGGGTTGGTGTGCTGGGGTTGATGTGCTGGGGTTGATGTGCTGGGGTTGATGTGCTGGGGTTGATGTGCTGGGGTTGATGTGCTGGGGTTGCCTGTGATTTTCCGTGGATAGTGTTAATAAGCTGAAAAGTTACTATAAGTTAGTCTTCACTCACCAGTTGCTTGTTTAACTCAAGTTTTACTCTAGCTGCCATCATCATCATCATCATCATCATCATCAAGAACCATTATCATCATCATTCTCAGGGGATGATGACTCATCGAATGATACTTGATATATTTTCTTGGTCTTCCTATTTTTTTTTCACTCGTCACATAACCGAAGATAAGAAGGAATAACTGTCAACCACAGCACCGTCAACCACAGCACCGTCAACCACAGCACCGTCAACCACAGCACCGTCAACCACAGCACCGTCAACCACAGCACTGTCAACCACAGCACCGTCAACCACAGCACCGTCAACCACAGCACCGTCAACCACAGCACTGTCAACCACAGCACCGTCAACCACAGCACTGTCAACCACAGCACTGTCAACCACAGCACCGTCAACCACAGCACTGTCAACCACAGCACCGTCAACCACAGCACCGTCAACCACAGCATCGTCAACCACAGCACCGTCAACCACAGCACCGTCAACCACAGCACTATCAACCACAGCACCGTCAACCACAGCACCGTCAACCACAGCACCGTCAACCACAGCACTGTCAACCACAGCACCGTCAACCACAGCACTGTCAACCACAGCACCGTCAACCACAGCACCGTCAACCACAGCACCGTCAACCACAGCACCGCCAACCACAGCACCGTCAACCACAGCACCGTCAACCACAGCACCGTCAACCACAGCACTGTCAACCACAGCACCGTCAACCACAGCACTGTCAACCACAGCACCGTCAACCACAGCACCGTCAACCACAGCATCGTCAACCACAGCACTGTCAACCACAGCACCGTCAACCACAGCACTATCAACCACAGCACCGTCAACCACAGCACCGTCAACCACAGCACCGTCAACCACAGCACCGTCAACCACAGCACTGTCAACCACAACACTGTCAACCACAGCACCATCAACCACAACACTGTCGACCACAACACTCTCAAACACAACACTGTCAACCACAGCAGCGTCAACCACAGCACCGTCAACCGCAGCACCATCAACCACAACACTGTCGACAAAAACACTGACAAACACAACACTGTCAACCACAGCACTGTCAACCACAGTGGTATGCTGGTGTTTATGAGGTGTTTGGAGCTCGTCTAGACATGTTTCATTTTTAGAGAACACTCAGTGCTCTGGAAAACAGAGCGCTACAGGACAGAGTTTAAACACAGAACACAAGCTGTAAGCAAGATTTGAGGAGGTCATGATCTCTCAGTGTTGTCTCTCAGGGAGACTGAAGTGTGCTACTCCAGGCGTGAGGAGAGTGAGACATGTTCCCTGGGGGGTGAGAGAGAGATAAAGAAATCCCTTGTCTCTTCAACGACGCATTCCCAAAAGCCTCTGTGCCAACTACGACCATTTATACAAATACGACCATTCATACAAACATCTGAGTGTCGTCAAGGTGGTGTGTATGACCCGAGGGACTCAGGGAGATCTAACATTCGTACACTGAATGCCAGAGGACGTTGAGACCGAACTCCATGGAGGAGTGTGTGAAGTGCGTCTTCCAGTGATGTGAGTGTGGTGAGTGCGTCTTCCAGTGATGTGTATCTTCCAGTCATGTGTGGTGAGTGTATCTTCCAGCGATGCGTATCTTCCAGTCATGTGTGGTGAGTGTGTCTTCCAGTGATGCGTATCTTCCAGTCATGTGTGGTGAGTGCGTCTTCCAGTCATGTTAGTGTAGTGAGTGCGTCTTCCAGTGATATAAGTTTGGTGAGTACGTCGTCCAGTGATGTGAGTGTGTCTTCCAGTCATGTGAGTGTGCTGAGTGCGTCTTCCAGTCAAGTGAGCGCGTTGAGTGCGTCTTCCAGTCAAGTGAGTGTATTGGTGTGTCTTTCAGTCAAGTGAGTGTGTTGGTGTGTCTTCCAGTCAAGTGAGTGTGTTGAGTGCGTCTTCCAGTCAAGTGAGTGTGTTGAATGCGTCTTCCAGCCTCTGACATCGTCCACACTCCCTGGACAACCTCGCCTCAACTTCAAACATCACCGCGTCAAGGATACACTTCCTTCCCACAGAACCTCGACATATTCCAAAAAGAACACTGTCGCGGCTCTCATAACAACAGTGTTCATCCCTCGATCCACCTGTTCACAGCAGATCTCTGTAGGCCAGGTTATTAAGTGCCTGTTAACGCCATTGTTAACCCAACTATGTAACATAAATCACAGCGATGGCATTGGAAAAACGGAAGATTGACTGCATATTCCCAGACTGTTACGAGGTTGTTATATATATATATATATATATATATATATATATATATATATATATATATATATATATATATATATATATATATATTATATATATATATATATATATATATTTTATATATATATATATATATATATATATATAAATTATTCCGTCCCAGGGTGCCCATACCCTCCTTCGTTCAATACCGCTGCAACACGGGGGTGAGGGATGTGGTAGGTGAGTGTGGGGGTAGACTGTGGGGAGAGAGAGAGTGAGAGAGAGAGAGAGAGAGAGAGAGAGAGAGAGAGAGAGAGAGAGAGAGAGAGAGAGAGGGAGGGAGAGAGAGAGAGAAGCATCACTCGCCCTAGAGAAAAAGATTAACACAAGTGAAGCAGATAAGTCAGTGTTAGGATGCTGTGAGTCACTCAGAAAACACCTGCGTAACACTTTCCTAACACTTGTGTAACGCCTGTGTAATACGTGTAACACTTGTGTAGCCCCTGTGTAAAACCAGTTTGACACGTGTGTAACACTTGTGAAAAACCTATGTAACACATGTGTAACATTTGTGCAGAACCTGTTTAACGCCTGTGTAATGCGTGTGTAACACCGGTGTAACACCTGTGTAACTCCAATGTAACACCTGCGTAACACTTGTGTACCACCTGTGTAACACCTGTGTGACAACTGTGTGACATTTGTGCAAAATCTGTGTAACACCTGCGCAACACTTGTGTAACACATTTGTTACACATGTATAATACTTGTCAAACACCTGGATAACACCAGTATAACACCTATAAAACACCTATATAACACCTCTGTAACACATCTGTAACACCTATATTGCACCTGTAAAACATGGGTATAACACCTTTAAAACACATATATAACACCTGCGTAGCTGCTGTATAACACCTATGTAATATCTGTGCAACACCTGTGAAAAGTATTTTTCCAACATTTTTGGGGGTACTCACTGTGTGTAAGTCCCCCTCACTGTGCGTAAGTCCCCCTCACCGTGTATAAGTCCCCCTCATCGTGTATAAGTCCCCTTCATCGTGTATAAGTCACCCTTACCATGTATAAGTCACCCTCACCATGTATAAGTCCCCCTCACCATATGTAAGTCCCCCTCACCGTGTATAAGTCCCTAACACCGTGTATAAGCCCCCCTCAATATGTAAAAGTCCCCCTCACTATGTGAAAGTCCCCCTCACAATGTGTAAGTCCCTCTCACTGTGTGCAAGTCCCCCTCACTGTGTGTAAGTCCCCCTCACTGTGTCTAAGTCCCCTCACTGTAAGTCCCCCTCACCATGTGTAAGTCCCCTTCACTGTGTGTAAGTCCCCCTCACTGTGTGTAAGTTCCCCTCACCATGTGTAAGTCCCCTCTCACTGTGTGCAAGTCCCCCTTACGTGTGCAAGTTCCCCTCACCGTGTGTAAGTCCCTCACCGTGTATAAGTCCCCTCGCTTGTGTAAGTCCCCCTCACCGTGTATAAGTCCCCCTCACCGTGTATAAGTCCCCAACACCGTGTATAAGTCCCCCTCACCGTGCATAAGTCCCCCTCACCGTGTATAAGTCCCCCTCACCGTGTATAAGTCCCCCTCACCGTGTATAAGTCCCCAACACCGTGTATAAGTCCCCTCACCGTGTATAAGTCCCCAACACCGTGTATAAGTCCCCCTCACCGTGCATAAGTCCCTCACACCGTGTATAAGTCCCCCTCGCCTTGTGTAAGTCCCCCTCACCGTGCATAAGTCCCCCTCACCGTGTATAAGTCCCCCTCACCGTGTATAAGTCCCCTCACCGAGTATAAGTCCCCCTCACCGTGTATAAGTCCCCCCTCACCGTGTATAAGTCCCCCTCACCGTGTATAAGTCCCCCTCACCGTGTATAAGTCCCCCTCACCGTGTATAAGTCCCCTCACCGTGTATAAGTCCCCCTCACCGTGTATAAGTCCCCTCACCGTGTATAAGTCCCCTCACCGTGTATAAGTCCCCCTCAACGTGTATAAGTCCCCCTCACCGTGTATAAGTCCCCCTCACCGTGTATAAGTCCCCCTCACCGTGTATAAGTCCCCTCAACGTGTATAAGTCCCCCTCACCGTGTATAAGTCCCCCTCACCGTGTATAAGTCCCCCTCACACGTGTATAAGTCCCCCTCACCGTGTATAAGTCCCCCTCACGTGTATAAGTCCCCATCAACGTGTATAAGTCCCCCTCAACGTGTATAAGTCCCCCTCAACGTGTATAAGTCCCCCTCACCGTGTATAAGTCCCCCTCAACGTGTATAAGTCCCCCTCAACGTGTATAAGTCCCCCTCAACGTGTTATAAGTCCCCCTCACCGTTTTATAAGTCCCCTCACGTGTATAAGTCCACCTCAACGTGTATAAGTCCCCTCACCGTGTATAAGTCCCCTCAACGTGTATAAGTCCCCCTCAACGGTATAAGTCCCCCTCACCGTGTATAAGTCCCGCTCAACGTGTATAAGTCCCCCTCACCGTGTATAAGTCCCCCTCACCGTGTATAAGTCCCCCTCACCGTGTATAAGTCCCACTCACCGTGTATAAGTCCCCCTCAACGTGTATAAGTCCCCCTCAACGTGTATAAGTCCCCCTCAACGTGTATAAGTCCCCCTCACCGTGTATAAGTCCCCTCAACGTGTATAAGTCCCCTCAACGTGTATAAGTCCCCCTCAACGTGTATAAGTCCCCATCACCGTGTATAAGTCCCCCTCACCGTGTATAAGTCCCCTCAACGTGTATAAGTCCCCCTCACCGTGTATAAGTCCCCCTCAACGTGTATAAGTCCCCCTCAACGTGTATAAGTCCCCTCACCGTGTATAAAGTCCCGCTCAACGTGTATAAGTCCCCCTCACCGTGTATAAGTCCCCCTCACCGTGTATAAGTCCCCCTCAACGTGTATAAGTCCCCCTCAACGTGTATAAGTCCCCTCACCGTGTATAAGTCCCCCTCAACGTGTATAAGTCCCCCTCAACGTGTATAAGTCCCCCTCAACGTGCATAAGTCCCCCTCACCGTGTATAAGTCCCCCTCACCGTGTATAAGTCCCCCTCAACGTGTATAAGTCCCCCTCACCGTGTATAAGTCCCCCTCAACGTGTATAAGTCCCCCTCACCGTGTATAAGTCCCCCTCAACGTGTATAGTCCCCCTCACCGTGTATAAGTCCCCTCACCGTGTATAAGTCCCCCTCACCGTGTATAAGTCCCCCTCACCGTGTATAAGTCCCCCTCACCGTGTATAAGTCCCCCTCACCGTGTATAAGTCCCCCTCACCGTGTATAAGTCCCCCTCAACGTGTATAGTCCCCCTCACCGTGTATAAGTCTCCCTCAACGTGTATAAGTCCCCCTCACCGTGTATAAGTCCCCCTCAACGTGTATAAGTCCCCCTCAACGTGTATAAGTCCCCCTCAACGTGTATAAGTCCCCCTCACCGTGTATAAGTCCCCCTCAACGTGTATAAGTCCCCCTCACCGTGTATAAGTCCCCCTCAAACGTGTATAAGTCCCCCTCAACGTGTATAAGTCCCCCTCACCGTGTATAAGTCCCCCTCAACGTGTATAAGTCCCCTCAACGTGTATAAGTCCCCCTCTACCGTGTATAAGTCCCCCTCAACGTGTATAAGTCCCCCTCACCGTGTATAAGTCCTCCTCAACGTGTATATAAGTCCCCTCAACGTGTATAAGTCCCCCTCACCGTGTATAAGTCCCCCTCACCGTGTATAAGTCCCCCTCAACGTGTATAAGTCCCCTCACCGTGTATAAGTCCCCCTCAACGTGTATAAGTCCCCCTCACCGTGTATAAGTCCCCTCAACGCGTATAAGTCCCCCTCACCGTGTATAAGTCCCCCTCAACGTGTATAAGTCCCCCTCAACGTGTATAAGTCCCCCTCAACGTGTATAAGTCCCCTCACCGTGTATAAGTCCCCCTCACCGTGTATAAGTCCCCCTCAACGTGTATAAGTCCCCCTCACCGTGTATAAGTCCCCCTCACCGTGTATAAGTCCCAATCAACGTGTATAAGTCCCCCTCACCGTGTATAAGTCCCCCTCAACGTGTATAAGTCCCCCTCACAGTGTATAAGTCCCTCTCACCGTGTATAAGTCCCCCTCAACGTGTATAAGTCCCCTCACCGTGTATAAGTCCCCCTCAACGTGTATAAGTCCCCCTCACCGTGTATAAGTCCCCCTCAACGTGTATAAGTCCCCCTCAACGTGTATAAGTCCCCCTCACCGTGTATAAGTCCCCCTCACCGTGTATAAGTCCCCCTCAACGTGTATAAGTCCCCCTCAACGTGTATAAGTCCCCCTCAACGTGTATAAGTCCCCCTCACCGTGTATAAAGTCCCCCTCACCGTGTATAAGTCCCCCTCACCGTGTATAAGTCCCCCTCAACGTGTATAAGTCCCCCTCAACGTGTATAAGTCCCCCTCAACGTGTATAAGTCCCCCTCAACGTGTATAAGTCCCCCTCAACGTGTATAAGTCCCCCCTCTCCTCCTCACAATATTTCACACACTTTACTCTCCACTTTAATTTTATTTCCTTTCATATTTTACTCCCGCCTCACGGTAATCTTTGGAAATTTTTCCATAAGTCGAAACTTAAGGAAAATACTTGAACAACATTTATATATATATATTATATATATATATATATATATATATATATATATATATATATATATATAATATATATATATATATATATATATATATATATATATATATATATATAATATAATAATATATATATATATATATTATATATATATATATATATATATATATATATATATATATATATATATATATATATATATATATATATATATATATATATATATATATATATATATGTGTGTATGTATATTGCTAACCATTATATTTTAAGAAGATATGGCATTATTCTTTTAATGAGAGTGCAGTACAGTGCTTGTAACACTGAGAGTGCAGTACAGTGCTTGTAACACTGAGAGTGCAGTACAGTGCTTGTAACACTGAGAGTGCAGAACAGTGCTTGTAACACTGAGAGTGCAGTACAGTGCTTGTAACACTGAGAGTGCAGTACAGTGCTTGTAACACTGAGAGTGCAGTACAGTGCTTGTAACACTGTAGAGTGCAGCACAAGTGCTTGTAACACTGAGAGTGCAGCACAGTGCTTGTAACACTGAGAGTGCAGCACTGTGCTGTAACACTGAGAGTGCAGTACAGTGCTTGTAACACTGAGAGTGCAGCACAGTGCTTGTAACACTGAGAGTGCAGCACAGTGCTTGTAACACTGAGAGTGCAGTACAGTGCTTGTAACACTGAGAGTGCAGCACAGTGCTTGTAACACTGAGAGTGCAGCACAGTGCTTGTAACACTGAGAGTGCAGCACAGTGCTGTAACACGAGAGTGCAGTACAGTGCTTGTAACACTGAGAGTGCAGCACAGTGCTTGTAACACTGAGAGTGCAGCACAGTGCTTGTAACACTGAGAGTGCAGCACAGTGCTTGTAACACTGAGAGTGCAGTACAGTGCTTGTAACACTGAGAGTGCAGCACAGTGCTTGTAACACTGAGAGTGCAGCACAGTGCTTGTAACACTGAGAGTGCAGCACAGTGCTTGTAACACTGAGAGTGCAGTACAGTGCTTGTAACACTGAGAGTGCAGCACAGTGCTTGTAACACTGAGAGTGCAGCACAGTGCTTGTAACACTGAGAGTGCAGCACAGTGCTTGTAACACTGAGAGTGCAGCACAGTGCTTGTAACACTGAGAGTGCAGTACAGTGCTTGTAACACTGAGAGTGCAGCACAGTGCTTGTAACACTGAGAGTGCAGCACAGTGCTTGTAAACTCTGAGAGTGCAGTACAGTGCTTGTAACACTGAGAGTGCAGCACAGTGCTTGTAACACTGAGAGTGCAGTACAGTGCTTGTAACACTGAGAGTGCAGCACAGTGCTTGTAACACTGAGAGTGCAGTACAGTGCTTGTAACACTGAGAGTGCAGTACAGTGCTTGTAACACTGAGAGTGCAGCACAGTGCTTGTAACACTGAGAGTGCAGTACAGTGCTTGTAACACTGAGAGTGCAGCACAGTGCTTGTAACACTGAGATGTGCAGTACAGTGCTTTGAACACTGAGAGTGCAGTACAGTGCTTTTAACACTGAGAGTTGCAGTACAGTGCTTGTAACACTGAGAGTGCAGTACAGTGCTTGTAACACTGAGAGTGCAGCACAATGCTTGTAAACATGAGAGTGCAGTACAGTGCTTGTAACACTGAGAGTGCTGCACAGTGCTTGTAACACTGAGAGTGCAGTACAGTGCTTGTAACACTGAGAGTGCAGCACAGTGCTTGTAACACTGAGAGTGCAGTACAGTGCTTGTAACACTGAGAGTGCAGTACAGTGCTTGTAACACTGAGAGTGCAGCACAGTGCTTGTAACACTGAGAGTGCAGTACAGTGCTTGTAACACTGAGAGTGCAGCACAGTGCTTGTAACACTGAGAGTGCAGTCCAGTCCTTGTAACACTGAGAGTGCAGTACAGTGCTTGTAACACTGAGAGTGCAGTACAGTGCTTGTAACACTGAGAGGCAGTACAGTGCTTGTAAACACTGAGAGTGCAGCACAGTGCTTGTAACACTGAGAGTGCAGTACAGTGTTTGTAACACTGAGAGTGCAGTACAGTGCTTGTAACACTGAGAGTGCAGCACAGTGCTTGTAACACTGAGAGTGCAGTACAGTGCTTATAACACTGAGAGTGCATCACAGTGCTTGTAACACTGAGAGTGCAGTACAGTGCTTGTAACACTGAGAGTGCAGTACAGTGCTTGTAACACTGAGAGTGCAGTACAGTGCTTGTAACACTGAGAGTGCAGTACAGTGCTTGTAACACAGAGTGCAGCACAGTGCTTGTAACACTGAGAGTGCAGTTCAGTGCTTGTAACACTGAGAGTGCAGCACAGTGCTTGTAACACTGAGAGTGCAGCACAGTGCTTGTAACACTGAGAGTGCAGTACAGTGCTTGTAACACTGAGAGTGCAGCACAGTGCTTGTAACACCGATAAATATAGGGAAGTGAATACTTCCAAGGAATACTAGGTCTTGATCTATATATAGAAGAGAAACATTGATTTCTACAGCTGGAGGAACGTCAAGAATGTGAGGAGAAAGTTAGTGACCGTGGCAGACCGTGGGAGACCGTGGAAGACCGTGGGATACCGTGAGACACTGTGCGAAACCGTGAGAGACCGGTTGCAAAGGTTGGTGATCAGTGAGGTTACTGTTTAGTGGTCAGAGAAGCGGTGGTCTGATGGCTTACTGACTGGCAGAGGGCGAAACGTGCATAAATAGACTCACTGATGGCAGGGTACACCCATTGCAGCCTGATTCTCTCTGCTACCAGTCTCTCTCTCTCTCTCTCTCTCTCTCTTAATATGTCCAGTTTTACGACTGCATCACAACGGGTTTGAATCCTGTCAGTGTTTAATGTATTGATTGCCAGTTGTGGGGAACACATGGACGATGTGTAACGGTTGTTATGTGTCCAGAAGGTGAGGCACCGGGAGACGCTCAGCTAGGTCTCCAGGTCTCCAAGTGCTCGGAAACGAAATCTTCATGTCTCCAAGTGCTCGGAAACCAGATCTTCAGGTCTCCAGGTACTCGGAAACCAGATCTCCAGATCACCAAGCACTCGGAAAACAGGTCTTCAGGTCTTCAAATGCTCGGAAACTAGGTCTCCAGATCACCAAGTACTCGGTAACCAGGTCTTCAGGTCTCCAAGTGCTCGGAAACCAGGTCTCCAGATCACCAAGTACTCGGAAACCAGGTCTTCAGGTCTCCAAGTGCTCGGAAACCAGATCTTCATGTCTCCAAGTGCTCTCACACCAGGTCTTCAGGTCTCCAATTACTCGAAAACCAGATCTTTCGATCTCCAAGTGCTCAGAAACCAAGTCTTCAGGTCTCCAAGTGTTTAAAATCAGGTCTTCATGTTCTCCAAGTGTTTTGAAACCAGGACTTCAGGTCTCAAAGTGATCGGAAACCAAAATTTCAGATCTCCAAGTGTTTGGGAACTAGGTTTTCGGTCTCCTAGTGTCTAGAAACCACGTCTTCACGTCTCCAAGTGCTCTGAAACAAGTCTTCGCGTCTCCCTGTGCTCCGAGACCAGGTCTTCAGGTCTCCAAGTGTTTACAAATCAGATCTTCAGGTCTCCAAGTGTTGACAAATCAGATCATCAGGTCTCCAAGTGTTTACAAATCAGATCTTCAGGTCTGCAAGTGTTTACAAATCAGATTTTCAGGTCTCCAAATGTTTAGAAAACAGGTCTTCAAGTCTCCAAGTGCTCTAAAACCAGGTGTCCAAGTGCTCTAAAATAAGTTATTTTGAACCTTAAGGCTAAACTAGAAGGTTCTGCAGTGACCAGCAGGCTGAGATCAGCAAGCTGAGACCAGCAGACTGAGACCATCAGGGCCGTGATCTCAACGTACACAGTGGGCGCCTGGCAGGTCAGGGACCCTCTGGCAGATCCAGCGAACAGAGAGACCATCGATTTTGTATAAGCTCTGTATTGAGACTGGGTGCTGATGTTTCTCCTACTGCAGTCTTTGTGGCCATGACACTTGCTTAATGGACAAGAGTTTAGTAGACGAAGACTAAAGAAAGGAGCAATGCTGTGGCTGGAACAATACTGTGGCTGGAACAACACTGTGGCTGGAGCAATACTGTGGCTGGAACAACACTGTGGCTGGAACAATACTGTGGCTGGAACAATACTGTGGCTGGAACAATGCCGTGGCTGGATGAATACAGTGACTGGAACAACGCAGTGTGTACTCATTTATTTGTACTCACATATTTGTGGTTCCAGGGGCCGATTCATAACTCATGGCCCCGCCTCTGCACTGATCGCTACTAGGTCCTCTCCCTCCCTGCTCCATGAGCTTTATCAAACCTCATCTTAAAACTATGTATGGTTCCCGCCTCCACTGCGTCACTTTCCAGACTATTAGACTTCCTGACTACTCTATGACTGAAGAAATACTTCCTAACATCTCTTTGACTCATCTGAGTCTTCAACTTCCAACTGTGACCCCTTGTTTGTGTGTGTGTGTGTGTGTGTGTCATCACTCTTACACTGTCTGGTTGCTCCCACACTTTAAAATACAAGGTCATTGTTTGGTGCCAAACACTTTATATAACTGATGAATTCGCCTCAGGGCCGCTGAAGACAGTGCAGCACGTCAGTACAGTACGTCAATGCAGCACGTCAGTACAGCACGTCAGTTCAATATGTCAGTCAGTCTGCCAGCTCGTAAAGGAAAGCTTTGATGTTTGCTGGCCAGCAAGCTCTACCTGCATATTAAATTTCCTTGAGTTCAAGACTTGCTGAGTGTGGCACAGCTGTGTGGTGCCAACAGCAGCTGTGAACACACCTCAGCAGGAGCAGCAATTATAAACACATCTCAGCAGCAGCAACAGCATCTGTTATATACACATCTCATATCCACATCTAAGGTAAATCTGAATTCATTGTTACTGTACATAATTTGTTACACTGTCTAAATTGTTATTCAATCCCCAGTGACATGAAATCTGAATCAGCTTGTAATCTATATTACATGCAATTAAACCTTCCTGTAATCCCGAATGTATATGTAACGTAGACCTACCTTTAATTTAACTCTACTAGTACTGGCAATATGCTAACCTGAATGTGGAGCCACTGGCCACAGCTGTGGCTACTGGCCACAGCTGTGGCTACTGGCCTTAATTTGTTTATTAAATGGGAATATGTGAGAATAAAATAAATCTCGAAAAATATCACAGGTATGTCATGGGAGTTTTTTGGAGGGTTTTATGTTGCTTGAGAAAATAATGTTGAAGGTAGTATTTAGAAGCAACAATATTTTTTTTTTATTTATCTGTAACGAGACTGTTGTTATTTATTTATTGTTAGCTGATGTGATCGTTGAAGGAGAGAGAGAGAGAGATGAGAGAGAGAGGAGCGGAGAGAGAGAGAGAGACGAGAGAGTAGAGAGAGGAGAGAGAGAGAGAGAGAGAGAGAGAGAGAGAGAAGAGAGAGAGAAGAGAGAGAGTAGAGAGAGAGAGAGAGAGAGAGAGAGAGAGAGAGAGAGAGGAGAGAGAGAGAGAGAGAGAGAGAGAGAGAGAGAAGAGAGAGAGAGAGAGAAAGAGAGAGAGAGAGAGACAGACAGACAGACAGACAGACAGACAGACAGACAGACAGACAGACAGACAGACAGAGACAGAGACAGAGACAGAGACAGAGAGGAGAGAGAGAGAGAGAGAGAGAAAGAAAGAAAGAAAGAGAGAAACAGACAGATTGACAGAGAGAGTAAAGGTGTGTCAGCCAGGCCACTCAGTTCCTCGCATCAACACCAGACTAGTGGCGTGGGGGCCATTAAGAAGAAATTACCAAAAAATAGGGAGACCCATCACGTCACTTCTCAAAAATTTGATCCCCATCATTAATGTTACTATATCATAATTATGTTTCTTACGTGGCAGTTCCATCAGAGTTGGTCACTCAGAGATGGAGCTGCGACGCACTCAGATGCACCTCACTGATGGATGATGACTGGCAATAAGATCACAGTAAACAGGTGATTTCATAATATGAATATTTCCTTTGGTTTATATAAATTAGATCCATTTATAATTAATAGAATTTGGGAAGAATTTAATAATACACTGGACAAATAATCTTTAAAATTTCTTATTTCTTGGGTAGAATAGTTTGTGGGGTGAGTTGTGCCAAGGACCTTTCCAAGTTGGCTCGCCGCGCGTCACGTGTTTAAACCGTTGTGGGATCTGATAGTGAGGTGCCGACCAGACCCCTTATATAGCTTCCTTGGATGCTTTACTTTCATAGTTCCTTGATAATGTGAGTAGTCACGAAAGCGCTTGGAATTTCTCTATTCTTTCAGAGTGGTTGTTTTGTATATATATATATATATATATATATATATATATATATATATATATATATATATATATATATATATATATATATATATATATATATATTTTTATATATATATATATATATATATTATATTATATTATCCATCCTTGACTATTACTCAGTTACTTCATTCATTGCTCTTTCACGATAGAAATGTCGCTTCATTCACTGAAATATTGCATTCGTGCAAGATAAAATGTTGTTCCCTTTCCTCTGGTTGCAAGATTATTATTATTATTATTATTATTATTATTATTATTATTATTATTATTATTATTATTATTATTATTATTATTATTATTATTATTATTATTATTATCAATATTATTACTATTATGCACAGAAAATGAAAAAAAATGGAAAAGGCCACAAGAACATAACTGTTATATCAGTGGGGAAGTCAGTGATACGAGGGTTATACAACTCTTGGGGAATCATATCTCCTTGGATCAAGAGCCTTACACCAGCAGCACGGCATCACATTATATTCACTAAGGTAAAGTATACTTTAATCTCCAAACGTAGACAAAACAAGGATAGCGGTTTACTTTCAACGTATATACGTTATATAATTTGAGAGATGTATACACAGTATATACATATTTCATTGTATAAACAATGTGTATATACGCACACACCTCTGTACACAGCAAGTGTCACCTCCCAGTGGACATAACATTGAAATTCAAGGACATAGTACTGGTCCTTCAACTGACAAAGTAGGTGAGTGTATCCTCCAGTACAGCTTCTACATAGTGTATATACATCGGTTAAAAGGTGTTTATATAACGAGGTAAACTACCACAGTGTGCATTATGCTGTATACTGAAGCCTTCGATGTATATTCCTTGGTGGGACTGATGTATTCCTCCCACCTCGTCATCTTACAGGTAGTATGACTCTCCTTTAGATAAAGTCAAGTAGTACACAGTCTCTGAAGATTCTGAGTATATTGCAAGTTCTTGAGTAGACTCATGTGTCATGGTTCAATTTCCCTCAGAAATGCTTGAAAAGCTTTAAAAGAAGAGAAAATATTGAGAAAATTTATAGTTTCAATATGTGATCAGTTAGGCTATAGGTAATAGTGGTCCAGACTGCGATCACTTAGGCTATAGGTAATAGCCAATGAGGAGAGGAAATGATCCATCATGAGCGGTATTAATATTGAGCCTGAGTGAGCCCCACCGTCCATCATGCTGCCAGATCCTTGAGCACAGGGCTCACACCCTATCATTACTACACTCTACTTACCACACACGAGAGTACAATCTTTTCTCTTTGCCGTACTTCGCATAAGTGGACTTCTTTTCAACATTATTGCTTTATTGACACAATAGAATTTACTGGATAAGCATTTCTGTCTTGTCTCAGTTGCTTTTATAGGCCAGGTCTTATTTAGGTACTCTATCGTCCCCTTCCCTCCAGCTGGGGGCAACATCGTGTGCTGCTGGCAGGTAACAGCTGGGGTGCAACATGATCGTGGCAACATATAGCAGGGAATGTTGTTGTTATGTGTGAGCTGATGGTCGCAGAGGTCGGTCAGAAGACCAAGAGTGACCTGGTAGTTATTAGGTCTCAAGACCAGGGGTAACCTGAAGGTGGACAGGTCGCGATCAGGCCGAGACCAGGGGTGACCCCGGTACTGGTCTGGTCAATACGCATCTCCCACTAAGCAGTGGATAGGTTGAGAGACTGACCACCTCGTAGGTGGGTCCCTCAACCGAATACCTCAAATACACCTACTGTCTACAGTGTTACATTCGTCTGTATTAGACTGCTGTGAACGGGAAAAGGCACGGGCAATAAAGATACCCAAGCATTGCGCATGTGTCTTATTTATCGACGTCAGCGTTCCCGTTCAATGGCTCGCATGAGCACCTCGTTAATCGAATCAAACGAGGTAAATAACAAATCAAAACCTTAAGAAAAACACACACACACACACACACACACACACACACACACACACACACACACACACACACACATACACACACATACACAAAAGAACTGGCAATTTAGCCATCACTGTGAACAATTACCGATGAGAGCGTCGCCCCTGATGGCTGTCGAGCCATTAAGAACGTCTAACACGCAGAGTGGCGTACAATCACGCTCATACGCCGCTAATTGTTACCTAACTTTTACTCCAGTTAGTTGACTCGTCTGAGAAACTCTCTCAGCTCGGGTGTTGCTCCTGTCATTAAACCTCTAATGACTTTTTAAGGGTTTCATTAAGGCTTCATTGTGGCAGTGTTTGGTTAGTTGTAATTTTAACATCACAAGACATTTCAAGAATTTTTTTTTATATCCATGTTTATGGGAAAGCATCAAACACGCAAGGGCTATACAGCGCCCGAGGAATGAGAGGAATTGGCTCTTCATTAGTTAATGTATTTGTTAGAACTCTTGGCTCTCTATATGTGGTAGAACTCTTAACTCTATTTAGGTTAATATATGTGTAGAACTCTCGATTGTGTGTTAGTTAATACTGTAAGATCCTCACTCACCAAAACAGTTAAACTCACAAATTTGTTGAGCATAGAGAGTGGGAAAGGTCACTTTGGGAATTACTCAGGGCAAAACATCGCAGCTTAAGTGGAGAATCCAGATTTGCACTTGTAAACTGTGTCTGACACACTTGTTGCTGTCGTGAGTGCCTCGGTGTGTGTGTGTCTCTCTCTGCTTGGGAAGAACGATATTTACAATGCTTAATTTATGCCTTAAGAATTACGTCGGCGCCAACAATTGTACTTTATATTATAGATATATTTTCAGTATTCAGAATGCTTCCGTGGCTGGTGGCAGTATATTGACCATTTCTGGATGCGCTGGAATTGTATCGTGTGTGTTGCAGACCTGATTATAGTCTGGGTTAACTTAGGATAACTCGTTTGCCAAATGTTCTCTGGTCGTGTGACTGGTGTGGAAGTGAGTGTAACTGTCTTCCAGACAAGTGATCTTACCAGCTGGCAACGTAGTAATCTTACCAACGCATACTTGTGGCCCTTTAAGGACACATATCCTTTAGTCTGGTGATTACACCTGCCATTACAGGTGTTATCACCAGCAGAACCTGACAGGTAAACACAAGAGTCCTGCCTCCACTGGGTTGCTCACCTGTGAGGGGTGTGTGTGTGAAGCAATTTACCTGCTCAGGTAGTCAATGTCCTGGTTACCTCAGGTTTGACGACCACATTACTTATACATGCGTGCGCGTTGGCATCTTTCGACAAGAAGGATTACCTATGCCGGTCCCTGATTTCTCAAGCAATTACTGTCCCAACCATGACTGCGACCTGGTTAACCATGATAATCTCCAACGTTAGCATGATATGGGATTTCACAACCATAATGGCATTTTTTACACCATGATTAGCGACTATTTTAACTACGACAATGTCTTTCTTAACCATGAAAGTGATTCTTCTAAGCATGTGTCATTTTCATAGCTATTACAGTGACTTTTTAAAGAATGGTAGTGACTTTTCTAAGCACGATGGAGACTCTCTTAACAAGAATAGCTTCAAGAGGAGGGGCCAGGAGCTGAGATTGACCCATGCGACCACATAGAGGTGAACATAAATAACTACACACACACACACACACACACACACACACACACACACACACACACAGGCTGTTAAAAGAACCGACTACCGCCAAAATTTACAGGGGACAAAAATGAATATTAAGCAAGAGAGGGGATAACAAGGTCTATAAACAAGTGGAATACGTCCGGCGGCCTCAGACCCACACAATAGAAAACCATAACACTACAAAACACTGAATATCTTACAATAAAACTGTTTTTCGAAATACCACACGCTATTTTCCATCCTAAACTTTTGCAAACACCCTACACAAGCTCCCCCAGGGGTAGAGATATCAGTAATCAACATTGCATATGCGCATTTGGCTCCGCCTTGTTTTTTTACCGCTGAGTGTGGGCGTTAGTGCGATATATCTGCTTGTAAATAGAGTGTGGGAGTGGAGGCTAGCACGGGGAGTGTTGGGAAGGTATCCTCACTGAGGAGGATGGCTTAGGAAGGATAGACTTCAAGATCCTCTTAAGAGTGGGATCCTGTGACGCTGGAGACAGTGAAGGTGGAGGATTAGAAAGAGAGAGAGAGAGAGGGGGGAGGGGAGAGGGGAGAGCAAGGGGGTGGATTAGAGATATTACAGGATGGCAGAAGAGGAGAAAGCTGGAGAAACTTCAAGAAGAAGAACAAGGGAGAGAAGGATAAGTACGTAAAGAGAGTGGGAGGCGACACACGGGGCTTTCAAGCCACCAACTGAATTGCCAAAGAAATCAAAGTTTACAAACTTTATGTGGCATTGTAACTACTTGTGCGTGTGTGTGTGTGTGTGTGTGTGTGTGTGTGTGTGTGTGTGTGTGTGTGTGTGTGTGTGTGTGTGTGTGTGTGTGTGTGTGTGTGTGTGTGTGTCTGTCTGTCTGTCTGTCTGTATCTGTGTCCCAATAACGGGATTAAAATTTAAAAAAAGTCACCGAGAGACACAAGGTACAAGGCACTTTAGAGGTACAAAGTACTAGGTACATAATACATTGTACTAGGTACATAATACATTGTACTAGGTACAAGGTACTAGGTACATAATACCTTGTACTAGGAACAAGGTACTAGATACATAATACCTTGTACTAGGTATAAGATACATAATACCTTGTACTAGGAACAAGGTACTAGATACATAATACCTTGTACTAGGTATAAGATACATAATACCTTGTACTGGAACAAGGTACTAGATACATAATAACCTTGTACTAGGTATAAGATACATAATACCTTGTACTAGGTACCAGGTACTAGGTACATAATACCTTGTACTAGGAACAAGGTACTAGATACATAATACCTTGTACTAGGTATAAGATACATAATACCTTGTACTAGGTACCAGGTACTAGGTACATAATACCTTGTACTAGGTACAAGGACCAAAGTTACCACTATCACAGATGCGGATGTCTCTTGGCTACTACGAGGTACCAGGTATTATGTAACACCTGTAGAACAGATGTCATTACATTACTGGTACACACAATACTGGGAAGAACACGTTTCGCCCACCAGTGACTTTCCATTCCAACACAGCGGACAGAAATAAAGTCACAGGTGGGCGGAAGACCTCATTAATAAAGACACCCAGGTGTTGCACATGTGTCTCACTCATCAACAGGTGTACAGGTGTTCTCCCACAGTAATTACACAAAAAAGTCTTACCTCAACTTCACTTAAAACAAATATTTTCGTACCATCCGAATGTTCATTTTAACGGAGTTAACAACTACGGTACATATATTATAAACAAGACTCGTTGAGTTTTATAGCATAAAAATATACGAATATAAATTGTTTAATAAACCATCGCTATTGTTGTATATTTTATTCTTTCCAAAGAAATGTGTTACAGTGTTATCGTTAAAATTTGATAATCGCTACGGATCCACAGGATCCAAAAAAATCTCCCAATTACCTAAATCTTAAAACTTCAAAACTAGACGCCCAAAGTTCATACATTATTAATACTATATCTTAATATAAATACCTGCCCAAAACAATACTGTCTTACACCCAGTTGTAACATTCTCATACTTGTAGATGAATGGTTCAGAGAACCGACATGTTGATAAATTAGACACATGTGCAACTCTTGGGTATCTTTATTGAGGAAAACGTTTCGCCACACAGTGATTTCCATCAGTAAAATGAAGGGACTGAGAAGCCATGTGTGGCGAAACGTTTCCCCCAATAAAGATACCCAAGAGTTGCAAATGTGTCTAAATCATTCTCTTTACTATAGACTACTTTCAACAATCACGATTTTTATATTCCCATAATGTAATTTCAATATTTATTATTGTAAGTAATGTAATAAGAATAAAATTAATGTCTACTATAAACAAAAAAAATATGTGCAATTTAAAAGAAACTATGATCAATTCCTTGTATTAAGTAGTCAGAAAGCATTACATTAAACTCTGGCAATAAAGCCTAGGCAATGATAGTGGCTCTTTATACTGGAACTAATTAATGTAATTTTATAATCTTGTTGGCCAGACGACTGTTTAAACAGGTGTTCTATGTATATACGGAATGTTTGTGACAAGGTTTAAATTTAAACGTCTTATTTTCAAAATATATATAACCTGGTTAATATGATTGTTCGGTTAATTGGGTTTTAAATAGTGTATCGACTAAAACGAGGTCATTAAGGCTGCAAGTGGCCTGGTCAACACCAGTCATGTATACTTTATACCCTAAGATAATCGATACAAATAATCTGCCAGGGTATGTATACCCTGAGAGACATACATTCAACCAATGATAGTGTTGTTTAAAAAAATATTATAATGGCACCATAGCAAGAAACCATTTCGTATATTTTTTAATTTATTACTACAACGGTTTAAAAATTTGTATTTCTGGGGTCACGTCCTGATAATGAAAAAAAAAACCCTATCGAAATGCGCAGACATTTTGGGTCGTTGTAAAAAATAAAATACACTCAACTGTGGTATGGAGGCCGAAAGCAAAACAAAAAATGTATACATATACATATTAATTAGGATGATAGTTAAACTGTTATCAAAAAGGGAATTATTTTTTTAATTGCCCAAAACGGTTCCCTTTAACCCCTGAACTAACCAGAATATAAAACACTTAATTGCTTTAATTACTTGACCGTGTCATAGTAATTTCCGCGGTGTGTGATTCACCATATACTGAACCCAAACTTGGGGCCTCTGTACCAACCACCACACCCAAACCCAAAATATATACATACATATGGCATATATATATATATATATATAATATATATATTATATAAATATATATATTATATATATATATAATATATATATATATATATATTATATATATAAATATATATATATATAAATTATTTTGTGTGTGTGTGTGTGTGTGTGTGTGTGGTGTGTGTGTGTGTCTGTGTTTGTGTGTGTGTCTGTGTGTGTGTGTAACCATATCTCAGTCACCATACACATTTTTTGCATAAATCTCCAACAAATCCCTCCTGTGAGAGGTAGTGTGAGGAGTAAATCTCTTAGACAGAGGAACAGGACTTTCTGTAAGACTGGCAGTTCCAGGAGCACGTCCTGGAGGTTGCAAAATTGGCAGTTCCAGCAGCACGTTTCCCGGAGGCTGCAAAACTGGCAGTTCCACCAGCACGTCCTGGAGGTTGCAATATTGGCAGTTCCAGCAGCACGTCCAGGAGGCTGCAAAACTGGCAGTTCCACCAGCACGTCATCGAGGCTGCAAGACTGGCAGTTCCAGTAGCACGTCCTCGAGGCTGCAAGACTGGCAGTTCCAGCAGCACGTCCTGGAGTCTGCAAGACTGGCAGTTCCAGCAGCACGTCCTGAAGGCTGCAAGACTGGCAGTTCCCAGCAGCACCGTCCTGGAGTTGCAAGACTGGCAGTTTTCCCGCAGCACGTCCTGGAGGCTGCAAGACTGGCAGTTCCAGCAGCACGTCCTCGAGGCTGCAAGACTGGCAGTTCCAGTAGCACGTCCTGGAGGCTGCAAGACTGGCAGTTCCAGCAGCACGTCCTGGAGGCTGCAAGACTGGCAGTTCCAGTAGCACGTCCTCGAGGCTGGCAAGACTGGCAGTTTTCCCGTAGCACGTCCAGGAGGCTGCAAGACTGGCAGTTCCAGAGCAAAGTCCTCGAGGCTGCAAAGATGGCAGTTTTCCCGTAGCCGTCCTCGAGGCTGCAAGGCTGGCATTCCAGTAGCACGTCCCGGAGGTGCAAGACGGCAGTTTTCCCGCAGCACGTCCTCGAGGCTGCAAGACTGGCAGTTCCAGTAGCACGTCCTGGAGGTGCAAGACTGGCATTCCAGCAACACGTTCCTGGAGGCTGCAAGACTGGCAGTTCCAGCAGCACGTCCTCGAGGCTGCAAGACTGGGGATTTCAGTAGCAGTTTTAGGAGGCTGCAAGACTGGCAGTTCAGCAGCACGTCCTCGAAAGGGTGCAGACTGGCAGTTCAGTTTGGGACGTCCAGGAGGCTGCAAGACTGGCAGTCCAGCAGCACGTCCAGGAGGCTGCAAGACTGGCAGTTCCACAGCACGTCTCGAGGCTGCAAGACTGGCAGTTCCAGTAGACCGTCCAGGAGGCTGCAAGACTGGCAGTTCCAGCAGCACGTCCTGGGGGGCTGTAAGACTGGCAGTCCGTAGCACGTCATGGGAGGCTGCAAGACTTGGCGTCCAGTAGCAAGTCCGGAGGCTGCAAGACTGGCAAGTTTCAAGCGGCACGTCCCGGAAAGGGTGCAAGACTGAGTTCCATAGCACGTCCTCGAGGCTGCAAAGATGGCAGTTTTCCCGCAGCAGTCCTGGAGGCTGCAAGACTGGCAGTTCCAGTAGCACGTCCAGGAGGCTGCAAGACTGGCAGTTCCAGCAGCACGTCCTCGAGGCTGCAAGACTGGCAGTTCCAGTAGCACGTCCTGGAGGCTGCAAAACTGGCAGTTCCAGCAGCAGCCTGGGGCTGCCAAGCTGGCAGTTCCGTTAGCACGTGCTCGAGGCTTTCAGACGGGAGTTCCAGAATAGCACGTCCTGGAGGCTGAAGACTGAACTTCAGTAACATCCACCAGTTAACTTTCATATTTTTTTGGGAAGCGTGTACAGTCTTGATGAAATTCGCTTTATTATTTAGCTAAAAGTGACTAAATCCGTATGGGCTAACTTATTGCAGAGTTTTATTAGATGAATTTCAGGAAGAATGAAGGCTGAAGTATTTGTTTTAGAGTCAAGTCTGTACGAAACTCATATTCAGACTTTGAAAAGACTTTCGATTTAGGGAAGTCGGTGTTGTGCAGTGAACTGAACTCTGAACAATGAACTCAACTGTCTTATTGATGTTAGTTCAGTCTTATGTATGTCAGTTCAGTCTTATTTGTGTAAGTTCAATCTTATTGACGTTAGTTCAGTCTTACTGATGTTAGTTCAGTAACTAACGTCAATAAGACTGAACTAACGTCAATAAGACTGCAGCAGGCTTTTCACAGACAGACTGTTCACGAAGGAAAACAAAAAGTCTGAAGGGACTTAACGTGGGAGCACAAAGCAAGTCTTATTGCCCATTAGACTTTTTTTTAAATTACATGGAACGTAGGAGGTATTAAAAAAAGTCTGACTCACTTTCATACGTCTGTTTCACATTACTGTCGAAATCATAACCTTTTCAGACTTTACGAAAAGCCTTAGACTGGAGAGAATGAAAGAGCATTTTGATATATAAAGTCTGAAAATCAGCCTTCATAACTGGGTAACTGATTGACGCAACTCAAACACTTGTTAACGCAACCCGAGCATTGGCTGACGCAACTCAAGCACTGGCTGACGCAACTCAAGCACTGATTGATGCAACTGAAGCACTGGCTGACGCAACGCAAATATTGGCTGACGCAACTTAAGCACTGGTTGAAGCAAATCAGTGGAAATCGTTAGCAAGGTTAAATTTACAACAAATTTACTCTATGTGCAGGGCTTCGCCCAGTCACATTTCGCTCTTTGAAGGATTTTGTAGTCATGTTTCGCTCCGTGTAGAGCTTCATCAGGTCATGTATCGCTCTGTGTAGAGCTTTATCAGATCATGTTTCGCCCTGTGTAGAGGATAATCAAGTCTGTACTAGGCAGGGTGAGCTAGGCATGATTCCTAGCAATGCCTAGCGGCTCAGTGACATTGCACAAAAAATCTCTATATATGGCATTTTTTCATATTTTTAATCATTTTTTTTATCTAGTGTGTGTCAAGGTTATTAATGATGTTCAGTCGCTGTGATCACTCTGGCAGGTGCTGTGATCACTCTGGCAGGTGCTGTGATCACTCTGGCAGGTCCCTGTGGATCACTCTGGCAGGCGCTGTGATCATTTGGCAGGTGCTGTGATCACTCTGGCAGGTGCTGTGATCACTCTGGCAGGTGCTGTGATCACTCTGGCAGGTGCTGTGATCACTCTGGCAGGCGCTGTGATCACTCTGGCAGGTGCTGTGATCACTCTGGCAGGTGCTGTGATCACTCTGGCAGGGCGCTGTGATCACTCTGGCAGGTGCTGTGATCACTCTGGCAGGTGCTGTGGACACTCTGGCAGGTTGCTGTGATCACTCTGGCAGGTGCTGTGATCACTCTGGCAGTGCTGTGATCACCTTGGCAGGCGCTGGGGATCACTCTGGCAGGCGCTGTGATCACTCTGGCAGGTGCTGTGATCACTCTGGCAGGCGCTGTGATCACTTGGAGGCGCTGTGTCACTCTGGCAGGTGCTGTGATCACTCTGGCAGGTGCTGTGATCACTCTGGCAGGCGCTTGTGATCACTCTGGCAGGTGCTGTGTCACTCTGGCAGGTGCTGTGATCACTCTGGCAGGCCCGCTGTGATCACTCGGAAGGTGCTGTGATCACTTGGCAGGCGTTTTGGTGATCACTTGGCAGGTTGTGTGATCACTCTGGCAGGTGCTGTGATCACTCTGGCAGGCGCTGTGTGATCACTCTGGCAGGCGCTGTGATCACTCTGGCGGGTTTGCTTGTGATCACTCTGGCAGGCGCTGTGATCACTCTGGCAGGCGCTGTGATCACTCTGGCAGGTGCTGTGATCACTCTGGCAGGTGCTGTGATAAATCGGGGCAGGCGCTGTGATCACTCTGGCAGGTGCTGTGATCACTCTGGCAGGTGCTGTGATCCTCTGGCAGGTGTTTGTGATCACTCTGGCAGGCGCTGTGATCACTCTGGCAGGTGCTTGTATCACTCTGGAGGGGGCTTGTGATCACTCTGGCAGGTGCTGTGATCACTCTGGCAGGTGTTTGTGATCACTCTGGCAGGTGCTGTGATCACTCTGGCAGGCGCGTGATCACTTGGAGGTTTGCTGTGATCACTCGGGCGGGTTTGCTGTGACACTTGGCAGGTGTTTGTGATCACTCTGGCAGGGCGCTGTGATCACTCTGGCGGTGCTGTGATCACTCTGGCAGGTGCTTGTGATCACTTGGCGGGGTGCTGTGATCACTCTGGCAGGTGCTGTGATCACTCGGGCCCAGGTGCTGGGGATCACTCTGGCAGGTGCTGTGATCACTCTGGCAGGGGGCTGTGATCACTCTGGCAGGCGCTGTGATCACTCTGGCAGGTGCTGTGATCACTCTGGCAGGTGCTGTGATCACTCTGGCAGGCGCTGTGATCACTCTGGCAGGCGCTGTGATCACTCTGGCAGGCGCTGTGATCACTCTGGCAGGCGCTGTGATCACTCTGGCAGGTGCTGTCATCACTCTGGCAGGCGCTGTGATCACTCTGGCAGGCGCTGTGATCACTCTGGCAGGCGCTGTGATCACTGGCAGGTGCTGTGATCACTCTGGCAGGCGCTGTGATCACTCTGGCAGGCGTTTGGTGATCACTTGGCAGGTGCTGTCATCACTTGGCAGGCGCTGTGATAAATCTGGCAGGCGTGTGATCACTCTGGCGGGGCGCTGTGATCACTGGCAGGTGCTGTGTTCACTCTGGCAGGCGCTTGTGATCACTTGGAAAGGCGCTGTGATCACTCTGGCAGGCGCTTGTGATAACTCTGGCAGGCCCCTGTGATCACTCTGGCAGGCGCTGTGATCACTCTGGCAGGCGCTGTGATCACTCTGGCAGGCGCTGTGATCACTCTGGCAGGCGCTGTGATCACTCTGGCAGGCGCTGTGATCACTTTGGCAGGCGCTTGTGTATCACTTCTGGCAGGCGCTGTGATCACTCTGGAAGGCGCTGTGATCATGGCAGGTGCTGTGATCACTCTGGCAGGTGCTGTGATCACTCTGGCAGGCGCTGTGATCACTCTGGCAGGCGCTGTGTCACTGGCAGGTGCTGTGATCACTCTGGCAGGTGCTGTGATCACTCTGGCAGGTGCTGTGATCACTGGCAGGCGCTGTGATCACTGGCAGGTGCTGTGATCACTCTGGCAGGTGCTGTGATCACTCTGGCAGGTGCTGTGATCACTCTGGCAGGTGTTTGTGATAAACTCTGGCGGTGCTGTGTCGCCGTGTTGACCCTGGCCACTGATCAATATTCTTCAGCTGGTGATTTTTTACATCTTCGATATTTGATGTAAGTCACTCTTATTTTTAGATAATAACACTCACCTTGGCTAACTGCACTTGGAGTAATTACGTTCACTCTGCCTAATGACACTCACTCGAGGAAATTTAACACCCCTGAGATTAGTATGTACATTCGTTGGCTGTTTTTTTTTTTTAGGCCGAGAAGAAAACACATTTACTAATTTGTTTTAGTGATTAGGCTTAGAGCTGGTTAGTGTTTGTTGTTACTGTTATGGTGGTTGTTAGTGTTTGTTGTTACTGTTCTAGTGGTTGTTAGTGTTTGTTGTCACAGTTATGGTGGTTGTTAGTGTTTGTTGTTACTGTTATGGTGGTTGTTAGTGTTTGTTGTCACAGTTATGGTGGTTGTCAGTGTTTGTTGTCACAGTTATGGTGGTTGTTAGTGTTTGTTGTCACAGTTTATGGTGGTTGTCAGTGTTTATTTTTTACTGTTTTTGTGGTTGTTAGTGTTTGTTGTCACAGTTATGGTGGTTGTTAGTGTTTGTTGTCACAGTTATGGTGGTTGTCAGTGTTTGTTGTCACAGTTTATGGTGGTTGTTAGTGTTTGTTGTCACAGTTATGGTGGTTGTCAGTGTTTGTTGTCACAGTTATGGTGGTTGTTAGTGTTTGTTGTCACAGTTATGGTGGTTGTTAGTTTTTGTTGTCACAGTTATGGTGGTTGTCAGTGTTTGTTGTCACAGTTTTGGTGGTTGTTAGTGTTGTTGTCACAGTTATGGTGGTTGTCAGTGTTTGTTGTCACAGTTATGGTGGTTTTTCAGTGTTTGTTGTCACAGTTATGGTGGTTGTCAGTGTTTGTTGTCACAGTTATGGTGGTTGTCAGTGTTTGTTGTCACAGTTATGGTGGTTGTCAGTGTTTGTTGTCACAGTTATGGTGGTTGTTAGTGTTTGTTGTAAAAGTTATGGTGGTTGTCAGTGTTTGTTGTCACAGTTTATGGTGATTGTCAGTGTTTGTTGTCACAGTTTATGGGGGGTTGTCGTGTTTGTTGTCACAGTTATGGTGGTTGTCAGTGTTTGTTGCCACAGTTTTGGTGGTTGTCAGTGTTTGTTGTCACAGTTATGGTGGTTGTCAGTGTTTGTTGTCACAGTTATGGTGGTTGTTAGTGTTTGTTGTCACAGTTATGGGGGTTTGTCAGTGTTTGTTGTCACAGTTATGGTGGTTGTTAGTGTTTTTTGTCACAGTTATGGTGGTGTCAGTGTTTGTTGTCACAGTTATGGTGGTTGTCAGTGTTTGTTGTCACAGTTATGGTGGTTGTCAGTGTTTGTTGTCACAGTTATGGTGGTTGTCAGTGTTTGTTGCCACATTTTATGGTGGTTGTCAGTGTTTGTTGTCACAGTTATGGTGGTTGTCAGTGTTTGTTGTCACAGTTATGGTGGTTGTCAGTGTTTGTTGTCACAGTTATGGTGGTTGTCAGTGTTTGTTGTCAAAAGTATTAGGGTTTATAAGAGAGGCGTCAGCCAAACTCTGTCTTATTACACCCCTAAAGTTTTAGACATGCCCAGTGAGGTGTGACATGAGAGCCTCGACATGACGCCAGCTGAACGCCCCCACAACCCAGGGAGGTAAGGGAGGCTAATCTTAGTGAATGAAGGGATACCTGTCTCCTTCGCGCAACAGCTGAAATACATTCAGTTACTTACTTGTACCTACAGTGACTATTTCAGGTTCTAAACTCGTGTGGGTCATTCAGAAGTGTTTGAAGACTCGACCTCCGCCCACTAAATGTGAGACAGTAGTGAACTATTTTCTTCACGGAGAAAAAACTCTCAGAATAAATAATGAGCAGAGAAGTAAACAAACTGGAAGATTTACATATAGATTGGAAAGATTCTGTAGTTTTTCATATAGAGGGGGAGGCAGAGAGGCTGAACGAAAAGAAGACGAGGAACGAGGACAGGTTCTCGTTTGAAACAGAGAGAATTACAGTGCCAATAACTCTCTGAGTTGACGTGTGCCTGAGAAAGACTGGGGGGGTGAGGGTGGCACTCTGGCACCAGGGCATCAAGGGGAGACAAGTTTGGAGTCGAACTGGCACTCCAACTTGAAGATGATGGAAAGTCCTAAGTCTATTGAGTAAGTTTAGGAAAGACAGAGCAAATTCTGGGAGATCAACGGCCCAACAAGGTCAACTAAATTGATGAAATGCTGTGTTATTATCGCCTCTCAGCCGCTCCAGGTCTTACTGAAGGATTCGCAACACATCAGTGGAACGTGTTGATGAGATATGTTGCAACTTTCCTGGCTCAAAGCGAGGTGATAATCGCCAGATTTATACGAAACAGATATTTTTATTACACACACACACCACACACACACACACACACCACACACACACCACACACAACCACACACACACACACCACACACACACACACACACACACACACACACGGGCTACACAACTAACGCATAAATCACCAGTAATATGTAATATAACGCTCCACCAAAAAACGCGGGCAATGGAAAGCTCTTGTGATATAATGATTTTTGTCCATAATCCGTCGCTTTTGACGAATTAATATGGAAAATACAGTCTAATACTTCTAATTAATAAGTCCTTTACGACAGTGTCCATAATATCGAAACAATATATACACACGCATCACAAAACTGTTTTGTTGATGCGTGTGTATATATACATATAATTTATATATATATATATTTTATATATTTATATTTTTTATATATATTATATATTATTTTAAAATATATATATATTATTATATATTATATATTATATATTTATAATATATATATATATTATATATATAATTGCTATTAAATTTGCAGATGATGATTTATGATGATAATAATAATAATAATAATAAATAATTAATAATAAATAAATAATAATAATAATATAATAAAAAATTAATATAATATTAATAATAATAATAAATATAATAATAATATAATAATAAAAAATAATAATAATAATAATATAAAAAATAAAAATAATAATAATAATAATAATAATAATAATATATTTAAAAATAATTTAAAAATAAAAATAATAATAATAATAATAATAATAATAATAATAATAATAATAATAAATTGGTCATTCAGTGCAAGAATAAAGCGTTTTATTGGTAATAATAAGACCTGAGTGGCTGCGGTTAACTGATAGGAAGCCTTTTTACCTTTGTCACAATTAATTGTTTCTGAAACTTTTAATATCTGATGGGCGGTGAGTGATTCTGATGGGCGGTGAGTGATATCTGTTGGGCGGTGAGTGATATCTGATGGGCGGTAAATGATATCTGATGGGCGGTGGTGATATCTGATGGGCGGTGAGTGATATCTGATGGGCGGTGAGTGATATTGATGGGCGGTGAGTGATATCTGATGGGGCGGTGAGTGATATCTGATGGGCGGTGAGTGATATCTGATGGGCGGTGAGTGATATCTGATGGGCGGTGAGTGATATCTGATGGGCGGTGAGTGATATCTGATGGGCGGTGAGTGATATTGATGGGCGGTGAGTGATATCTGATGGCGCGGTGAGTGATTTCTGATGGGCGGTGAGTGATTCTGATGGGCGGTGAGTGATATTGATGGGCGGTGAGGGATATCTGATGGGCGGTGAGTGATATTGATGGGCGGTGAGTGATATCTGATGGGTGGTGAGTGATATCTGATGGGTGGTGAGTGATTTTCTGATGGGTGGTGGTGATATCTGATGGGCGGTGAGTGATATCTGATGGGTGGTGAGTGATTTTCTGATGGGTGGTGAGTGATATCTGATGGGCGGTGAGTTTATATCTGATGGGTGGTGAGTGATATCTGATGGGTGGTGAGTGATATCTGATGGGTGGATGAGTGATTTTTGAGGGTGGTGAGTGATATCTGATGGGGGGTGAGTGATATCTGATGGGCGGTGAGTGATATGATGGGCGGTGAGTGATATCTGATGGGTGGTGAGTGATATCTGATGGGTGGTGAGTGATATCTGATGGGTGGTGAGTGATATCTGATGGGCGGTGAGTGATATTGATGGGCGGTGAGTGATTCTGATGGGTGGTGAGTGATATCTGATGGGTGGTGAGTGATATCTGATGGGTGGTGAGTGATATCTGATGGGTGGTGAGTGATATCTGATGGGCCCGGGGAGTGTATCTGATGGGTGGTGAGTAATATCTGATGGGTGGTGAGTGATATCTGATGGGTGGTGAGTTTATTCTGATGGGTGGTGAGTGATATCTGATGGGTGGTGAGTAATTTCTGATGGGCTGTAATATCTGACTGGCGGTGAGTAATATCTGATGGGCTGTAATATCTGACTGGCGGTTTAGTAATATCTGATGAGCGGTAAGTAATATCTGATGGTCCGTAATATCTGACTGGCGGTGAGTAATATCTGATGGGTGATGAGTATATCTGATGGGCTGTAATATCTGACTGGCGGGGAGTAATATCTGATTGGGTGATGAGTAATTTTCTGTGGGTGGTGAGTAATTTCTGATGAGCTGTAATATCTGACTGGCGGGTGAGTAATATTGATGGGCTGTAATATCTGACTGGCGGTGAGTAATATCTGATGTGCGGTGAGTAATATCTGATGGGCGGTGAGTTATATCTGATGGGTGGTGAGTAATTTCTGATGGGCGGTGAGTAATATCTGATGGGTGGTGAGTAATTTTGTGGGCTGTAATATCTGATGGCGGTGAGTAAAATCTGATGGGCTGTAATATTGACTGGCGGTGAGTAATATCTGATGGGTGGTGAGTAATATCTGATGGGTGGTGAGTAATATTGATAGGCTGTAATATCTGACTGGCGTGAGTAATATCTGATGAGCGGTAAGTAATATCTGGCTGGCGGTGAGTAATATCTGATGGGTGATGAGTAATATCTGATGGGTGATGAGTAAAATCTGAAGAGCGGTAATTAATATCTGATGGGCTGTAATATCTGACTGGCGGTGAGTAATATTGATGGGTGATGAGTAATATTGATGGGCTGTAATATCTGACTGGCGGGGAGTAATATCTGATGGGTGATGAGTAATATCTGATGGGTGGTGAGTAATTTCTGATGAGCTGTAATATTGACTGGCGGGGTGGGGTAATATCTGATGGGCTGTAATATCTGACTGGCGGTGAGTATAAAATCTGATGTGCGGTGAGTAATATCTGATGGGCGGTGAGTAATATCTGATGGGTGGTGAGTAATTTTTTGATGGGCTGTAATATTGATGGCGGTGAGTAATATCTGATGGGCTGTAATATCTGAATGGCGGTGAGTAATATCTGATGGGTGGTGAGTAATATCTGATGGGTGGTGAGTAATATCTGATTTGGCTGGGAATATCTGACTGGCGTGAGTAATATTGATGGCGGTAAGTAATATCTGGCTGGCGGTGAGTAATATCTGATGGGGGGATGAGTAATATTGTGGGTGATGAGTTTAAAATCTGAAGAGCGGTAATTTAAAATTGATGGGGGTGTAATATTAACTGCGGTGAGTAATATTGATGGGGGCGATGAGTATCTGATGGGCTGTTAAAATCTAACTGGGCGGTGAGTAATATCTGATGGTCGATGAGTATCTGATAGCGATGAGTATCTGATGGGCGATGAGTATCTGATGGGCGATGAGTATTGATGGGCGATGAGTATCTGATGGGGCGATGAGTATCTGATGGGCGATGAGTATTGATTTGGGGGGATGAGTATCTGATGGGCGATGAGTATCTGATGGGCGATGAGTATCTGATGGGGCGATGAGTATCTGATGGGCGATGGAGTATCTGATGGGGCGATGAGTATCTGATGGGCGATGAGGGATCTGATGGGCGATGAGTTTTCTGATGGGCAGCAGGGGCTCGCGGATTTATTTGAGATATGAAACTTCTTGTTACAGTTATATTAGCCCGGGGGAAGCACTGAACCGTAGGGCCATACAGCGCTCGGTTAATGAGAGTTAGTTGGGTTTTCATTTGTGGAAGGGGAGGAGTAGCTCTTCCTTGCTTGGATCAAGAGCTATTGTTCCGCCCCCTTGAGATGGTAAGAGAAGGCACGCA
>NC_069425.1:40760922-40763422 GCF_026875155.1 Cherax quadricarinatus | reverse complement strand
ACTATATATGGTTCCTGCCTCCCTACTTTTACTTGTAGGCTTATTCCACTTTCCCGACGACTCTATGACTGAAGAAATACTTCCTAAAGGGCCCTGTGACTCGTCTGAGTCTTCAGCTTCCGGTTGTGACCCCTTGTCCCTGTGTCCCTTCTCTGGAACAAACCCATCTCTGTCCACTTTGTCTATTCCCCGCAGTATCTTGTATGTCGTTATCATGTCTCCCCTAACCCTTCTGTCCTCCAGTGTCGTCAGTCCAATTTCCCTCAACCTTTCCTCGTACGACATTCCCCTGAGCTCTGGGACTAGCCTTGTTGCAAACCTTTGTACTTTCTCTAACTTCTTGACGTGCTTGACCAGGTGTGGGTTCCAGACTGGTGTGTGTGTGTGTGTGTGTGTGTGTGTGTGTGTGTGTACTCACCTAATTGTGGTTGCAGGGGTCGAGACTCAGCTCCTGGCCCCGCCTCTTCACTGATCGCTACTGGGTCCTCTCTCTCTCTCTGCTTCCTGAGCTTTGTCATACCTCTTCTTAAAACTATGTATGGTTCCTGCCTCCACTACTTCACTTGCTAGGCTATTCCACTTGCTGACAACTCTATGACTGAAGAAATACTTCCTAACGTCCCTGTGACTCGTCTGAGTCTTCAGCTTCCAGTTGTGACCCCTTGTCCCTGTGTCCCCTCTCTGGAACATCCTATCTCTGTCCACCGTGTCTATTCCCCGCAGTATCTTGTATGTCGTTATCATGTCTCCCCTGACCCTTCTGTCCTCCAGTGTCGTCAGTCCGATTTCCCTTAACCTTTCCTCGTACGACATTCCCTTGAGCTCTGGGACTAGCCTTGTTGCAAACCTTTGTACTTTCTCTAACTTCTTGACGTGCTTGACCAGGTGTGGGTTCCAGACTGGTGCTGCATACTCCAGTATGGGCCTAACATACCAGTGTACAGTGTCTTGAACGATTCCTTATTAAGGTATCGGAACGCTATTCTCAGGTTTGCCAGGCGCCCGTATGCTGCAGCGGTTATTTGGTTGATGTGTGCCTCCGGTGATGTGCTCGGTGTTATGGTCACCCCAAGGTCTTTCTTTCTGAGTGAGGTCTGTAGTCTTTGTCCACCTAGCCTATACTCTGTCTGCGGTCTTCTTTGCCCCTCCCCAATCTTCATGACTTTGCATTTGGCTGGATTGAATTAGAGAAACCAGTTACTGGACCACATGTCCAGCCTGTCCAGGTCTCTTTGCAGTCCTGCCTCATCCTAATCCGATTTAATTCTTCTCATCAACTTCACGTCATCTGCGAACAGGGACACTTCAGAGTCTATTCCTTCCATCATGTCGTTCACATATATCAAAAATAGCACTGGTCCTAGAACTGACCCCTGTGGGACCCCGCTCGTAACAGGCGCCCACTCTTCACGTACCATGACTCGTTGCTGCCTCCCTGTCAGGTATTCCCTTATCCATTGCAGTGCCCTCCCTTTTACGTGCGCCTGATCTTCCAGCTTCTGCACTAATCTCTTGTGGGGAACTGTGTCAAAGGTCTTCCTGCAGTCTAGGAAAACGCAATCTACCCACCCCTCTCTCTCTTGTCTTACTTCTGTTACCTTGTCATAAAACTCCAGGAGGTTTGTGATACAAGATTTGCCTTCCATGAACCCATGCTGGTTTTCATTTATAATCTTGTTCCTTTCCAGGTGTTCGACCACTCTCCTCCTGATAATCTTCTCCATGACTTTGCACACAATACATGTCAGAGACACAGGTCTGTAGTTTTGTGCCTCGTTTCTCTTTCCTTTCTTAAATATGGGGACTACATTAGCTGTCTTCCATTTCTCAGGTAGTTGCCCAGTTTCAAAGGGATGTGTTGAAGATTGTGGTTTAGAGGCACGCACAGCATCTCTGCTCCTTCTCTAAGGACCATGGGGAGATGTTGTCCGGTCCCATCGCCTTTGAGGTGTCAAGGTCACTTAAGAGCTTCTTCACCTCCTCCTCAGTTGTTCGTATGCGATCCAACACTTGTTGGTATATTCCCTCTTGATGTTCCCTTCTGTGCCGTCTTCCCACAGCCCTTCCTGTCTCTACTGTAAAAACTTCCTTAAATCTCACTGTTCAGCTCCTCACATACCTCCTGATCATTTCTTGTGAGTTCTCCACCTTCTGTCCTTAATCTGATCACCTGGTCTTTGACTGTTGTCTTCCTCCTGATGTGGCTATACAACAGTTTCGGGTCAGTCTTGATTCTCGATGCTATGTCATTTTCATACTGTCGTTGGGCCTCCCTCCTTACCTGTGCATACTCATTCCTGGCTCTGTGACTGATCTCCCTATTTTCGTGTGTTCTCTGCCTTCTGTACTTTTTCCATTCTCTATTGCATTTTGTTTTTGCCTCCTTACACCGTCGGGTAAAAGGGGCTCGTTCTGTCTTCCCATTGTTACTGTTGCCCTTGGGAATAAACCTTTCCACTGCCTCCTTGCATTTTGTTGTTACATATTCCTTTTTTTTAAA
>NC_069425.1:40738121-40760422 GCF_026875155.1 Cherax quadricarinatus | reverse complement strand
TTGGGTTTTGGGGGAACACAGGGACGATGTGTCTTTTTTGTCCAAAGGTAGCACCGGGGAAAACGCTCAGCAAGGTCTCCAGTCTCCAAGTGCCGAAACGAAAATTTTCATGTCTCCAAGTGCTCGGAAACCAGATCTTCAGGTCTCCAGGTACTCGGAAACCAGATCTCCAGATCACCAAGCACTCGGAAAACAGGTCTTCAGGTCTTCAAATGCTCGGAAACCAGGTCTCCAGATCACCAAGTACTCGGTAACCAGGTCTTCAGGTCTCCAAGTGCTCGGAAACCAGGTCTCCAGATCACCAAGTACTCGGAAACTAGGTCTTCAGGTCTCCAAGTGCTCGGAAACCAGATCTTCATGTCTCCAAGTGCTCTCACAACCAGGTCTTCAGGTCTCCAATTACTCGAAAACCAGATCTTTCGATCTCCAAGTGCTCAGAAACCAAGTCTTCAGGTCTCCAAGTGTTTAAAAATCAGGTCTTCAGTTCTCCAAGTGTTTTGAAACCAGGACTTCAGGTCTCAAAGTGATCGGAAACCAAAATTTCAGATCTCCAAGTGTTTGGGAACTAGGTTTTCGGTCTCCTAGTGTCTAGAAACCACGTCTTCACGTCTCCAAGTGCTCTGAAACAAGTCTTCGCGTCTCCCTGTGCTCCGAGACCAGGTCTTCAGGTCTCCAAGTGTTTACAAATCAGATCTTCAGGTCTCCAAGTGTTGACAAATCAGATCATCAGGTCTCCAAGTGTTTACAAATCAGATCTTCAGGTCTGCAAGTGTTTACAAATCAGATTTTCAGGTCTCCAAATGTTTAGAAAACAGGTCTTCAAGTCTCCAAGTGCTCTAAAACCAGGTGTCCAAGTGCTCTAAAATAAGTTATTTTGAACCTTAAGGCTAAACTAGAAGGTTCTTCAGTGACCAGCAGGCTGAGACCAGCAGCTGAGACCAGCAGACTGAGACCATCAGGGCCGTGATCTCAACGTACACAGTGGGCGCCTGGCAGGTCAGGGACCCTCTGGCAGATGCCAGCGGAACAGAGAGACCATCGATTTTGTATAAGCTTGTATTGAGACTGGGTGCTGATGTTTCTCCACGCAGTCTTTGTGGCCATGACACTTGCTTAATGGACAAGAGTTTAGTAGACGAAGATAAAGAAAGGAGCAATGGGCTGTGGGCTGGAACAATACTGTGGCTGGAACAACACTGTGGGCTGAAGCAATACTGTGGCCTGGTAACAACACTGTGGCTGGAGAGCAACATACTGTGGCTGAATCGGCAACAATACTGTGGCTGGAACAATGCCGTGGCTGGATGAATACAGTGACTGGAACAACGCAGTGTGTACTCATTTATTTGTACTCACATATTTGTGGTTCCAGGGGCCGATTCATAACTCATGGCCCCGCCTCTGCACTGATCGCTACTAGGTCCTCTCCCTCCCTGCTCCATGAGCTTTATCAAACCTCATCTTAAAACTATGTATGGTTCCCGCCTCCACTGCGTCACTTTCCAGACTATTAGACTTCCTGACTACTCTATGACTGAAGAAATACTTCCTAACATCTCTTTGACTCATCTGAGTCTTCAACTTCCAACTGTGACCCCTTGTTTGTGTGTGTGTGTGTGTGTGTGTGTGTGTGTGTGTGTGTGTGTGTGTGTGTGTGTGTGTGTGTGTGTGTGTGTGTGTGTGTGTGTGTGTGGTGTGGTTTGTTCACACTCTTACACTGTCTGGTTGCTCCCACACTTTAAAATACAAGGTCATTGTTTGGTGCCAAACACTTTATATAACTGATGAATTCGCCTCAGGGCCGCTGAAGACAGTGCAGCACGTCAGTACAGTACGTCAGTGCAGCACGTCAGTACAGCACGTCAGTTCAATATGTCAGTCAGTCTGCCAACTCGTAAAGGAAAGCTTTGATGTTTGTTGGCCAGCAAGCTCTACCTGCATATTAAATTTCCTTGAGTTCAAGACTTGCTGAGTGTGGCACAGCTGTGTGGTGCCAACAGCAGCTGTGAACACACCTCAGCAGGAGCAGCAATTATAAACACATCTCAGCAGCAGCAACAGCATCTGTTATATACACATCTCATATCCACATCTAAGGGTAAATCTGAATATCATTGTTACTGTACATAATTTGTTACACTGTCTAAATTGTTATTCAATCCCCAGTGACATGAAATCTGAATCAGCTTGTAATCTATATTACATGCAATTAAACCTTCCTGTAATCCCGAATGTATATGTAACGTAGACCTACCTTTAATTTAACTCTACTAGTACTGGCAATATGCTAACCTGAATGTGGAGCCACTGGCCACAGCTGTGGCTACTGGCCACAGCTGTGGCTACTGGCCTTAATTTGTTTATTAAATGGGAATATGTGAGAATAAAATAAATCTCGAAAAATATCACAGGTATGTCATGGGAGTTTTTTGGAGGGTTTTATGTTGCTTGAGAAAATAATGTTGAAGGTAGTATTTAGAAGCAACAATATTTTTTTTTATTTATCTGTAACGAGACTGTTGTTATTTATTTATTGTTAGCTGATGTGATCGTTGAAGAGAAGAGAGAGGGGGAGAGAGAGAGAGAGAGAGAGAGAGAGAGAGAGAGAGAGAGAGAGAGAGAGAGAGAGAGAAGAGAGAGAGAGAGAGAGACAGACAGACAGACAGCAGAGACAGACAGACATGACAGACAGACAGACAGACAGACAGACAGACAGAGACAGAGACAGAGAGAGACAGAGAGAGGAGAGCGAGAGAGAGAGAGAAAGAAAGAGAAAAAGAGAGAAACAGACAGATGACAGAGAGAGTACAGGTGTGTCAGCCAGGCCACTGCAGTTCCTCGGCATCAACAACCAGACTAGTGGCGTGGGGGGACCATAAGAGAGAAATTACAAAAAATAAGGTGGTCGAGGGAAACCCATCAGGCGTCACTTCCTCAAAAATTTGATCCCATCATTAATGTTACTATATCATAATTATGTTTCTTACGTGGCAGTTCCATCAGAGTTGGTCACTCAGAGATGGAGCTGCGACGCACTCAGATGCACCTCACTGATGGATGATGTACTGGCAATAAGATCACAGTAAACAGTGATTTCATAATATGAATATTTCCTTTGGTTTATATAAATTAGATCCATTTTTTAATTAATAGAATTTGGGAAGAATTTAATAAAAACACGGACAAATAATCTTTAAAATTTCTTATTTTTTGGGGTTTTAGAATAGTTTGGGGGGTGAGTTGTGCCAAGGACCTTTCCAAGTTGGCTCGCCCGCGCGTCACGTGTTTAAACCTTTTGTGGGATCTGATAGTGAGGTGCCGACCAGACCCCTTATATAGCTTCCTTGGATGCTTTACTTCATAGTTCCTTGATAATGTGAGTAGTCACGAAAGCGCTTGGAATTTCTCTATTCTTTCAGAGTGGTTGTTTTGTAATTATATATATATATATATTATATATATATATATATATAATTATATATATATATATATATATATATATATATATATATATTATATATAAATAATATATATATATATATAATAATATATATATATAATATATATATAATATATATATAATCCATCCTTGACTATTACTCATTACTTCATTCATTGCTCTTTCACGATAGAAATGTCTCTTCATTCACTGAAATATTGCATTCGTGCAAGATAAAATGTTGTTCCCTTTCCTCTGGTTGCAAGATTATTATTATTATTATTATTATTATTATTATTATTATTATTATTATTATTATTATTATTATTATTATATTATTATTATTATTATTATTATCAATATTATTACTATTATGCACAGAAAATGAAAAAAAATGGAAAAGGCCACAAGAACATAACTGTTATATCAGTGGGAAGTCAGTGATACGAGGGTTATACAACTCTTGGGGAATCATAACTCCTGGATCAAGAGCTTACACCAGCAGCACGCATCACATTATATTCACTAAGGTAAAGTATACTTTAATCTCCAAACGTAGACAAAACAAGGATAGCGGTTTACTTTCAACGTATATACGTTATATAATTTGAGAGATGTATACACAGTATATACATATTTCATTGTATAAACAATGTGTATATACGCACACACCTCTGTACACAGCAAGTGTCACCTCCCAGTGGACATAACATTGAAATTCAAGGACATAGTACTGGTCCTTCAACTGACAAAGTAGGTGAGTGTATCCTCCAGTACAGCTTCTACATAGTGTATATACATCGGTTAAAAGGTGTTTATATAACGAGGTAAACTACCACAGTGTGCATTATGCTGTATACTGAAGCCTTCGATGTATATTCCTTGGTGGGACTGATGTATTCCTCCCACCTCGTCATCTTACAGGTAGTATGACTCTCCTTTAGATAAAGTCAAGTAGTACACAGTCTCTGAAGATTCTGAGTATATTGCAAGTTCTTGAGTAGACTCATGTGTCATGGTTCAATTTCCCTCAGAAATGCTTGAAAAGCTTTAAAAGAAGAGAAAATATTGAGAAAATTTATAGTTTCAATATGTGATCAGTTAGGCTATAGGTAATAGTGGTCCAGACTGCGATCACTTAGGCTATAGGTAATAGCCAATGAGGAGAGGAAATGAACCATCATGAGCGGTATTAATATTGAGCCTGAGTGAGCCCACCGTCCATCATGCTGCTAATCCTTTAGCCCAGGGCTCACACCCTATAATTACTTACACTCTTACTTAACCACACACAGAGTACAATCTTGTCTCTGCGAACTTCGCATAAGTGGACTTCTTTTAACCATTATTGCATTATTGACACAATAGAATTACTGGATAACATTTCTGTCTTGTCTTCAGTTGCTTTATAGGCCAGTCTTATTTAGTACTCTCTATCGTCCCCTTCCCGCTTCCAGCAGGGGCAACATCGTGTGCTGCTGGCAGTTACTGCTTGGGGTGCAACATGATCTGGCAACAATAGCAGGAAGTTGTGTTATGTGTAATCTGCTGATGTCGCAGAGGTCGACGATAGACCTAGAGTGAACGCTGGTAGTATTTAGTCTCAAGTCCAGGGTAACCTGAAAGTGGACAGGTCGCGATTCAGGCCGAGACCAGGGGTATCTCCCGGTACTTGGTCTGGTCAATATACGCATCTTCCACTAAGCAGTGATAGGTAGAGAGACTGACACCCCCTAGTGGGTCCTCAACCGAATACCTCAAATCCAACCGAACTGTCCCTACAGTGTTTTAACATTCGTCTGTATTAGACTGCTGTGAACGGGAAAAGGCACGGGCAATAAAGATACCCAAGCATTGCGCCATGTGTCTTATTTCTCGACGCAGCGTACCCGTCCAATGGCGCCATGAGCCCTCGGTAATTCGAATCAAACGAGGTAAATAAAAATCAAAACCTTAAAGAAAAACACACACATGCACCACAACGTATCACACAACACACACACACACACACACACACACATCACACACCCACACACAACACACACACACATACACACACATACACAAAAGAACGCAATCTTAGAAGCCTCCACTGTGACAATTACCGATGAGAGCGTCGCCCCTATGGCTGTCGAAGCCATCTAAGAACGTCCAACCACGCCAAGTGGCGTACATCACCTCATACGCCGCAATTGTTACCTAACTTTTACTCCAGTTAGTTGACTCGTCTGAGAAACTCTCCTCACTCGAGGTGTTTGCTCCTGTCAATTAAACCCTCTAATGACTTTTTAAAGGGTTTCATTAAAGGCTTCATTGTGACAGTGTTTGGTTAGTAGTAATTTTAACATCACAAGACCAATTTCAAGAATTTATTTTTATATCCATGTTTATGGTAAAGCATCAAACACCAAGGGCTATACAGCGCCCGATGAATGAGAGAATTGGCTCTATCAAAAGTTTAACGTCTTTGTTAGAACCTTGGCTCTCTATATGTGGTAGAACTCTTAAACTCTATTTAGGTTAATATATGTGAAGAACACTCGATTGTTGTTAGTTAATACTGTAAGATCCTCACTCACCAAAACAGTTAAACCTCACAAATTTGTATGAGCTAGAGAGATGGGAAAGGTCACTTTGGGATTACTCAGGGCAAAACATCGCAGCTTAAGGTGAGAATCCAGATTTGCACTTGTAAACTGTGTCTGACGACAACTTGTTGCTGGTCGTAGTGCCTCGGTGTGTGTGTGTCTCTCTCTGCTTGGGAAAGAAACGATATTAACAATGCTTAATTTATGCCTTAAGAATTACGCGTCGGCGCCAAACATTGTACTTTATATTATAGATATATTTTCAGTATTCCAGAATGCTTCCGTGGTCTGGTGGCAGTATAAGACCATTTTCTGGATGCGCTGGAATGTATCGTGTGTTGTTGCAGACCTGATTATAGTCTGGGTTAACTTAGATAACACGTAGCCAAATGTCTCTGGTCGTGTGACTGTGTGGAAGTAGTGTAACATGTCTTCCAACAAGTTATCTACCAGCGGCAACGTAGTAATCTTACAACGCATACTTGTGGCCCTTTAAGGACACATATTCCTTGAGTCTGTGATTACACCGGCCATACAGGTGGTATCACCAGCAGAACCTGACAGGTAAACAACAATAGTCCTGCCTCCACTGGTTGCTCACCTTGAGGGGTGTGTGTGTGAGCAATTTTTACTGCTCAGTAGTCAATGTCCTGATAACCCGATCAGGTTTGACGACCACATAACTTATACATGCGTGCGCGTTGAGCGCATCTTTCGACAAGAAGGATTACCTATGCGGTCCCTGATTTCTAAAGCTTACTGTCCCAACCATGACTGCGACCTGGTTAACCATGATATCTCCAACGTTAGCCAGATATGGGATTTTTCACAACTCATAAGGCTATTTTGTACAGCCAATGATTAGCGACTATTTTAACTACGACAATGTCTTTCTTAACCATGAAAGAGATTCTTCTAAAGCATGTGTCCATTTTCATAGCTATTACAGTGACTTTTTTAAAGAATGGTATGACATTTCTAAGCACGATGGAGACTCTCTTAACAAGAATAGCTTCAAGAGGAGGGGCCAGGAGCTGAGATTGAACCCATGCGACCACATAGAGGGAACATAAATAACTACACACCACACACACACAAACACACACCACACAACAACAACAATAGCAAACACAGGCTGTTAAAAAGAACCGACACCGCCAAAATTTACAGGGGACAAAAATGAATATTAAGCAAGAGAGGGGATAACAAGTCTTAAACAAGTGGAACTACTTCCCGGCTGGCCTCAGACCCACACATTAGAAAACCAAAACACAAGCAAAACACGAAATATCATACAATAAAACTGTTTTTTCGAAATACCACACGCTATTTTCCATCCAAACTTTTGCAAACACCCACACAAGCGTCCCACCAGGGTAGAGATATCATAATCAACATTGGGCATATGCGCATTTGGCTCCGCCTTGTTTGTTTTACCGCTGAGTGTGGGCTTAGTGCCGATATATCGCTTGGAAAAAGAGTGTGGAGTGGAGGCTAGCACGGGAGTGTTGGGAAGGTATCCACACTGAGGAGGATGGCCTTAGGAAGGATAGACTTCAAGATCCTCTTAAGAGTGGGATCCCGTACGCCTGACCAGTGAAGGTGGAGGATTAGAAAGAGAGAGAGAGAGCAGGGGGAGGGGAGAGAGGGGAGAGCAAGGGTGGTTAAGATATTACTGGATCGGCAAAGAGGAGAAAGCTGGAGAAACTCAAGAATGAAGAACAAGGGAGAGAATGATAAGTACGGTAAAGAGAGTGGAGGCGAGACACACGGGGGCTTTCAAGCCACCAACTGAATCCCAAAGAAATCAAGAGTTTAACAAACTTTATGTGGCATTGAAAACTACTTGTGTGGGGGGGGGGGGGGGGGGGGGCTGTGTGTGGTGTGTGTGTGTGTGTGTGTGTGTGTGTGTGTGGTGTGTCGTGGGTGTGTGTTTGTGTGGTGTGTGTGTCTGTTCGGTCTGTCTGTCCTGTATCGAGTCCCAATAACGGGATTAAAATTTAAAAAAAGTCACCGAGAGACCACAGAGGACAAGCACTGTAAGAGGTACGAAAGTACTATGTACATAATACATTTTTACTAGGTACATATTACATTGATACTAGGTAACAAGGTAAAAGGTACATAATACCCTTGTAGCTAGGAACAAGGTACTTTAGAAATCATACCTTGTAACAAGGAAATAAGAAACATAAAACCTTGTAACTATGAACAAGGTACTAGATACAAATACCTTGTACTAGTATAAGATACATAAAACCTTTGTACTACTAGGAACAAGGTACAAGATTACATAATTCCTTGTACTATATAAGATACACAATACCTTGTACTAGGTACCGGTACTAGTACAAATACCTGTACTAGGAACAAGGTACTAGATACATAATACCTTGTACTAGGTATAAGATCATTAATACCTTGTACTAAGGTACCAGGACTAGGTACATAATACCGGACTAGGTACAAGGACCAAAAGATACCACTTACACAGATGCGGATGTCTATCTTGGCTACTACGAGTACCAGTATTATGTAACACCTGTAAACAGATGGTCCATTACATTTACTGTACACACAATACTGGAAAACACGTTTTCGTGCCACCAGTTGACTTTCGCCATTTTCCAACACAGCGGACAGAAATAAAGTCAACAGGTGGGGGGCGGAAGGCCTCATTACTAAAGACACCCAGGTGTTGCACATGTGTCCTCACTCAACAACAGTGGTCAGGTGTTCTCCACCAGTAATTATACACAAAAAAGTCTTAACCTCCAAGTTCACTTAAAACAAATATTTTCCGTACCATCCGAATGTTAACGGAGTTAACAACTACGGTACATATATTATAAACAAGACTCGTTGAGTTTTATAGCATAAAAATATACGTATATAAATTGTTTAATAGACGGTATTTCATATGACAAACTCCCTAACGATGTCAAATTTCCGAAAATCATCGCTATTGTTGTATATTTTATTCTTTCCAAAGAAATGTGTTACAGTGTTATCGTTAAAATTTGATAATCGCTACGGATCCACAGGATCCAGAAAAAATCTCCCAATTACCTAAATCTTAAAACTTCAAAACTAGACGCCCAAAGTTCATACATTATTAATACTATATCTTAATATAAATACCTGCCCAAAACAATACTGTCTTACACCCAGTTGTAACATTCTCATACTTGTAGATGAATGGTTCAGAGAACCGACATGTTGATAAATTAGACACATGTGCAACTCTTGGGTATCTTTATTGAGGAAACGTTTCGCCACACAGTGACTTCATCAGTCAATGAATGGACTGATGAAGCCATAGTGTGGCGAAACGTTTCCTCAATAAAGATACCCAAGAGTTGCAAATGTGTCTAAATCATTCTCATACTATAGACTACTTTCAACAACTCACGATGTTATATTCCCATAATGTAATTTCAATATTTATTATTGAAGTAATGTAATAAGAATAAAATTAATGTCTACTATAAACAAAAAAAATATGTGCAACTTAAAGAAACTATGATCAATTCCTTTAGTATTAAGTAGTCAGTAAGCTATTACATTAACTCTGGCAATAAAGCCTAGGCATGATAGTGGCTCTTTACACTGGAACTAATTAATATAATTTTATAATCTTGTTGGCCAGACGACTGTTTAAACAGGTGTTCTATGTATATACGGAATGTTTGTGACAAGGTTAATACACGTCTTATTTTCAAAATATATAACCTGATTATATGATTGTTCGGTTAATTGGGTTTAAATAGTGTATCGACTACTACGAAGGTCATTAAGGCTGCAAGTGGCCTGGTCAACACCAGTCATGTATACTTTATACCCTAAGATAATCGTACAAATAATCTGCCAGGGTATGTATACCCTGAGAGACATACATTCAACCAATGATAGTGTTGTTTAAAATATATAATGGCACCATAGCAAGAAACCATTTCGTATATTTTCTAATTTATTACTACACGGTTTAATAATAGTATTTCTGCGGTCACGTCCTGATAATGGAAAAAGAAACCTATCGAAATGCGCAGACAGTTTGTCGTTGTAAAAAATAAAATACACTCAACTGTGGTATGGAGGCCGAAAGCAAAACAGAAAATGTATACATATACATATTAATTAGGATGATAGTTAAACTGTTATCAAAAAGCAATTATTTTTTTTTAATTGCAAATCGGTCATTAACCCCTGAACTAACCAGAATATAAAACACTTAATTGCTTTAATTACTTGACCGTGTCATAGTAATTTCCGCGGTGTGTGATTCACCATATAACTGAACCCAAACTTGCGCCTCTGTACCACCACCACACCTCAAACAAATATATACATACATCATGGCATTATAATATATATATATATATATATATATTATATAGATGATATATATAATTATATATATATATATTCATATATATAAGTATATACTTATTATATGTGTGTGTGTGTGTGTGTGTGTGGTGTTGTGTGTGTCTGTCTGTGGTGTGTCTAGTGTGTGTGTGTATCCATATCTCAGTCACCAACCTCATTTTTGCATAATCTCCACAATCCACTCCTGGTGAGAGGTAGTGGAGTCGGAGTAAATCTCCTAGAGGAACAGGACTTTCTGTAAGACTGGCAGTTCCAGGAGCACGTCCTGGAGGTTGCAATATTGGCAGTTCCAGCAGCACGTCCAGGAGGCTGCAAAACTGGCAGTTCCACCAGCACGTCCTGGAGGTTGCAAATATTGGCAGTTCCAGCAGCACGTCCAGGAGGCTGCAAAATGGCAGTTCCAAGCACGTCATCGAGGCTGCAAGACTGGCAGTTCCAGTAGCACGTCCTCGAGGCTGCAAGACTGGCAGTTCCAGCAGCACGTCCTGGAGTCTGCAAGACTGGCAGTTCCAGCAGCACGTCCTGAAGGCTGCAAGACTGGCAGTTCCAGCAGCACGTCCTGGAGGTCTCGGCTGAAGACTGGCAGTTCCAGCAGCACGTCCTGGAGGCTGCAAGACTGGCAGTTCCAGCAGCACGTCCTCGAGGCTGCAAGACTGGCAGTTCCAGTAGCACGTCCTGGAGGCTGCAAGACTGGCAGTTCCAGCAGCACGTCCTGGAGGCTGCAAGACTGGCAGTTCCAGTAGCACGTCCTCGAGGCTGCAAGACTGGCAGTTCCAGTAGCACGTCCAGGAGGCTGCAAGACTGGCAGTTCCAGCAGCACGTCCTCGAGGCTGCAAGACTGGCAGTTCCAGTAGCACGTCCTCGAGGCTGCAAGGCTGGCAGTTCCAGTAGCACGTCCAGGAGGCTGCAAGACTGGCAGTTCCAGCAGCACGTCTCGAGGCTGCAAGACTGGCAGTTCCAAGTAGCACGTCCTGGAGGCTGCAAGACTGGCAGTTCAGCAGCACGTCCTGAGGCTGCAAGTACTGGCATTCACAGCAGCACGGTCCTCGAGGTGCAAGACTGGCAGTTCCAGTAGCCGTCAGGAGGCTCAAGACTGGCAGTTCAGCACAACTCCTCGAGGCTGCAAGATGCAGTTCAGTAGCCGTTCAGGAGGCTGCAGACTGGATTTCCAGCAGCACGTCCAGGAGCTGCAAGACTGGCAGTTTTAGCAGCACGTCTCGAGCTGCAAGACGGCGTTCCAGTAGACGTCCAGGAGCTGCAAGACTGCGTTCCAGCACCGTCCTGTGAGGCGTAAGACTGGCATTTCCAGTAGCAACTCATGGAGCTGCAAACTGGCAGTTCCATGTAGCATCGGAGGCTGCAAGATGGCAGTTCAGCCACGTCTGGAGGCTGCAAGACTGCAGTTCAGTAGCACGTCTCGAGCTGCAAGATGGCAGTTCCAGCAGCAGTCCGGAGGCTGCAAGACTGGCAGTTCCAGTAGCACGTCCAGGAGGCTGCAAGACTGGCAGTTCCAGCAGCACGTCCCGAAGCTGCAAGACTGGCAGTTCCGTAGCACGTCCTGGAGGCTAAACTGCAGTTCCAGCAGACAACGTCCTGGAGGCTGCAAAACTGGCATTCCAGTACACGTGCCGGGCTGCAAGACTGGCAGTTCAGTAGCACGTCCTGGAGGCACAAGACGAATCAGTATCATCCACCAGTTAACTTTCATTTTATTTGGAAGCGTGTCAGTCTTGATGAAATCTGCTTTATTATTAGCTAAAGTGACTAATCCTATGTGGCAAATTATTGCAGAGTTTTTAGATGAATTCAGGAAAGCATGAAGGCTGAGTAGTATGTTTTAGAGTCAATCTGTAGAAACTCATATTCAGAGTTGAAAAGACTTTCGATTTAGGGAAGTCGTGTTGCAGTGAACTGAACAATGACTCAACTGTCAAGATGTTATTCATCTTATGGTGATCAGTTCAGTCTTATTTGTGTAAGTTCAATCTTATTGACGTTAGTTCAGTCTTACTGATGTTAGTTCAGAACTAACGGTCATAAGACGAACTAACGTCAATAAGCTGCAGCAGGCTTTTCCAGACAGACTGTTCACGAAGGCAAACAAAAGTCTGAAGGGACTTAACGTGGAGCACAAAGCAAGTCTTATTGCCATAGACTTTTTTTAAATCTGGAACGTAGGAGGTATTAAAAAAAGTCTGACTCACTTTCATATCTGTTTCCATACTGTTCGAAATCATACTTTTCAGACTTACGAAAAGCCTTAACTGCGAGAGAATGAAAGAGCATTTGATATATAAAGCGAAATCACCTCTATCTGGTAACTGGTGAGCAACTCAATCATTGTTAACGCAACCCGAGCATTGGCTGTAGGCAAATCAAGCACTGCTGACGCAATCAGCATGATTGATGCAACTGAAGCACGGCTGACGCAACGCAAATATGGCTGACGCAACTTAAGCACTGGTTGAAGCAAATCAGTGGAAATCGTTAGCAAGGTTAAATTACAACAATTACTCTATGTGCAGGGCTCGCCAGTCACATTTCGCTCTTTGAAGATTTGTAGTCAGTTTCGCTCCGTGTAGAGCTTCATCAGTTGGTCAATTTTGCTCTGATGTATGAGCTTATATCAGATCATGTTTCGCCCTGTGTAGAGGATAATCAAGTCTGACTAGGCAGGGTGAGCTAGCATGATTCCTAGCAAGCCTGCGGCTCAGTGACTTGCACAAAAAATCTCTATATAGGCATTTTTTCATATTTTTAATCATTTTTTTTATCTAGTGTGTGTCAAGGTTATTAATGATGTTCAGTCGCTGTGATCACTGGCAGGTGCTGTGATCACTCTGGCAGGTGCTGTGATCACTCTGGCAGGTGCTGTGATCACTCTGGCAGGCGCTGTGATCACTCTGGCAGGTGCTGTGATCACTCTGGCAGGTGCTGTGATCACTCTGGCAGGTGCTGTGATCACTTCTGGCAGGTGCTGTGATCACTCTGGCAGGCGCTGTGATCACTCTGGCAGGTGCTGTGATCACTCTGGCAGGTGCTGTGATCACTCTGGCAGGCGCTGTGATCACTCTGGCAGGTGCTGTGATCACTCGGCAGGTGCTGTGATCACTCTGGCAGGTGCTGTGATCACTCTGGCAGGTGCTGTGATCACTCTGGCAGGTGCTGTGATCACTCTGGCAGGCGCTGTGATCACTCTGGGAGGCGCTGTGATCACTCTGGCAGGTGCTGTGATCACTCTGGCAGGCGCTGTGATCACTCTGGCAGGCGCTGTGATCACTCTGGCAGGTGCTGTGATCACTCTGGCAGGTGCTGTGATCACTCTGGCAGGCGCTGTGATCACTCTGGCAGGTGCTGTGATCACTCTGGCAGGTGCTGTGATCACTCTGGCAGGCGCTGTGATCACTCTGGCAGGTGCTGTGATCACTCTGGCAGGCGCTGTGATCACTCTGGCAGGTGCTGTGTATCACTCTGGCAGGTGCTGTGATCACTCTGGCAGGCGCTGTGATCACTCTGGCAGGCGCTGTGATCACTCTGGCAGGTGCTGTGATCACTCTGGCAGGCGCTGTGATCACTCTGGCAGGCGCTGTGATCACTCTGGCAGGTGCTGTGATCACTCTGGCAGGTGCTGTGATCACTCCTGGCAGGCGCTGTGATCACTCTGGCAGGTGCTGTGATCACTCTGGCAGGTGCTGTGATCACTCTGGCAGGTGCTGTGATCACTCTGGCAGGCGCTGTGATCACTCTGGCAGGTGCTGTGATCACTCTGGCAGGTGCTGTGATCACTCTGGCAGGTGCTGTGATCACTCTGGCAGGTGCTGTGATCACTCTGGCAGGTGCTGTGATCACTCTGGCAGGCGCTGTGATCACTCTGGCAGGTGCTGTGATCACATCTGGCAGGTGCTGTGATCACTCGCAGGTGCTTGATCACTCTGGCAAGGCGCTGTGATCACTCTGGCAGGTGCTGTGATCACTCTGGCAGGTGCTTGATCACTCTGGCAGGTGCTGTGATCACTCTGGCAGGTGCTGTGATCACTCTGGCAGGTGCTGTGATCACTCTGGCAGGTGCTGTGATCACCTGGCAGGCGCTGTGAATCCACTCTGGCAAGGCGCTGTGATCCACTCTGGCAGGTGCTGTGATCACTCTGGCAGGTGCTGTGATCACTCTGGCAGGCGCTGTGATCACTCTGGCAGGCGCTGTCATCACTCTGGCAGGCGCTGTCATCACTCTGGCAGGCGCTGTGATCACTCTGGCAGGTGCTGTCATCACTCTGGCAGGCGCTGTGATCACTCTGGCAGGGCGCTGTGATTCACTCTGGCAGGCGCTGTGATCACTGGCAGGTGCTGTGATCACTCTGGCAGGCGCTGTCATCACTCTGGCAGGCGCTGTGATCACTCTGGCAGGTGCTGTCATCACTCTGGCAGGCGCTGTGATCACTCTGGCAGGCGCTGTGATCACTCTGGCAGGCGCTGTGATCACTGGCAGGTGCTGTGATCACTCTGGCAGGCGCTGTGATCACTCTGGCAGGCGCTGTGATCACTCTGGCAGGCGCTGTGATAACTCTGGCAGGCGCTGTGATCACTCTGGCAGGCGCTGTGATCACTCTGACAGGCGCTGTGATCACTCTGGCAGGCGCTGTGATCACTCTGGCAGGCGCTGTGATCACTCTGGCAGGCGCTGTGATCACTTTGGCAGGCGCTGTGATCACTCTGGCAGGCGCTGTGATCACTCTGGCAGGCGCTGTGATCACTGGCAGGTGCTGTGATCACTCTGGCAGGTGCTGTGATCACTCTGGCAGGCGCTGTGATCACTCTGGCAGGCGCTGTGATCACTGGCAGGTGCTGTGATCACTCTGGCAGGTGCTGTGATCACTCTGGCAGGTGCTGTGATCACTGGCAGGCGCTGTGATCACTGGCAGGTGCTGTGATCACTCTGGCAGGTGCTGTGATCACTCTGGCAGGTGCTGTGATCACTCTGGCAGGTGCTGTGATCACTCTGGCAGGTGCTGTGCTCGCCGTGTTGACCCCTGGCCACCTGATCAATATTCTTCAGCTGGTGATATTTACATCTTCGATATTTGATGTAAGTCACTCTTATTTTTAGATAATAACACTCACCTTGGCTAACTGCACTTGGAGTAATTACGTTCACTCTGCCTAATGACACTCACTCGAGGTAATTACACACACCTGAGATTAGTACTGTACATTCAGTTGGCTGTTTTTTTTTTTAGGCCGAGAAGAAACACATTACTAATTTGTTTTAGTGATTAGGCTTAGAGCTGGTTAGTGTTTGTTGTTACTGTTATGGTGGTTGTTAGTGTTTGTTGTTACTGTTCTAGTGGTTGTTAGTGTTTGTTGTCACAGTTATGGTGGTTGTTAGTGTTTGTTGTTACTGTTATGGTGGTTGTTAGTGTTTGTTGTCACAGTTATGGTGGTTGTCAGTGTTTGTTTCACAGTTATGGTGGTTGTTAGTGTTTGTTGTCACAGTTATGGTGGTTGTCAGTGTTTATTGTTACTGTTTTTGTGGTTGTTAGTGTTTGTTGTCACAGTTATGGTGGTTGTTAGTGTTTGTTGTCACAGTTATGGTGGTTGTCAGTGTTTGTTGTCACAGTTTATGGTGGTTGTTAGTGTTTGTTGTCACAGTTATGGTGGTTGTTCAGTGTTTGTTGTCACAGTTATGGTGGTTGTTAGTGTTTGTTGTCACAGTTATGGTGGTTGTTAGTGTTTTGTTGTCACAGTTATGGTGGTTGTCAGTGTTTGTTGTCACAGTTTTGGTGGTTGTTAGTGTTTGTTGTCACAGTTATGGTGGTTGTCAGTGTTTGTTGTCACAGTTATGGTGGTTGTCAGTGTTTGTTGTCACAGTTATGGTGGTTGTCAGTGTTTTGTTGTCACAGTTATGGTGGTTGTCAGTGTTTGTTGTCACAGTTATGGTGGTTGTGTCAGTGTTTGTTGTCACAGTTATGGTGGTTGTTAGTGTTTGTTGTCACAGTTATGGTGGTTGTCAGTGTTTGTTGTCACAGTTATGGTGATTGTCAGTGTTTGTTGTCACAGTTATGGTGGTTGTCAGTGTTTGTTGTCACAGTTATGGTGGTTGTCAGTGTTTGTTGCCACAGTTTTGGTGGTTGTCAGTGTTTGTTGTCACAGTTATGGTGGTTGTCAGTGTTTGTTGTCACAGTTATGGTGGTTGTTAGTGTTTGTTGTCACAGTTATGGTGGTTGTCAGTGTTTGTTGTCACAGTTATGGTGGTTGTTAGTGTTTGTTGTCACAGTTATGGTGGTTGTCAGTGTTTGTTGTCACAGTTATGGTGGTTGTCAGTGTTTGTTGTCACAGTTATGGTGGTTGTCAGTGTTTGTTGTCACAGTTATGGTGGTTGTCAGTTGTTTGTTGCCACAGTTATGGTGGTTGTCAGTGTTTGTTGTCACAGTTATGGTGGTTGTCAGTGTTTGTTGTCACAGTTATGGTGGTTGTCAGTGTTTGTTGTCACAGTTATGGTGGTTGTCAGTGTTTGTTGTCACAGTTATTATGGTATAAGAGAGGCCGTCAGCCAAACTCTGTCTTATTACACTCTAAAGATTAGACATGACCAGTGAGGTGTGACATGAGAGCCTCGACATGACCGCCAGCTGAACGCCCCCACAACCCAGGGAGGTAGAGGAGGCTAATCTTAGTGAATGAAGGGATACCTGTCTCCTATCGCGCAACAGCTGAAATACATTCAGTTACTTACTTGTACCTACAGTGACTAGTCAGGTTCTAAACTCGTGTGGGTCATTCAGAAGTGATGAAGACTCGAACCTCCGTCCACTAAATGTGAGACAGTAGTGAACTATTTTCTTCACGGAGAAAACTCTCAGAATAAATAATGAGCAGAGAAGTAAACAAACTGGAAGATTTACATATAGATTGGAAAGATTCTGTAGTTTTTCATATAGAGTGAGGCAGAGAGGCTGAACGAAAAGAAGACGAGGAACGAGGACAGGTTCTCGTTTGAAACAGAGAGAATACAGTGCCAATAACTCTCTGAGTTGACGTGTGCCTGAGAAAGACTGGGGGGGTGAGGGTGGCACTCTGGCACCAGGGCATCAAGGGGAGACAAGTTTGGAGTCGAACTGGCACTCCAACTTGAAGATGATGGAAAGTCCTAAGTCTATTGAGTAAGTTTAGGAAAGACAGAGCAAATTCTGGAGATCAACGGCCCCACAAGGTCAACTAAATTGATGAAATGCTGTGTTATTATCGCCTCTCTGCCGCTCCAGGTCTTACTGAAGGATTCGCAACACATCAGTGGAACGTGTTGATGAGATATGTTGCAACTTTCCTGGCTCAAAGCGAGGTGATAATCGCCAGATTTATACGAAACAGATATTTTTATTACACACACACACACACACACACACACACACACACACACACACACACACACACACACACACACACACACAACACACACACACACACACACACACACACACACACACGGGCTACACAACTAACGCATAAATCACCCAGTAATATGTAATATAACGCTCCACCAACAACGCGGGCAATGGAAAGCTCTTGTGATATAATGATTTTTTGTCCATAATCCATCGCTTTTGACGAATTAATATGGAAAATACAGTCTAATACTTCTAATTAATAAGTCCATACGACAGTGTCCATAATATCGCACACATATATCAAACGCATCACAAAACTGTTTTGTGATGCGTGTGTATATATATACATATATATATATATATATATATAATATATATATTTATATAATAATATATATATATAATATATATATATATATATATATATATATATATATATATATATATATATATATATATATATATATAAATCTGCTATTAAATTAGCCAGATGATGATGATGATGATAGATAAATAATAATAATAATAATAATAATAATAATAATAATAATAATAATAATAATAAAAATAATAATAATAATAAATATAATATAATAATAATAATAATAATAATAATAATAATAATAATAATAATATAAAAAAATAATAATAATATAATAATAATAATAATAATAATAATAATAATAATAATAATAATAAAAATAATAATAATAATAATAATAATAATAATAATAATAATAATAATAAATTAGAGTCATTCAGTGCAAGAATAAAGACGTTTTATTGGTAATAATAAGACCTGAGTGGCTGCGGTTAACTGATAGGAAGCACTTTTTACCATCGTCACAATTAATTGTTTCTGAAACTTTTAATATCTGATGGGCGGTGAGTGATATCTGATGGGCGGTGAGTGATATCTGATGGGCGGTGAGTGATATCTGATGGGCGGTAAATGATATCTGATGGGCGGTGAGTGATATCTGATGGGCGGTGAGTGATATCTGATGGGCGGTGAGTGATATCTGATGGCGGTGAGTGATATCTGATGGGCGGTGAGTGATATCTGATGGGCGGTGAGTGATATCTGATGGGCGGTGAGTGATATCTGATGGGCGGTGAGTGATATCTGATGGGCGGTGAGTGATATCTGATGGGCGGTGAGTGATATCTGATGGGCGGTGAGTGATATCTGATGGGCGGTGAGTGATATCTGATGGGCGGTGAGTGATATCTGATGGGCGGTGAGTGATATCTGATGGGCGGTGAGTGATATCTGATGGGCGGTGAGTGATATCTGATGGGCGGTGAGTGATATCTGATGGTGGTGAGTGATATCTGATGGGTGGTGAGTGATATCTGATGGGTGGTGAGTGATATCTGATGGGCGGTGAGTGATATCTGATGGGTGGTGAGTGATATCTGATGGGTGGTGAGTGATATCTGATGGGCGGTGAGTGATATCTGATGGGTGGTGAGTGATATCTGATGGGTGGTGAGTGATATCTGATGGGTGGTGAGTGATATCTGATGGGTGGAGTGATATCTGATGGGCGGTGAGTGATATCTGATGGGCGGTGAGTGATATCTGATGGGCGGTGAGTGATATCTGATGGGTGGTGAGTGATATCTGATGGGTGGTGAGTGATATCTGATGGGTGGTGAGTGATATCTGATGGGCGGTGAGTGATATCTGATGGGCGGTGAGTGATATCTGATGGGTGGTGAGTGATATCTGATGGGTGGTGAGTGATATCTGATGGGTGGTGAGTGATATCTGATGGGTGGTGAGTGATATCTGATGGGCGGTGAGTGATATCGATGGGTGGAGAGTATATCTGATGGGTGGTGAGTGATATCTGATGGGTGGTGAGTGATATCTGATGGGTGGTGAGTGATATCTGATGGGTGGTGAGTAATTTCTGATGGGCTGTAATATCTGACTGGCGGTGAGTAATATCTGATGGGCTGTAATATCTGACTGGCGGTGAGTAATATCTGATGAGCGGTAAGTAATATCTGATGGTCCGTAATATCTGACTGGCGGTGAGTAATATCTGATGGGTGATGAGTAATATCTGATGGGCTGTAATATCTGACTGGCGGGGAGTAATATCTGATGGGTGATGAGTAATATCTGATGGGTGGTGAGTAATTTCTGATGAGCTGTAATATCTGACTGGCGGTGAGTAATATCTGATGGGCTGTAATATCTGACTGGCGGTGAGTAATATCTGATGTGCGGTGAGTAATATCTGATGGGCGGTGAGTAATATCTGATGGGTGGTGAGTAATTTCTGATGGGCGGTGAGTAATATCTGATGGGTGGTGAGTAATTTCTGATGGGCTGTAATATCTGACTGGCGGTGAGTAATATCTGATGGGCTGTAATATCTGACTGGCGGTGAGTAATATCTGATGGGTGGTGAGTAATATCTGATGGGTGGTGAGTAATATCTGATAGGCTGTAATATCTGACTGGCGATGAGTAATATCTGATGAGCGGTAAGTAATATCTGGCTGGCGGTGAGTAATATCTGATGGGTGATGAGTAATATCTGATGGGTGATGAGTAATATCTGAAGAGCGGTAATTAATATCTGATGGGCTGTAATATCTGACTGGCGGTGAGTAATATCTGATGGGTGATGAGTAATATCTGATGGGCTGTAATATCTGACTGGCGGGGAGTAATATCTGATGGGTGATGAGTAATATCTGATGGGTGGTGAGTAATTTCTGATGAGCTGTAATATCTGACTGGCGGTGAGTAATATCTGATGGGCTGTAATATCTGACTGGCGGTGAGTAATATCTGATGTGCGGTGAGTAATATCTGATGGGCGGTGAGTAATATCTGATGGGTGGTGAGTAATTTCTGATGGGCTGTAATATCTGACTGGCGGTGAGTAATATCTGATGGGCTGTAATATCTGACTGGCGGTGAGTAATATCTGATGGGTGGTGAGTAATATCTGATGGGTGGTGAGTAATATCTGATAGGCTGTAATATCTGACTGGCGATGAGTAATATCTGATGAGCGGTAAGTAATATCTGGCTGGCGGTGAGTAATATCTGATGGGTGATGAGTAATATCTGATGGGTGATGAGTAATATCTGAAGAGCGGTAATTAATATCTGATGGGCTGTAATATCTAACTGACGGTGAGTAATATCTGATGGGCGATGAGTATCTGATGGGCTGTAATATCTAACTGGCGGTGAGTAATATCTGATGGTCGATGAGTATCTGATAGTCGATGAGTATCTGATGGGCGATGAGTATCTGATGGGCGATGAGTATCTGATGGGCGATGAGTATCTGATGGGGCGATGAGTATCTGATGGGCGATGAGTATCTGATGGGGCGATGAGTATCTGATGGGCGATGAGTATCTGATGGGCGATGAGTATCTGATGGGGCGATGAGTATCTGATGGGCGATGAGTATCTGATGGGCGATGAGTATCTGATGGGCGATGAGTATCTGATGGGCGATGAGTATCTGATGGGCAGCAGGACTCGCGGATTTATTTGAGATATGAAACTTCTTGTTACAGTTATATTAGCGGTGAAGCACTGAACCCGTATGGGCCATACAGCGCCTCGGTAATGAGAGTTAGTTGGGTTTTCATTTGTGGAAGGGGAGGAGTAGCTCTTCCTTGCTTGGATCAAGAGCATTATTGTCCGCCCCCTTGAGATGGTAAGAGAAGGCACGCAATCCTGCCAGAGTGCAAAAATTTTAACAGGCTTCAGGCTGATTGATATTCACGACAGCTCTTTCTCTCTCTCTCTCTCTCTCTCTCTCTCTCTCTCTCTCTCTCTCTCTCTCTCTCTCTCTCTCTCTCTCTCTCTCTCTCTCTCTCTCTCTCCCTCTCTCTCTCTCCTCTCTCTCTCTCTCTCTCACTCTATCTATCTCTATCTATCTCTCTATCTCACTATCTCTACTATCTATCTATCTATCTATCTATCTAATCTATCTATCTATCTATCTATCTCTCTATCTATCATCTATCTTCTCTCTCTCTCTCTCGTTCTCTCTCTCTCTCTCTTCTTCTCTCTCTCTCTCTCGTCATCTCTCTTCCTCTTCTCTATCTCTCTCTCTCCTCTACTCTCTCTCTCTCTCTCCTGGCAGTATCCTTGGTTGTTGAAAGCAGAGGAGTAGGGCGGTGAGGATGGCAGCTATGGTAGGAGCAGCGGTGATGGTAGCGGTCATGGCAGCGGTCATGGTGGTCGTAACGCACATGGTAGCAGAGGAAGCACCTGGTGTCGTCAGTATGTTAAGCCATGATATGTGTCGCCTGAGTCAGTCACCGCTGAGAATCACTAACACTCAGCGTAGCTTCCCTGGTGCAGCACTCATGCAGTGCTCTGTGCTCAACCTGCAGTGTCTTTGTCACTGCTCTGGTACCAGATGCACAGCTACAGGGTACTGGACGTCACTTGCCTAACATGATGTCACTGCATGTCATATCAGGACACTGCGCCGTGCTAAAAAAGTCCCC
>NC_069425.1:40719880-40737621 GCF_026875155.1 Cherax quadricarinatus | reverse complement strand
ATTCATCATTCGTGTGGTACACTTTGGACTATTTATTTCCGAAACTTTTCGCCTGCACAGTAGACTTCTTCAGGTGGATAAGAGGTGATCAACGTGATGCTGGATCATCAGAATTACGTCTTTCATCTTGGAATCAGAGGTGAGATGTGGAATGAAGATGGCGTCATAGGAGACGGAGTCCACTAGTAGAAAAACAAAAATTTCAGATTCACGCTAAGCTGAGAATATTGGCCCCCAGCGTCTAAAACTCATAAATATGACAACGAGATCTTCTTACAAACTTTGTAAGGAGTTCTGGAGACCAGACGGGGCACCTTGCAACCACAAGTCCACGACTTCTGGAGACCAGACGGACCACTTTGCAACCACAAGTCCAAGACTTCTGGAGACAAACGGGCCACTTGCAACTAAAGCCACGACTTCTGGAGACCAGACGGACCACCTTGCAACTACAAGTCCACGACTTCTGGAGACCAGACGGGGCACCTTGCAACCACAAGTCCACGACTTCTGGAGACCAGACGGGGCACCTTGCAACCACAAGTCCATGACTTCTGGAGGCCAGACGGGGCACCTTGCAACCACAAGTCCACGACTTCTGGAGACCAGACGGGGCACCTTGCAACCACAAGTCCACGACTTCTGGAGACCAGACGGACCACCTTGCAACTACAAGTCCACGACTTCTGGAGACCAGACGGACCACCTTGCAACTACAAGTCCACGACTTCTGGAGACCAGACGGGGCACCTTGCAACCACAAGTCCACGACTTCTGGAGACCAGACGGACCACCTTGCAACTACAAGTCCACGACTTCTGGAGACCAGACGGACCACCTTGTAACTACAAGTCCACGATTTTAACAATATCTGAGACTCTCACTTTAACTAAATATTATTAAAAAATTGAGAGATACCATTCTAAAATCAGACAGAAATGCATATAGATTAGTCTTCATTTGTCTTCATAGTTTTGGTATCTGGTGAACTGAAAAAATGAAATAAACTATTAAAAAAAGGCTCAGTAACACAGAAGATATAATTGAAAAAAAGTAACATTAGTGAATGTTAAGTTTGTACGTTGTTATCTAAGTTCTAATGTTAGTTTTGATACAGTTATTGTACGACGTCCTTCACTTCTGCAACAGTAAAGTTAATTGTGAAAAAAGATGACTCTGCAGGCAGGTGGCAACAATAGGTTAGTTGATCAGGCAGTCAGCAAAAAAAAAAAGTCTGTCCTCAGTTCAGGCTACGAGTAAACAAAATTTCGAAACTGGTTTAAAAAAAAAAGTGAGAAAGTAGCACAAATCATCGGTGGGATTTGTTGTAATATCAGTGTCAGTAGCAACCGGTAACCTATGTTTTATTTTAGTGAGCTACGTGAGTCCTCTCTCACCCTCCGAGGTGATAAAAACACCGCCAAGACGCACTCCTGGGCAGTAAAACAAGCAGTTTCATCGCACTGTTCGTGCTCGCTGCCTGCAAACACACTACGACTAAATCTCCTGTCTGATGACTGCCGTGCCTGCAGCATCCACACCCTGCTAGTTGCTAGTTCTTGTTCTTACGGCGCTTCTCTTGCCCTCTTATAACTTTTGCTGCTCGGGTATATCTTTTGTTATTTTGTTATAACGTATGTTCCTCTGATAAAACTTCTGTTCTTCTGGTATATCTTTCCTTGGTATATCTTTCGTTGGTATATCTTATATTGCCGCGCTATGAATTCTGTTGTCCTCTTAGTATTTCCGTAGCCGTTATAGCTTCTGTTACTTTGCCAAAGTTTCTGTTTGCAGCGTAAGTCTTTATGTCTGCCCCGGTTCATCTCTCTCCCAGGGATGCTAAGTTTCTCATAGTTTTTGAGCCATCCTGGTTGTATACCTCTGGACCTTCTATACACAGTTAGCAATGCTTCCTCTGGTGTGGCCTCCGTGCTGATGCTGTGTATCATAACACCGTCCTCACGCACGTCGTCAACAATGCTTCCTCTGGTGTGGCCTCCGTGCTGATGCTGTGTATCATAACACCGTCCTCACGCACGTCGTCAACAATGCTTCCTCTGGTGTGGCCTCCGTGCTGATGCTGTGTATCATAACACCGTCCTCACGCACGTCGTCAACAATGCTTCCTCTGGTGTGGCCTCCGTGCTGATGCTGTGTATCATAACACCGTCCTCACGCACGTCGTCAACAATGCTTCCTCTGGTGTGGCCTCCGTGCTGATGCTGTGTATCATAACACCGTCCTCACGCACGTCGTCAACAATGCTTCCTCTGGTGTGGCCTCCGTGCTGATGCTGTGTATCATAACACCGTCCTGACGCACGTCGTCAACAATGCTTCCTCTGGTGTGGCCTCCGTGCTGATGCTGTGTATCATAACACCGTCCTCACGCACGTTGTCAGCATTGTTCTGGGGGATTTTTTGTTAAGGTATCCGAAGGCAGTTCTAACAGTCGTTAGCCTTGCATGTGTTGTCAGTGTTTATATACGACTTCTGCTACATATATATGAGTACACTCAATTCCCGCGTTTTAGCGATCATTGACTAGTAAGGATTTAGTACACGAGTATATAAAAGTTAGTACAATGATATAAATTGCAAATGAATATTATGTGGCGTTCCTTAACTGACGTCAGCCCAAACTAACCAAACATAACGAATCTAAACCTTGCCTAACCTAGCCAAACCCAACCTATCCAAACCCGATGTACTCTAACCTAGCAAATCGTAAACAACAAACGTAGAAAACCTGGTTAACACAAATACATAAAACTTTAACGTTTGAGTAAGGAGAACAAATTGGCTATACTATCTGTTTTACGTAAAGTATTGTGGAGGATGCTAGAGCAGCGTCAGTAATCACTTCTGAGAACTGCCTGGGCTGCCCTCGACGTGTAGTTCCAGGCAGCAGCAGTTGTTATCCTGTGTATTATCAAGCGTCACATTTATAAAGATGATGCAATATTATTCTTATTGCAACATGATGGATGACGACACAACCATGGTATTGCCTTTGTGAAACAAACACACACACACACACCCACACACACACACACACACACACATACACACACATGATGAATTACTGCAGCCAAAATTAATTCAACTTTTGATAGACGACGAAGCTTGTGAAGAGTGTTAGGCTCTTTGACAGTACTCATGCTTCAATGATAATTTTTCACAAAGGTGGGAAAAAAACATATGTAAACTTTTGTTTCAACAGTCGTTTAATTATACTAATTTATTCAGGGCTCCAGCGAGACGAAAAATTTGTAACACGTCTTTATTAAGAGTTAAGTCAACATTATTTCTGTAAAGAGTAATGATTTTTATATGAGACTCGGTCATTGTTATCTGCTGAGTGGATCTACCTTATTATAATTTATAGTTGGAGGAAAATGAAAACATTATTGTCGTTGTTGGATGTTTTGTGTGTATATAATAAACATATAAACATTATTGCAGTTGTTGGATGGTCTGACTGTTTATATATGTGTATATTAAACATGTAAACATAGGTGCTGTTAGTGGCTGTCATGACTGTTTCTATGTGAGTAAACATTTAAACATTAGTGTCACTGGTGAATGTTTTAGTATATATTTAGTATTGTCGTTAGTTCTTACTGAAAAAGATATGAATCATGTTAATAGCTATTTTTTTATACCTTTGGATAATACCAGGTAAATTATGCTTAATCTGAGTACAAGCAAGTTCTGGCTGAGACCGAGGAGCAGCAGGTGAACTTACGATCATTATCAAAGTTTTCTCCTGGATTTTGCATGTTATATGTGCGATTACCTAGGTGTGTGTGTGTGTGTGTGTGTGTGTGAATACACGACCAAACACTGCAATATTCCCCTCCTGTTCATTCATCTTAGATGAATTACCAGCCCCATCCCACTCCCTATCCTTATCCCACGTCAACTTCAAACCCGCTATAACACTCTCCATGTCCCAAAGTTTTCATCGGGAGTTTTAATCAAGATCCAGCCAGGGGCTTTGGAAGATTTGGGGGAAACGATTGCTTGGGAGAAGAGAAGAACCATTATTCTCTACGTAAAGTGAATGTCCAGCTCCAGGCCTCGGATATCGTATTCAGTCTAAGGGTTAAATACATCTGCACTCGAACAGCCTTCTGGAACGAATTAAGTTCGTATCCCGAGGTACCACTTATGAAACTCATTTACAAGTGCTGAATTATTCTTACCAGGCAAAGATAGAGACATGACTTAACTAAAGTGTTTTCAGTATAGAGAGAGCGCATGAGAGCCTGGGGATCTCTGGCGAGTCATGTCTCTGAAGTGGACAGACCTATTGTGGTGACTCACCCAGCCTCAGCTTCCAGGATTAAGTGAACATCAAGGCCCACTCAGTCAGGACGGCTGTGAGGAAGTGCTGGATCTCTTGGAATTAACTCACATGGTGGCGGCCATCTGAGGTAGATAGCCTGTGTGGTGGTGGTGGCAAGGCAGGCAGAGCTTCAACCACAGCTTGAGTGGTGGTGGTGGTGGCAAGGCAGGTAAAGCTTCAACCACAGCTTGAGAGGTGGTGGTGGCAAGGCAGGCAGAGATCCAATCACAGCTTGTGTGGTGGTGGTGGCGGCAAGGCAGGTAAAGCTTCAACCACAGCTTGAGAAGTGGTGGTGGTGGCAAGGCAGATACGACTACAGTCACTGTGAGGTTACGAGAGAGGAGAAGAGAGAAGGACAACTTGTCTGGAACACTTGGAAACAAATCTGGATATTATGAAGAGTGAGTGCGAGGCTCCAGACCTTCTACTGGAAGAATAACAAAAAAAGACACAATACCGTGACTGGAACGATACACAAATAACCCGCACATAGAAGACAAGAGCTTACGACGACGTTTCGGTCCGACTTGGACCATTTACAAAGTCACACCGGACCGAAACGTCGTCGTAAGCTCCTCTCTTCTCTGTGCGGGTTATTTGTGTTTCTACTGGAAGATCAGACAAGGGAAGGACATATTTCTAGAAGGTAGACTGAAATATTTCCAGGAGGAAGACTGAAATGTTTCCAGGAGATAGAATGAGATCTTTCCAGGAAGTGATGAGAAAGAGCGATGACGAGACAGTAATGGAAGTAACAGTGATTTACACACACACACACACACGTATTTTATAATGCAAAATTTATATATTGCCGATAAATTTTGGAAACCAGACTGCCGGAAGCGGTATTGTTTTACAAAGAAAAATTTGTTATAAATTTAGCGAAATTCAAAACGCGAATTCAAATTTGTGAACTTATGTACGTTTGTTTGTCTGATAGATGTGCGTGATTGATAGATGTGTGATTAATAGATGTGTGTGATTTATGGATGTGTTATTGATGGATGGATGTGATTGATATGGTTATTGATGGATGTGGGTTATTGATGAATGTTTGCGAGTGATGGATATGTGTTATTGATGGATGTGTGTTATTGATGGATGTTTGTGATTGATAGATGTTTGATTGATGAATGTATGATTAATAGATGTGTCATTTATGAATGTGCGATAAATAGATGTGCGAATGATGGATGTGTGTTGTTAATGGATGTGTGTTGTTGATGGATGTGTATTATTGATGGATGTTTGTGATTGATGGATGTGTGTTATTGATGGATGTTTGTGATTGATGGATGTGTGTTATTGATGGATGTTTGTGATTAATGGATGTTTGTGATTGATGGATGTTTGTGATTGATGGATTTTTGTGATTGATGGATTGTGTTATTGATGGATGTGTGTTATTGTGGATGTTTGTGATTGTATGGATTTTTGTGATTGATTGATTTTTGTGATTGATGGATTTGTGTTATTGTGGATGTGTGTTATTGATGGATGTTGTGTATTGATGGATTTTTGTGATTGATGGATGTGTGTTATTGATGGATGTTTGTGAATGATGGATGGGGTTATTGATGGATTTTTGTGATTGATGGATTTTTGTGATTGATGGATGTGTGTTATTGGATGGATGTTTGTGATTGATGGATGTGTGCTATTGATGGATGTTTGTGATTGATGGATATGTGTGATTCATTGATGCTTGTGTTGCACAGTGTACCTCGTCGTAACACTACCCTCAGTGTTACAGTGTACCTCGTCGTAACACTACCCTCAGTGTTACAGTGTACCTCGTCGTAACACTACCCTCAGTGTTACAGTGTACCTCGTCGAAACACTACCCTCAGTGTTACAGTGTACCTCGTCGTAACACTACCCTCAGTGTTACAGTGTACCTCGTCGTAACACTACCCTCAGTGTTACAGTGTACCTCGTCGTAACACTACCCTCAGTGTTACAGTGTACCTCGTCGTAACACTACCCTCAGTGTTACAGTGTACCTCGTCGTAACACTACCCTCAGTGTTACAGTGTACCTCGTCGTAACACTACCCTCAGTGTTACAGTGTACCTCGTCGTAACACTACCCTCAGTGTTACAGTGTACCTCGTCGTAACACTACCCTCAGTGTTACAGTGTACCTCGTCGTAACACTACCCTCAGTGTTACAGTGTACCTCGTCGTAACACTACCCCAGTGTTACAGTGTACCTCGTCGTAACACTACCCTCAGTGTTACAGTGTACCTCGTCCGTAACACTACCCTCAGTGTTACAGTGTACCTAGTCGAAAACACTACCCTCAGTGTTACAGTGTACCTCGTCGTAACACTACCCTCAGTGTTACAGTGTACCTCGTCGTAACACTACCCTCAGTGTTACACAGTGTACCTCGTTGTAACACTACCCTCAGTGTTGCACAGTGTACCTCGTCGTAACACTACCCTCAGTGTTACAGTGTACCTCGTCGTAACACTACCCTCAGTGTTACACAGTGTACCTCGTCGTAACACTACCCTCAGTGTTGCACAGTGTACCTCGTCGTAACACTACCCTCAGTGTTACAGTGTACCTCGTCGTAACACTACCCTCAGTGTTACACAGTGTACCTCGTCGTAACATTTACCTCAGTGTTACACAGTGTACTGTCGTAACACTACCCTCAGTGTTACACAGTGTACCTCGTCGTAACACTACCCTCAGTGTTACACAGTGTACCTCGTCGTAACACTACCCTCAGTGTTACAGTGTACCTCGTCGTAACACTACCCTCAGTGTTACAGTGTACCTTGTCGTAACACTACCCTCAGTGTTACACAGTGTACCTCCCCAGACCGTTATTAAATCACGAGTAATAATGTCCCGGACCTAAACGCCATTTAAACTTTCGTCTCCGAATTGTGTAAGCTCTGGAATTGTGACTTTTTCCAGCCATGGTATAGTACGTGTTCCAGCCATGGTATAATACGTGTTGCAGCCATGGTATAGTACGTGTTCCAGCCATGGTATAGTACGTGTTCCAGCCATGGTATAGTACGTGTTCCAGACATGGTATAGTACGTGTTCCAGACATGGTATAGTACGTGTTCCAGTTATGGTATAGTACGTGTTCCAGCCATGGTATAGTACGTGTTCCAGCCATGGTATAGTACGTGTTCCAGCCATGGTATAGTACGTGTTCCAGCCATGGTATAGTACGTGTTCCAGCCATGGTATAGTACGTGTTCCAGCCATGGTATAGTACGTGTTCCAGACTGGTATAGTACGTGTTCCAGCCATGGTATAGTACGTGTTCCAGCCATGGTATAGTACGTTGTTCCAGCCATGGTATAGTACGTGTTCCAGCCATGGTATAGTACGTGTTCCAGCCATGGTATAGTACGTGTTCCAGCCATGGTATAGTACGTGTTCCAGACATGGTATAGTACGTGTTCCAGCCATGGTATAGTACGTGTTGCAGCCATGGTATAGTACGTGTTCCAGACATGGTATAGTACGTGTTCCAGCCATGGTATAGTACGTGTTCCAGCCATGGTATAGTACGTGTTCCAGCCATGGTATAGTACGTGTTCCAGACATGGTATAGTACGTGTTCCAGCCATGGTATAGTACGTGTTCCAGCCATGGTATAGTACGTGTTCCAGCCATGGTATAGTACGTGTTCCAGTTATGGTATAGTACGTGTTGCAGCCATGGTATAGTACGTGTTCCAGCCATGGTATAGTACGTGTTCCAGTTATGGTATAGTACGTGTTGCAGCCAGGGTATAGTAGTGTTCCAGTCATGGTATAGTACGTGTTCCAGTTATGGTATAGTACGTGTTCCAGCCATGGTATAGTACGTGTTCCAGTTATGGTATAGTACGTGTTGCAGCCATGGTATAGTACGTGTTCCAGCCATGGTATAGTACGTGTTCCAGCCATGGTATTGTACGGTTCCAGTTATGGTATAGTACGTGTTCCAGCCATGGTATAGTACGTGTTCCAGTCATGGTATAGTAACGTGTTCCAGTTATGGTATAGACGTGTTTCCAGCCATGGTATAGTACGTGTTCCCAGCCATGGTATAGTACGTGTTCCGGCCATGGTATAGTACGTTGTTCCAGACATGGTATAGTACGTGTTCCAGCCATGGTATAGTACGTGTTCCAGCCATGGTATAGTACGTGTTCCAGTTATGGTATAGTACGTGTTGCAGCCATGGTATAGTACGTGTTCCAGACATGGTATAGTACGTGTTCCAGCCATGGTATAGTACGTGTTCCAGCCATGGTATAGTACGTGTTCCAGTTATGGTATAGTACGTGTTCCAGCCATGGTATAGTACGTGTTCCAGCCATGGTATAGTACGTGTTCCAGTTATGGTATAGTACGTGTTCCCAGTTATGGTATAGTACGTGTTGCCAGCCATGGTATAGTACGTGTTCCAGTTATGGTATAGTACGTGTTCCAGCCATGGTATAGTACGTGTTCCAGCCATGGTATAGTACGTGTTCCAGTTATGGTATAGTACGTGTTCCAGTCATGGTATAGTACGTGTTCCAGTTATGGTATAGTACGTGTTCCAGCCATGGTATAGTACGTGTTCCAGTTATGGTATAGTACGTGTTCCAGCCATGGTATAGTACGTGTTCCAGTTATGGTATAGTACGTGTTCCAGTCATGGTATAGTACGTGTTCCAGCCATGGTATAGTACGTGTTCCAGCCATGGTATAGTACGTGTTGCAGCCATGGTATAGTACGTGTTCCAGCCATGGTATAGTACGTGTTCCAGCCATGGTATAGTACGTGTTTCAGCCATGGTATAGTACGTGTTCCAGCCATGGTATAGTACGTGTTCCAGCCATGGTATAGTACGTGTTCCAGTTATGGTATAGTACGTGTTCCAGTCATGGTATAGTACGTGTTCCAGCCATGGTATAGTACGTGTTCCAGTTATGGTATAGTACGTGTTCCAGTTATGGTATAGTACGTGTTCCAGCCATGGTATAGTACGTGTTCCAGTCATGGTATAGTACGTGTTCCAGACATGGTATAGTACGTGTTGCAGCCATGGTATAGTACGTGTTCCAGTATGGTATAGTACGTGTTCCAGCCATGGTATAGTAGGGTTTCCAGCCATGGTATTAGTACGTGTTCCAGTTATGGTATAGTACGTGTTCCAGTCATGGTTTTAGTACGTGTTCCAGTTATGGTATAGTACGTGTTCCAGCCATGGTATAGTACGTGTTCCAGTTATGGTATAGTACGTGTTCCAGCCATGGTATAGTAGTGTTCAGTTATGGTATAGTACGTGTTCCAGTCATGGTATAGTACGTGTTCCAGCCATGGTATAGTACGTGTTCCAGCCATGGTATAGTACGTGTTGCAGCCATGGTATAGTACGTGTTCCAGCCATGGTATAGTACGTGTTTCCAGCCATGGTATAGTACGTGTTTCAGCCATGGTATAGTACGTGTTCCAGCCATGGTATAGTACGTGTTCCAGCCATGGTTAGTACGTGTTCCAGTTATGGTATAGTACGTGTTCCAGTCATGGTTAGTACGTGTTCCAGCCATGGTATAGTACGTGTTCCAGTTATGGTATCGTACGTGTTCCAGTTATGGTATAGTACGTGTTCCAGCCATGGTATAGTACGTTTTCCCAGTCATGGTATAGTACGTGTTCCAGACATGGTATAGTACGTGTTCCAGCCATGGTATAGTACGTGTTCCAGCCATGGTATAGTACGTGTTCCAGCCATGGTATAGTACGTGTTCCAGCCATGGTATAGTACGTGTTCCAGCCATGGTATAATACGTGTTCCAGCCATGGTATAGTACGTGTTCCAGCCATGGTATAGTACGTGTTCCAGTCATGGTATAGTACGTGTTCCAGCCATGGTATAGTACGTGTTCCAGCCATGGTATAGTACGTGTTCCAGCCATGGTATAGTACGTGTTCCAGCCATGGTATAGTACGTGTTCCAGCCATGGTATAGTACGTGTTCCAGCCATGGTATAGTACGTGTTCCAGCCATGGTATAGTACGTGTTCCAGCCATGGTTATAGTACGTGTTCCAGCCATGGTATAGTACGTGTTCCAGCCATGGTATAGTACGTGTTCCAGCCATGGTATAGTACGTGTTCCAGCCATGGTATAGTACGTGTTCCAGTCATGGTATAGTACGTGTTCCAGCCATGGTATAGTACGTGTTCCAGCCATGGTATAGTACGTGTTCCAGCCATGGTATAGTACGTGTTCCAGCCATGGTATAGTACGTGTTCCAGCCATGGTATAGTACGTGTTCCAGCCATGGTATAGTACGTGTTCCAGCCATGGTATAGTACGTGTTCCAGCCATGGTATAGTACGTGTTCCAGCCATGGTATAGTACGTGTTCCAGCCATGGTATAGTACGTGTTCCAGCCATGGTATAGTACGTGTTCCAGCCATGGTATAGTACGTGTTCCAGCCATGGTATAGTACGTGTTCCAGCCATGGTATAGTACGTGTTCCAGCCATGGTATAGTACGTGTTCCAGCCATGGTATAGTACGTGTTCCAGCCATGGTATAGTACGTGTTCCAGCCATGGTATAGTACGTGTTCCAGTCATGGTATTATGACTTGTTCTTCTACATAATATGTATTATTGCATTAGTAACATACAATGTCATACAACTGATGAATGAGACACGTGACCAACACCTGACTATCTTTACTTAACGTCAACAAAGACACTCAGCTGTTGCACATGTTTTTAATTCACTTAATAGTCTGTCCTTGTCCAGCATGATTCTTCTCGGGAGGAAAAAAAATCATTATGTATCGTTGCCTGATAGTCGCATGTCCGTGTCTTTCAAGGACAAACAAGGACAGGCAAGTAAGTTACAAGTTAGCATCTATTTATTTGTCCACGTACCAATGTGGTGGAGAATTTCATATTTAATTATTTTCTTGGTGTTTTATGTGGCTGGAAGCCCATGCTGGTTATTTTCGAGGACTGGGTTTAAATATATGGCGAAGAGCACTGTGGTTTATTGTTCAGATTTGTGAAGGTTTTAACGCAGAGTGAAGGTAAGAAATAGTAGCGAGTTGTGGGAACTTAAGTGTGAGATGTATCGGACGAGAAATTGTAGAATGACTTTGTTAATGAAGTGTGTGGGAGACGAGAAGTGTGTGGGAGACGAGAAGTGTGTGGGAGACGAGAAGTGTGTGGGAGACGAGAAGTGTGTGGGAGACGAGAAGTGTGTGGGAGACGAGAAGTGTGTGGGAGACGAGAAGTGTGTGGGAGACAAGATGAGTGTGGGAGGTAAGAAGTGTGTGGGAGACAAGATGAGTGTGGGAGGTAAGAAGTGTGTGGGAGACAAGACGTGTGTGGGAGACAAGATGTGTATGGGAGACAAGTGTGTGTGGGAGGCAAGAAGTGTGTTGGAGACAAGATGAGTGTGGGAGGCAAGAAGTGTGTGGGAGACAAAAAGTGTGTGGGAGACAAGGAGTGTGTGGAAGACAAGGAGCGTGTGGGAGACAAGGAGTGTGTGGGAAACAAGAAGTGTGTGGGAGACAAGAAGTGTGTGGGAGACAAGAAGTGTGTGGGAGGCAAGAAGTGTGTGGAAGGCAAGAAGTGTGTGGGAGACAAGAAGTATGTGGGAGACAAGAAGTGTGTGGGAGGCAAGAAATGTGTGGGAGACAAGAAGTGTGTGGGAGGCAAGCAGTGTGTGGGAGACAAAAAGTGTTTGGGAGACAAGATGTGTGTGGGAGACAAGAAGTGTGTGTGGGAGACAAGATGTGTGTGGGAGACAAAAAGTGTGTGGGAGACAAGAAGTGTGTGGGAGTCAAGAAGTGTGTGGGAGGCAAGAAGTGTGTGGGAGACAAGAAGTGTGGACAAATGTTTGGGAGACAAGACAGTGTGTGGGAGACAAGATGTGTGTGGGAGACAAAAGTGTGTGGGAGACAAGAAGTGTGTGGGAGTCAAGAAGTGTGTGGGAAACAAAAGTGTGTGGGAGACAAGATGTGTATGGGAGTCAAAGTGTGTGGGAGACAAGAAGTGTGTGTGGAGGCAAGAATGTGTGTGAGAGGCAAGAAGTGTGTGGGAAACAAGAAGTGTGTGTGGGAGACAAGATGTGTATGGGAGGACAAAAGTGTGTGGGAGACAAAAAGTGTGTGGGAGACAAGAAGTGTGTGGGAGTCAAGAAGTGTGAGGGAAACAAGAAGTGTGTGGGAGACAAGATGTGTATGGGAGACAAGTGTGTGTGGGAGACAAGAAGTGTGTGTGGGAGGCAAGATGTGTGTGGGAGGCAAGATGTGTGCGGGAGACAAGATATGTGGGAGACAAAAAGTGTGTATGTGGGAGACAAGATGTGTGTGAGAGACAAGAAGTGTGTGGGAGTCAAGAAGTGTGTGGAAGACAAAAAGTGTGTGGGAGACAAGAAGTGTGTGAGAGGCAAGAAGTGTGTGGGAGACAAGAAGTGTGTGGGAGACAAGAAGTGTGTGGGAGACAAGATGTGTGGGGGAGTCAGAAGTGTGTGGGAGACAAGATGTGTGTGGGAGGCAAGATATGTGTGGGAGACAAGATGTGTGTGTGTGAGTCATCTTGCGGGGAGAAAAGATAGCAGCCTCCACTGTTTGTAGTCACAGTAAATATTAGCCTAGACCTCCACTCACTCCAGCTCAACTCTCACTATCAACCCTTATCTCTCCTCTTCCTCTGGTGACGTTCACTTACTGCCAGGTCTTGGCAGAGTTATACTCACCTAGTTGTATAGTTGTATTGGCAAAGTCGAGTCACGGCTCCTGACACGGGAATTTATGGTTTCCAAAAGAAAGGATAAATATACCATGTTCATTCTATATGGTAGAATAAGGAATCATGCTAGGAAGATAGTGGATGGGATAACTCACGTAACCACTATCTATAAGATATGCGACGCTAGTAGATTTAGACAGACGAATGTGGAAGAATAAATGCGGGTTGCAATAACGTGACTTGAGCATTGCTAACCTAAGCCGCAGTTCATGGAGAGAACTTCCAACGAGGTTTTAATCCTTTCTGAAGCATTATTAGGCAGCTAGTGAGAGAGAGAAACAGAGAGGGAGAGAGAAAGGGAAATTTTCTCTAAAAAGTGGATAAGCAGTGAAAAACAGTGTTGTCTAGTGATTACCTGTCAACCTTCAAGCTAATAAGATACAGTGTGCAATTGCAAAATATTTTAATTAATTATATTTGATCAATTCCTTGTTTGTTGGCAGTTTGCCTGTCTTTCCCAGACGTTCTTCAGTCCTTCACGTTAAAAATGAAAAGGCAAACAAAGAATGGTTCCGTGAACGACTTCGGAAAAGAAAGTTGGTGGTCTATCCAAACTTGGTCTCCACTTCATGAACGGACGAGATCTGTGAGTGCCAAGAAGAAAGGGGCAGACTGGGGGGATGGGGGCCACAGTGCCACATACAAAAGAAAAAAAAAGTCATGGAACTAGTGGAGTCATCGATATCGGATACCAATCACCGAGAAAAGTTTGGCGTTAAGGAGCACCATATTAGGCCGTCCAGGGAATAGGAAACAAGGTAAATCCTCAGCTGCCTGAACGCTATCGGAAAACTATTGGTCCGGGAAGAAATCAGAGTTAAATATCGACACTTAGGTGAGTAATGAAGAGGCACGGGAAGATGAAGGGATCGGCTATGTGATTCGCTCCTGAAATGAAGCCAACACCAATGAAATCGATGATGGAAAAGGTATTGCTGGGATTATGCATTTTGAGGGACTGGACCCAGGCAGTCAGGTAGTTATCTAAAGGGAATTATGAAGGAGAAGAAATGAAGAACTGATGTGAATTGAGTTGTGAGATTCACATGTACTTCTAATATACAAAGATGACAGGGACCACAGTGGAAATAAGCCATTTTGTCTGACCAAAACAATACTGGGAGATACAGTGTTGACCAAAACAATGACAAATATCAGTCACGAAGATTTTTTTTATCTGTAATGTCATGCAAACAATAGGTTTCAATCCCATGTAACGAACCAGAGAGTCAGCAGCCACAAAAGAACACAATAATATAATTAAATCGTATTAAACCACAAATTACTCCAACACTGCAATCATGCACATTAATTGCTTGCACTTATTGAATTACATTTCCAAGCAATCAAAATGCGTTTTAATATAAATAATGTAATCCATTAATAAATAAACATTAGATGGCACTGATATATGAATTTCAGTGAATGACTGTGAGTCTCAGACACATCTGGCTCTTATCGTAGTGACACTGTGCCACTAAAGTAATTAATATTGTGTTGTTGTTTGGTGAGTCATTTGAGTCTGTCAAGACAGTTATTGAATGAGTGATGATAAAAGTATTTTCATCCTTTACAGTTACAAATATCCCGACGTATATATTCATAAGTTACCAGCATGTCTAAGTGTATATACCCTGCTGTTGTGAACACTTGTCAGTGTATGCAACTGCAGGTATATACAGCCAGCACCTGTCAGCCTCCAAGTATATTGCATAGTTCAATGCAAATGTGGCTCTTGTTACCACATCAACCAACCCATCCATCCTACCTCTCTCATTCACTCACCACACTCACCCACCACACTCACCCACCACACTCACCCACCACACTCACCCACCACACTCACCCACCACACTCACCCACCACACTGTAAGGCAGTTTAACGATCTGAGTCAGCATCATGAAGGGTAATCCCGACTCTTGGAAGACGCAGCAGCTGAACATTGACAAGAATCTCACGAGTTCGCTTTAAATAGCAGTAAAATATAGCGTCTCAGACTGGAAAACACACATGACTTTCACGCTCACACATAGCCATGATCACAACACAGACGAACAACTACAACACAACAACTAAACAACGACAACACACACAGACAAAACAACAACAAACACAACACAGACGAAACAACGACAAACATAACACAGAAGAAACAGAACGACAAACACAACGACAAACATAACACAGTAGAAGCACAACGACAAACTGTTGTTCCATCCTATTTGAAATTAGGACTTAAATAGACAACAGACTTGGAGAGATGGACCATTATAGACATCAGACTCTTATAGACAATAGATTTGTATAGACAGCAGACCTGAGTAAATCGTCCAGTTGGTTTTTTAACAAATTCAGTTTTTACAGTACGCATATTAGCTGAGAACAAATAAAATCACAACTTTAATAAATTATGATAAAAAAATGATCAATCACACACACACACAACACACACACACACACACAACACACACACACACACACACACACGACTTGATAAAGCCATGAGCAGGAGGAGAGGGCTAGTAGGCACGGGATGAAGAGGCGGGCAGAGCTAGGACTCGAGCCTGCAACCACCCAATAGGTGATACACATACACACACACACACACAACACCACGACACTACACACACCACAAACACACAACCACATAAACCACACACTGCCTAGACAAGGTCAGTCGTTGACCTATAAGTGATACGTGAAAGGCGGGGCCGGAGCTATAAATCGACCCCTGCAGAACATTAGTGAGTCACAAACACATGATCAGGGAAAATGAGAATGCTCCAGGAAAATCGAGTGGAGTCTCAGCAAAAAACCTAAGCACTGCCTTTCCAGTGTTCTCAGTATCGTATTATAAATGATACTGTTGAGCATTCAGAATGCAATCGCGGTATTTCCTGAAATTGGTCGCAATCCTGGAACGGTGATATATAAGCTGACAAATGGCAATTTTCATTCTATTTTCTTATTAGTGTTAGACATAACAGCTGCATTCTGTATTGTAAAATATCACTATTGTAGGCGTAATATTATTTACAGACCTTTCTCAGTGATTACAAGAAGCTTCGGGCTGGTTATTATACCCCTTAGTAAAGGATCCCAATAAGTCAAGGTCAGATCACTGACAGTGATAGGGATATGTGTGAAATTTTCAGTTCTTACTTCCTCTCAGTTTTTAATCGGGAAGATACTAGCGAAATTCCAGAAATAATAAATTATGTAGAACAGGATGATAATAAACTATGCACGATTGCAGTAACTAGTGACATGGTCCTCAGACAAATACAGAAATTAAAACCTAACAAATCCCCAGGCCCGATGAATTGTTTGCAAGGGTTTTAAAGGAATGTAAAGAGGAACTTTGCAAACCTTAGGCTAATCTTTTCAACATATCACTACAAACTGGCATGGTGCCTGATAAGTGGAAAATGGCAAATGTAATACCTATTTCGAAGGCAGGTGACAGGTCCTTAGCTTCGAACTATAGACCAGTAAGCCTTATTTATCTCCATAGTGGGAAAATTTATGGAATCAATAATTGCCGAGGCAATTCGTAGCCATCTTGATAGGCATAAATTGATAAATGAATCTCAACACGGTTTTCCTAAGGGGCGTTCCTGTCTTACGAATTTACTAACTTTTCTCGCTAAGGTGTTTGAGGAGGTAGATCATGGTAATGATTGTGATATTGTGTATATGAACTTCAGTAAGGCTTTCGACAGAGTTCCACATCAGAGACTTTTGAGGAAACTTAAGGCACACGGAATAGGAGGAGAAATTTTTTCTTGGGTAGAGGCATGGTTGACAAATAGGCAGCAGAGAGTTTGCATAAATGGGGAGAAATCAGAATGGGGGCACGTCACAAGCGGTGTTCCACAGGGGTAAGTGTTGGGCCCCTTGTTGTTCACAATTTACATAAACGACATAGATGAGGGAATAAATAGCGACATAAGCAAATTTGCTGATGACACCAAAATAGGCCATCCAGTTCATTCTATTGAGGACATTAGTGCACTCCAGGATGATTTGAATAGACTGATGCAGTGGTCGGAGAAGTGGCATTTGCAGTTTAATATAGACAAATGTTCTAAATGTTTGACAGTATAGACAAAAGTTCTAAATGTTTGACAGTATAATAACCATGCCATTTATAAGCTGAATAGTGTAGATCTTAATATTACTGAATGCGAAAAGGAATTAGGAGTTCTGCTTAGCAGTAATCTGAAACCAAGACAACAGTGCATAAGTATTCGCAATAAAGCTAACAGAATCTTTGGCTTCATATCAAGAAGTATAAATAATAGAAGTCCTCAGGTTGTTCTTCAGCTCTATATATCCTTGGTTAGGCCTCATTTAGATTATGCTGCACATGTAGACAGCCTGTACTGTCTGCACAGACAGCCCATGCTGTCGGTCAGCTTAGTTCATATTTCGCGCCACTAAAGTGCTGCCCTCTGGGCCTGTCCAAGTCAGTGGGAAGCTGGTCCCACACTCACTCTCACAGCGGCCTGGCAGCAAGACAGGAGGCTTACTAGCTCTCTCTCGTGGGATGGCCCTCCCGGGCCATGGGCACAACACACAAGCCTGTGTACCCACCACGACTTT
>NC_069425.1:40707380-40714880 GCF_026875155.1 Cherax quadricarinatus | reverse complement strand
TGCTACATACAAGGAGTGTAGTGCTACATACAATGAGTATAGTGCTACATACAATGAGTATAGTGCTACATACAGGGAGTGTAGTGCTACATACAATAAGTGTAGTGCTACATACAATGAGTGTAGTGCTACATACAGGGAGTGTAGTGCTACATTCAGGGAGTGTAGTGCTACATACAGGGAGTGTAGTGCTACATACAATGAGTGTAGTGCTACATACAATGAGTGTAGTGCTACATACAGGGAGTGTAGTGCTACATACAATGATTGTAGTGCTACATACAATGAGTGTAGTGCTACATACAATGAGTATAGTGCTACATACAATGAGAATAGTGCTACATACAGGGAGTGTAGTGCTACATACAATGAGTGTAGTGCTACATACAATGAGTGTAGTGCTACATACAGGGAGTTTAGTGCTACATACAATGAGTGTAGTGCTACATACGGGGAGTGTAGTGCTACATACAATGAGTGTAGTGCTACATACAATGAGTGTAGTGCTACATACAGGGAGTGTAGTGCTACATACAGGGAGTGTAGTGCTACATACAGGGAGAGTAGTGCTACATACAATGAGTGTAGTGCTACATACAGGGAGAGTAGTGCTACATACAGGGAGTGTAGTGCTACATACAGGGAGTGTAGTGCTACATACAGGGAGAGTAGTGCTACATACAGAGAGTGTAGTGCTACAAACAATGAGTGTAGTGCTACAAACAATGAGTGTAGCGCTACAAACAATGAGTGTAGTGCTACAAACAATGAGTGTAGTGCTACAAACAATGAGTGTAGTGCTACATACAGGGAGTTTAGTGCTACATACAGGGAGTGTAGTGCTACATACAATGAGTATAGTGCTACATACAGGGAGTGTAGTGCTACATACAATGAGTATAGTGCTACATACAGGGAGTGTAGTGCTACATACAATGAGTATAGTGCTACATACAGGGAGTGTAGTGCTACATACAATGAGTATAGTGCTACATACAATGAGTGTAGTGCTACAAACAATGAGTGTAGTGCTACATACAATGAGTATAGTGCTACATACAATGAGTGTAGTGCTACAAACAATGAGTGTAGTGCTACATACAATGAGTATAGTGCTACATACAGGGAGAGTAGTGATACATACAATGAGTGTAGTGCTACATACAATGAGTGTAGCGCTACATACAGTGAGTGTAATGCTACAAACAATGAGTGTAGTGCTACAAACAATGAGTGTAGTGCTACATACAATGAGTGTAGTGCTACATACAATGAGTATAGTGCTACATACAATGAGTGTAGTGCTACAAACAATGAGTGTAGCGCTACAAACAATGAGTGTAGTGCTACATACAATGAGTATAGTGCTACATACAGGGAGAGTAGTGCTACATACAATGAGTGTAGTGCTACATACAGGGAGAGTAGTGCTACATACAGGGAGTGTAGTGCTACATACAGGGAGAGTAGTGCTACATACAGAGAGTGTAGTGCTACATACAGGGAGTGTAGTGCTACATACAGGGAGAGTAGTGCTACATACAGGGAGTGTAGTGCTACATACAGGGAGAGTAGTGCTACATACAATGAGTGTAGTGCTACATACAGGGAGAGTAGTGCTACATACAGGGAGTGTAGTGCTACATACAGGGAGTGTTGTGCTACAAACAATGAGTGTAGTGCTACAAACAATGAGTGTAGCGCTACAAACAATGAGTGTAGTGCTACAAACAATGAGTGTAGTGCTACAAACAATGAGTGTAGCGCTACAAACAATGAGTGTAGTGCTACAAACAATGAGTGTAGCGCTACAAACAATGAGTGTAGTGCTACAAACAATGAGTGTTGCGCTACAAACAATGAGTGTAGTGCTACATACAATGAGTGTAGTGCTACAAACAATGAGTGTAGTACTACAAACAATGAGTGTAGCGCTACAAACAATGAGTGTAGTGCTACAAACAATGAGTGTAGTGCTACAAACAATGAGTGTAGCGCTACAAACAATGAGTGTAGTGCTACAAACAATGAGTGTAGCGCTACAAACAATGAGTGTAGTGCTACAAACAATGAGTGTAGTGCTACATACAATGAGTGTAGTGCTACAAACAATGAGTTTAGTGCTACATAAAATGAGTGTAGTGCTACAAACAATGAGTGTAGTGCTACAAACAATGAGTGTAGTGCTATAAACAATGAGTGTAGCGCTACAAACAATGAGTGTAGTGCTACAAACAATGAGTGTAGTGCTACATACAATGAGTGTAGTGCTACATACAATGAGTGTAGTGCTACAAACAATGAGTGTAGTGCTACAAACAATGAGTGTAGTGCTACAAACAATGAGTGTAGTGCTACAAACAATGAGTGTAGTGCTATAAACAATGAGTGTAGCGCTACAAACACTGAGTGTAGTGCTACAAACAATGAGTGTAGTGCTACATACAATGAGTGTAGTGCTACAAACAATGAGTGTAGTGCTACATAAAAGGAGTGTCATGATACACAAGAGTATTCAATCACTCTCCCCTTGTACTGTTAGCATCTGGACAAAGGTACTAACCACATGAACAACCTTAAAGAACGCGACACTGGTATCCTAAGTGACACGCAAGTTCTCCTTTGAATGCAGTTCTCAAAGGTTTTTTTTTTTTTTTGAAAGTGTGGATACCAAGAGGTAATATTAGTTGGGCCAGTCTGTGTGGCTTGCGGTTATACCCGCTTGCGGACTGACCAGGGTCACCGTCACACACACTAACAAGGGTCGATAAACAGTGTCTCTTCAGAGACACTGTGAGAATGATGAAGGTATGAATCATGAAGGTAAGAATGATGAAGGTAAGAATGGTGTAGGTAAGAATGATGAAATTAAGAATGATGAAGGTATGAATGAAGAAGGTAAGAATGATGAAGGTAAGAATGATGAAGGTAAGAATGATGAAGGTAAGAATGATGAAGGTAAGAATGATGAAGGTGAGAATGATGAAGGTGAGAATGATGAAGGTGAGAATGGTGTAGGTAAGAATGATGAAGGTAAGAATGATGAAGGTATGAATGAAGAAGGTAAGAATGACGAAGGTGAGAATGATGAAGGTGAGAATGGTGTAGGTAAGAATGATGAAGGTAAGAATGATGAAAGTATGAATGAAGAAGGTAAGAATGATGAAGGTAAGAATGATGAAGGTAAGAATGATGAAGGTGAGAATGATGAAGGTGAGAATGGTGTAGGTAAGAATGATGAAGGAAAGAATGATGAAGGTATGAAGGAAGAAGGTAAGAATGATGAAGGTAAGAATGACGAAGGTGAGAATGATGAAGGTGAGAATGGTGTAGGTAAGAATGATGAAGGTAAGAATGATGAAGGTATGAATGAAGAAGGTAAGAATGATGAAGGTAAGAATGATGAAGGTATGAATGAAGAAGGTAAGAATGATGAAGGTAAGAATGATGAAGGTATGAATGAAGAAGGTAAGAATGATGAAGGTAAGAATGATGAAGGTAAGAATGATGAAGGTGAGAATGATGAAGGTGAGAATGGTGTAGGTAAGAATGATGAAGGAAAGAATGATGAAGGTATGAAGGAAGAAGGTAAGAATGATGAAGGTAAGAATGGTGTAGATAAGAATGGTGAAGGTAAGAATGATGAAGGTGAGAATGAGTGAAGGTATGAAGGAAAGAAGGTAAGGAATGATGAAGGTAAGGAATGGTTGTAGGTAAGAATGGTGTAGGTAAGAATGAGGAAGGTAAGAATGATGAAGGTATGAATGATGAAGGTAAGAATGATGAAGGTGAGAATGGTGTAGGTAAGAATGATGAAGGTAAGAATGATGAAGGTATGAATGATGAAGGTAAGAATGATGAAGGTGAGAATGGTGTAGGCAAGAATGATGAAGATAAGAATGATGAAGGTAAGAATGATGAAGGTATGAATGAAGAAGGTAAGAATGATGAAGGTGAGAATGGTGTAGGCAAGAATGATGAAGGTAAGAATGATGAAGGTGAGAATGGTGTAGGTAAGAATGATGAAGGTAAGAATGATGAAGGTGAGAATGGTGTAGGCAAGAATGATGAAGGTAAGAATGATGAAGGTAAGAATGATGAAGGTAAGAATAATGATGGCAAGAATGATGAAGGTGAGAATGGTGTAGATAAGAATAAAGATGGAAAGAATAATGATGGTAAGAATGATGAAGGTGAGAATGGTGTAGGTAAGAATGATGAAGGTGAGAATGATGAAGGTAAGAGTAATGAAGGTAAGAATGATGAAGGTAAGAATGATGAAGATAAGAATGATGAAGGTAAGAAAGGAAGAACACTGCAGCGGGTCTACTGGCCCGTACTTGGCAGGTCCTTCTCGAACCTCATCATTTTCACTCAAAGATTTGTCCGGATACTATTACATTAGACTTTTCATATTTTATTCCCCAGTTTTTGCCAGAATTTTCATCGAGGAGCGAATATTGTAACACCTAATTAAAATTTAGATTCGCCTCCATCAACCCTGTTTATATATATATATACTATATATATATATATATATATATAATATATATATATATTATATATATATATATATATATATATTATATATATATATATATATATATATATATATATAATAATATATATGTATGTATATATCATATATTATATATATATATATATATATATATACTATATTATATATATATATTATATATATTATATATAATATATATACATATATATATTATTATATATATATATATATATATATATATATATATATTATATATATATACATATATATATATAAATTAACTTATATGTAGTTTATGCACACACACACACACACACACACACACACACACACACACACACACACACACACACACACACACACACACACACACACACTGTACACTGTGTATGTTAGGCCCATACTGGGTATGCAGCACCAGTCTGGAACCCACACCTGGTCAAGCACGTCAAGAAGTTAGAGAAAGTACAAATGTTTGCAACAAGGCTAGTCCCAGAGCTACGGGGAATGTCGTACGAGGAAAAGTTGAGGGAAATCGGACTGACGACACTGGAGGACAAAAGGGTCAGGGGAGACATGATAACGACATACAAGATACTGCGGGGAATAGACAAGGTGGACAGAGATAGGATGTTCCAGAGAGGGGACACAGGGACAAGGGGTCACAACTGGAAGCTGAAGACTCAGACGAGTCACAGGGACGTTAGGAAGTATTTCTTCAGTCATAGAGTCGTCAGAAAGTGGAATAGCCAAGCAAGTGAAGTAGTGGAGGCAGGAATCATACATAGTTTTAAGAAGAGGTATGACAAAGCTCAGGAAGCAGAGAGGGAGAGGACCTAGTAGCGATCAGTGAAGAAGCGTTGCCAGGAGCTGAGTCTCGACCCCTGAAACCATAATCAGGTGAGTACAATTACGTAAGTACACACACACACACTGATAATAATAATAATAATAATAATAATAATAATAATAATAATAATAATAATAATAATAATAATAATAATAATAATAATAATAATAATAATAATAATAATAATTCCTACCTTTACCAATGGACTTATAAGCGAGTATTAAATATTTGCCAGCACCTGACGTGTTAAGTTATGACACAGAACAAAGTCGTCAGTGTTAAGTCATGTTGACTTCAAAGCAAAAATGTCATAGAGAATACTGAAACACATATATTATGCTTTAATTTTAGGTCTTTCATCTTTGACTCTTAGTATCCAATTATTTACGGCAATGAGAGAACAGGAAGAACGACTTACAGAATAAATTAAATTTATGGAGTATTTTCCCACTGGGTTGAGCTCTAGTGTCTTATCTGCGAAGGGAAATAAAAAAATCTGGTAGAAATCAGTGAGGGTGATGGAGGTGACAGGTATCAAAGTGGCAGCCTACCACATGTGTTGCAGCGGGGTGTCCCGTGGCTCGGTTGGCGACGCACTCGCCTCCGTCGTTCGATCCCCGGCACTGAAGGAAACGTTCGGCATTTTTTTTTTACAAATGCTGCCCCTGTTCACCTAGAAGTCAGCAGGTACCTGGGTGTTAGTTGACTGGTGAGGGTGGCATCCTGGGGGTGGTAATATATCTGAGAAAGGGCTGGGCTTTGAAATTATTTAAAAAATATATATCACAGCTACAGTAGATAATACACACACACACACATACACACACTCATACACACACACATACACACATACACACACTCATACACACACACACACACACACACACATACACACACTCATACACACACACATACACACACACATACACACACACACACACATATACACACACACATACACACACACACACACACACACACACACACACACACACACACACACACACACACATGCGGCACCAGTTTGGAACCCACACCTAGCCAAGCACGTGAAGAAACTAGAGAAAGTGCAAAGGTTTGCAACAAGACTAGTCCCAGAGCTAAGAGGTATGTCCTACGAGGAGAGGTTAAGGGAAATCAACCTGACGACACTGGAGGACAGGAGGGATAGGGGGGACATGATAACGACATACAAAATACTGAGAGGAATTGACAAGGTGGACAAAGACAGGATGTTCCAGAGATTGGACACAGTAACAAGGGGACACAGTTGGAAGCTGAAGACACAGATGAATCACAGGGATGTTAGGAAGTATTTCTTCAGCCACAGAGTAGTCAGTAAGTGGAATAGTTTGGGAAGCGATGTAGTGGAGGCAGGATCCATACATAGCTTTAAGCAGAGGTATGATAAAGCTCACGGCTCAGGGAGAGTGACCTAGTAGCGATCAGTGAAGAGGCGGGGCCAGGAGCTCGGACTCGACCCCCGCAACCTCAACTAGGTGAGTACAACTAGGTGAGTACACACACACACCAGAGAGTGTTATCGGATATGTATTCCATCAGACTGATAGACCCAAGAGTCATCCTTATCATAAGAATTTTAACTTTTATTGTTATACTCACGTGGAAAAGCTAAAATCTGAATTAGCAAAAATGCTAAGAATTTCGCTTCCAGCGAATGCCAATTCCGGAATAGAATATCGCAGCGGCGGTGTTGTTGTCACAGCCTTTAAATCACATGAGAAAATAGAAAAAGTCCAAAACAGAGCTGCAATATGACTCCCGGAGCTGAAGATGTTAGGGAGAAAAACAAAAGGTTGAAAACATTAAAGGTCGCTATTAGTGGCGGACAAGAAGACGGAGGAAATGTGATAGAGACAAGATAATGGAGAGGAAGGCAAGAATTTATGTGTTCGACTTCCTAACGTCATCATCAAGAATCTTAATTTTTTGGAAACGCTTCGCCCACCAGTACCTTCATCAGTCCAATGCAGAGAGAAACGGTGGAAGATGGACTTTGAGGTAATCAGTCCCTCAGCCTAGAGACTGAAGGACTGAATACCCCGAACTTCAAGTGCAAATATTCCACTGGTATTCTCTGTATTGGATTGATAAAGCCACTGGTTAGCAA
>NC_069425.1:40672380-40702380 GCF_026875155.1 Cherax quadricarinatus | reverse complement strand
ATCTACGTTCATGTTACCATAGTGGGTTATAGGTCTACTCAGGCTTCTAATTGCATTCCCATTCATCTTCATTATTTACTTCTCTCCTAATATTACTCCTAATGCTACTGGACCTAACACTGATTAATAAAACATTGTTTTTAAATCTCTGTGTTTGTCTGGCAGCTGAAGCTTCGCTGTTGAGAGTCTCAGCTTCAACTATAATGGTGGCCTCCTGAGCCCCAGGTGAAGCTTCACTACGAGGAAAACTTCAAGACTCGCAAGAACACTTGAGTGAAGCCAAAAATGAGTCTCGGGAACGGGATGAGCTCCAGGATCACAGGATCAAGTAGAACGCTGAGTGGAGCAGGCGGTCAGTAATGCAACAGGAAGGCTTGACACCCAAGCTGATTATATAGAGATTTTCTCCTAGAGAGAGGGAGAGAGAGACTTCTGCGACTTCTTAAGAGAATAGAGAATAGAGCAAGACGCCTTATCTCTCGCCTGGACCCATTCTGGATAGATCCGTCATTTCAACACAGGAGAGATGTGAGTGGTCTTATTGTTATGTATAAGGCCAATATGGTCAAAGTACCACACTTGGCTCCACTCCGAGGACAGCGAGAAGTGAGCTTCTACACCAGAAGACGGGCAGCCAGCAGCAGAGAGAGAGAGAGAGAGAGAGAGAGAGAGAGAGAGAGAGAGAGGTGTAATAAAGAATTCTTTACATACTGGCAGGTATATTCATTCCACAGGCCGTCATATGCAGTTTATTCATACGCCTAAAGTGACGCTCTGCTAAATTTATTAATGGAAAAACAAGCTGAATGAGACATAATTAAAAAATGCCATGAATAGATGAATACCATGAATATAAATAGTGTGTGAGTAAAGGACAACAAGGAAGGTGCGGTCATGACAAAGTTCTGGGTCTACAATGAGCCTTTGTTTATTAATATTTATGATGTTTGTTATTCTTTTGTTTACAACTTTCAGATGGGGAGAATTATGAACTGTAGCGGGATGAATAAGAGCAGCTGTAACTGCAGCAGTAACAGCAGCTGTAATTGCAGCAGTAACAGCAGCTGTAACTGCAGCAATAACAGCAAAAAAAACTTAATGTTTACGTTAGGTTAAGTTAGGTTAGGTTAGGTTAGGTTAGGTTAGGTTAGGTTAGGTTAGGTTAGGTTAGGTTAGGTTTGGCTAGGTTAGGTTAGGTTAGGTTAGGTTAGGTTAGGTTAGGCTAGGTTAGGTTAGGTTAGGTTAGGTTAGGTTTGGCTAGGTTAGGTTAGGTTAAGTTAGGTTAGGTTAGGTTAGGTTAGGTTAGGTTAGGTTAGGTTAGGTTAGGTTAGGCTAGGTTAGGTTAGGTTTGGCTAGGTTAGGTTAGGTTAGGTTAGGTTAGGTTAGGTTAGGCTAGGTTAGGTTAGGTTAGGTTAGGTTAGGTTAGGTTAGGCTAGGTTAGGTTAGGTTAGGTTAGGCTAGGTTAGGTTAGGTTAGGTTAGGTTAGGTTAGGTTAGGTTAGGTTAGGCTAGGCTAGGTTAGGTTAGGTTAGGTTAGGTTAGTTTAGGTGAAAACTCGGTTAGGTTAGGTTAGGTTAGGTTAGGTTAAGTTAGGTTAGGTTCGGTTAGGTTAGGTTAGGTTAGGTTAGGTTAGGTTAGGTTAGGTTGTTAGGTTAGGTTAGGTTAGGTAGTTAGGTTAGGTTAGTGTTAGGTTAGGTTAGGTTCGGTTAGGTTAGGTTAGGTTTAGGTTAGTTAGGTTAGGTTAGGTTAGGCTAGGTTAGGTTAGGTTAGGTTAGGTTAGGTTAGGGTAGTTTAGGTTAGGTTAGGTTAGGTTAGGTTAGGTTAGGTTAGGTTAGGTTAGGTTAGGTTAGGTTAGGTTAGGTAGGGTTAGGTTAGTTAGGTTAGGTTAGTAGGTTAGGTTAGTTAGGTTAGGTTAGGTTCGTTAGGTTAGTTAGGTTGGGTTAGGTTAGGTTAGGTTAGGCTAGGTTAGGTTTGGTTAGGTTAGGTTAGGTTAGGTTAGGTTAGGTTAGGTTAGGTTAGGTTAGGTTAGGTTAGGTTAGGTTAGGTTAGGTTAGGTTAGGTTAGGTAGGTTAGGTTAGTTAGGTTAGAGTTAGGTTAGGTAGTTAGGTTAGGTTAGGTTAGAGTTAGGTTAGGTAGGTTAGGTTAGGCTAGTTAGGTTAGGTTAGTTAGGTTAGGTTAGGTATAGTTAGGTTTTAGGTTAGGTTAGTTAGTTAGGTGTTAGGTTTAGTGTAGGTTAGGTTAGGTTAGGTTAGGTTAGTTAGGTTAGGTTAGGTTGGGGTGAGGTAGGTTAGGTTAGGTTAGGTTAGGTTAGGTTAGGTTAGGTTAGGTTAGGTTAGGTTAGGTTAGGTTAGGTTAGGTTAGGTTAGGTTAGGTTAGGTTAGGTAGGTTAGAAGTTAGTTAGGTTAGGTTAGGTTAGGTTAGGTTAGGTTAGGTTAGGTTAGGTTAGGTGAAAACTGTGGCTCCATTTCTACGAAACACTGATGTCCATGATCCACTTTCTACGACATTTTGATTTCATTGCGCAAAACATATTTGATAAGTGATTTATAGTGAGTCTGGGTTATAATGTACCGCCTTAAATGTTCATTAATAACTTCTGGCCGTTTTTCACTCCAGTCATTGTGTCACCTCAAAGAAAATTTATTTCCATTGAGGACGCCTCATAATATTAAATCTTCGACTTCTTATACAACACCGTCGACTTTCAGTGAGCCACCAAACACTCGTTTCTTGATTTTTGAGTCAGTTTGCTGGTTATCAAGAATCTTAGTAATTACATTTAGTCTCTGTGGTGAAGCGTTTATGCCTGGGTATCAAAAGTACTGGAATCTTGGTACGTGAATATTCAGTATTGAATGAGAAAGTTTTGTTATAGACTACGGAAATGACAAGTTCTGGAGATTAATACTATGTTACTGTTAATACTATGTTACTGTTAATACTATGTTACTGTTAATACTATGTTACTGTTAATTCTATGTTACTGTTAATACTATGTTACTGTTAATACTATGTTACTGTTAATACTATGTTACTGTTAATACTATGTTACTGTTAATACTATGTTACTGTTAATACTATGTTACTGTTAATACTATGTTACTGTAATACTATTTACTGTTAATACTATGTTACTGTTAATACTATGTTACTGTTAATTCTATGTTACTGTTAATTTTATGTTACTGTTAATACTATGTTACTGTTAATACTATGTTACTGTTAATTCTATGTTACTGTTAATTTTATGTTACTGTTAATTCTATGTTACTGTTAATACTATGTTACTGTTAATACTATGTTACTGTTAATACTATGTTACTGTTAATACTATGTTACTGTTAATACTATGTTACTGTTAATTCTATGTTACTGTTAATTTTATGTTACTGTTAATTCTATGTTACTGTTAATACTATGTTACTGTTAATTCTATGTTACTGTTAATTCTGTTACTCTCATGCTAGTTACTCTTCTAGTCTCTTGTTAAGTATCTTTTAGATCACCGTGAGTGAGGCACTCGTCAGAGTAGAACTTTGTATCACTCGTCAGAGTAGAACTTTGTATCACTCGTCAGAGTAGAACTTTGTATCACTCGTCAGAGTAGAACTTTTATCACTCGTCAAGTAGAACTTGTATCACTCGTCAGAGTAAACTTTGTATCACTCGTCAGAGTAGAACTTTGTATCACTCGTCAGAGTAGAACTTTGTATCACTCGTCAGAGTAGAACTTTGTATCACTCGTCAGAGTAGAACTTTGTATCACTCGTCAGAGTAGAACTTTGTATCACTCGTCAGAGTAGAACTTTGTATGGATCACTCGTCAGAGTAGAACTTTGTATGATCATCGTCAGAGTAGAACTTTGTATGGATCACTCGTCAGAGTAGAACTTTGTATGGATCACTCGTCAGAGTAGAACTTTGTATGGATCACTCGTCAGAGTAGAACTTTGTATGGATCACTCGTCAGAGTAGAACTTTGTATGGATCACTCGTCAGAGTAGAACTTTGTATCACTCGTCAGAGTAGAACTTTGTATGGATCACTCGTCAGAGTAGAACTTTGTATGGTTCACTCGTCAGAGTAGAACTTTGTATGGATCACTCGTCAGAGTAGAACTTTGTATCACTCGTCAGAGTAGAACTTTGTATGGATCACTCGTCAGAGTAGAACTTTGTATGGTTCACTCGTCAGAGTAGAACTTTGTATGGATCACTCGTCAGAGTAGAACTTTGTATGGTTCACTCGTCAGAGTAGAACTTTGTATGGATCACTCGTCAGAGTAGAACTTTGTATGGATCACTCGTCAGAGTAGAACTTTGTATGGATCACTCGTCAGAGTAGAACTTTGTATGGATCACTCGTCAGAGTAGAACTTTGTATCACTCGTCAGAGTAGAACTTTGTATGGATCACTCGTCAGAGTAGAACTTTGTATGGTTCACTCGTCAGAGTAGAACTTTGTATGGATCACTCGTCAGAGTAGAACTTTGTATGGTTCACTCGTCAGAGTAGAACTTTGTATGGATCACTCGTCAGAGTAGAACTTTTATGGACACTCGTCAGAGTAGAACTTTGTATGGATCACTCGTCATGAGTAGAACTTTGTAATGGTTCACTCGTCATGTAGAACTTTGTATCACTCGTCAGAGTAGAACTTTGTATGGATCACTCGTCAGAGTAGAACTTTATATGGATCAATCGTCAGAGTAGAACTTTGTATGGATCACTCGTCAGAGTAGAACTTTGTATCACTCGTCAGAGTAGAACTTTGTATGGATCACTGGTCAGAGTAGAACTTTGTATGGATCACTGGTCAGAGTAGAACTTTGTATGGATCACTGGTCAGAGTAGAACTTTGTATGGATCACTGGTCAGAGTAGAACTTTATATGGATCACTCGTCAGAATAAACCTCTTGAGTTTAATGACACTTGTGTTTTTTCTAGGGTTTAATTTCGTTCTTTTCAAAGTGGTCAGCATATTCATCATATTTGAAGACTCGTAAACAAACTCGGGAAACACTCTTAGTCCCTAGCAGATTTTGTTGTTATATCTGCAGTTAAATCTTCGCTAGAAACCTGCACATGTGACTTGATACTCTTCCAGGAGGGGGTCGAAACGTCGTCATAAAGTTCCTCTCCCAAGTGGAAGTTCTAGCCACAGTGTTCTGTAACCAAGTGTCAGTCTCTCTTGTGTACCCACCTATTTCTGATCACAGAAATAGAGTAATTACATCTCTTCCTCGTATTAATTGTTCATGATATCATGGTATATATATATATATATTTATATATTTATATATTATATATATATATATATTATATCAATATATATATTATATTTATATATATAAATATTATATATGAAACAATACCATAGCAATGGCCGCGGTGTACAGTTATAGGAATTTATCCCATCATGCATTTCTTGGAAATTCCACTGCTGGTATCATATCACATACTGACTCTCGTAATTTAATCCACTGTTCTGCCATTCTGGTAAAAATAACTTTCTCTTTTCCTTTTTGTCTCTGCTATTTATTGGTTTATATCTATTGACTTTATTTTTTATTACAAATGGTTTAGTAAACCGATAAGTAGATAAATAAGACACTTGTTCAACACTTGATCGACACTTGTTCAACACTTGTTCAACATTTGTTCAACATTTGTTCAACACTTGTTCAACACTTGTTCAACACTTGTTCAACACTTGTTCAACACTTGTTCAACACTTGTTCGACACTTGTTCAACACTTGTTCAACACTTGTTCAACACTTGTTCAACACTTGTTCGACACTTGTTCAACACTTGTTCAACACTTGTTCGACACTTGTTCAACACTTGTTCAACACTTGTTCGACACTTGTTCAACACTTGTTCAACACTTGGGTATCTCTATTTCAGAAACATCTTGCTAACCAGTGGCTTTATCAATCCAATACAGAGAATACCAGTGGAATATTTGCACTTGAAGTTCGGGGTATTCAGTCCTTCAGTCTCTAGGCTGAGGGACTGATTACCTCAAAGTCCATCTTCCACCGTTTCTCTCTGCATTGGACTGATGAAGGTACTGGTGGGCGAAGCGTTTCCAAAAAAATTAAGATTCTTGATGATGACGTTAGGAAGTCGAACACATAAATTCTTGCCTTCCTCTCCATTATCTTGTCTCTATCACATTTCCTCCGTCTTCTTGTCCGCCACTAATAGCGACCTTTAATGTTTTCAACCTTTTGTTTTTCTCCCTAACATCTTCAGCTCCGGGGAGTCATATTGCAGCTCTGTTTTGGACTTTTTCTATTTTCTCATGTGATTTAAAGGCTGTGACAACAACACCGCCGCTGCGATATTCTATTCCGGAATTGGCATTCGCTGGAAGCGAAATTCTTAGCATTTTTGCTAATTCAGATTTTAGCTTTTCCACGTGAGTATAACAATAAAAGTTTAAAATTCTTATGATAAGGATGACTCTTGGGTCTATCAGTCTGATGGAATACATATATCCGATAAACACTCTCTGGTGTGTGTGTGTAATCACCTAGTTGTACTCACCTAGTTGAGGTTGCGGGGGTCGAGTCCGAGCTCCTGGCCCGCCTCTTCACTGATCGCTACTAGGTCACTCTCCCTGAGCCGTGAGCTTTATCATACCTCTGCTTAAAGCTATGTATGGATCCTGCCTCCACTACATCGCTTCCCAAACTATTCCACTTACTGACTACTCTGTGGCTGAAGAAATACTTCCTAACATCCCTGTGATTCATCTGTGTCTTCAGCTTCCAACTGTGTCCCCTTGTTACTGTGTCCAATCTCTGGAACATCCTGTCTTTGTCCACCTTGTCAATTCCTCTCCAGTATTTGTATGTCGTTATCATGTCCCCCCTATCTCTCCTGTCCTCCAGTGTCGTCAGGTTGATTTCCCTTAACCTCTCCTCGTAGGACATACCTCTTAGCTCTGGACTAGTCTTGTTGCAAACCTTTGCACTTTCTCTAGTTTCTTTACGTGCTTGGCTAGGTGTGGGTTCCAAACTGGTGCCGTATACTCCAATATGGGCCTAACATACACGGTTGTACAGGGTCCTGAATGATTCCTTATTAAGATGTGTGTGTGTGTGTGTGTAGTGTGTGTGTGTGTGTGTGTGTGTGTGTGTGTGTGTGTGTGTGTGTGTGTGTGTTGTATGTGTGTGTTTAATCTGTGGTCTTCCGTGTCCCTGGAAAGCCATGAGTCACGAGACAGTTAACTTTGGTTAACAACAGTAAAAATCGTGACTGTGGCAGTAAGAAGTTAAACTAGCATGTTAATCCAGGTGTATCGCTGTTGTCTTACTGGGACGTACAAATAAGCACAGAGCTGTTTTACAAGTTCCCAGAGTCCACCTGGTGGTACGTTGCTCAGTGTATATTGTGTTTCCTGCAGATCTCGATGAGTAAGATGGTGAGGAGGAGACTAGCAAGGTATCTAACCAGTGTGGGGCTTTAGATTATTGCAGGCCGGTCAGTAGATTATTACATACCAGTCAACAATAGATTATTACATACCATTCAACAATAGATTAATGCAGGTACAGTCACATAGATTATTACTGACGTCACATAATATACGACAGCAACAATAGATTTTACATACCAGTCAACCAATGGTTATTACATACAGTCAACATAGATTATTCATACCAGTAACAACAGATTATTACATACAGTAAAGTGAGATGGTATTACTACGTCAACAAGGTATTACTAACCAGTCGGACAATAGATTATTACATACCAGTCAACAATAGATTATTACATACCAGTCAACAATAGATTATTACATACCAGTCAACAATAGATTATTACATACCAGTCAACAATAGATTATTACATACCAGTCAACAATAGATTATTACATACCAGTCAACAATAGATTATTACATACCAGTCAACAATAGATTATTACATACCAGTCAACAATAGATTTATTACATACCATCAACAATAGATTAATTACATACCAGTCAACAACAGATTATTACATACCAGTCAACAATAGATTATTACATACCAGTCAACAATAGATTATTACATACCAGTCAACAATAGATTATTACATACCAGTCAACAATAGATTATTACATACCAGTCAACAATAGATTATTACATACCAGTCAACAATAGATTATTACATACCACTCAATAGATTATTACGTACCAGTCAACAATAGATTATTGCTGGACATTCAGTAGAATATTACATACCAGTCAATAATAGAACATGCCAGTCGACAGAGTATTGCAGGCCAGTCAAAGACTGACTAACGAACTACTTTTGACCTTCTTCCCTGCGTCTTTCCACTACTCAGTTTATGCTTAACTTGTTCCAATAACACAAAGATTTTTATCCAAAAATTTGTTTTTCTCTTCCCTTCTTAATTATCCAAATGGTTTTGCCTTTGTTTACAATCACTCTGATATCACCACAATCACTCTGATATCACTACAATCACTCTGATATCACTGCAATCACTCTGATATCACCACAATCACTCTGATATCACTACAATCACTCTGATATCACCACAATCACTCTGATATCACTACAATCACTCTGATATCACCACAATCACTCTGATATCACTACAATCACTCTGATATCACTACAATCACTCTGATATCACCACAATCACTCTGATATCACTACAATCACTCTGATATCACGACAATCACTCTGATATCACTGCAATCACTCTGATATCACTACAATCACTCTGATATCTTATATCACTATCCTGGTTGAATTATCAGCTGTGAACATGTCAGCATATTTGGGAACCAATCCCTTACCTCTTCTCCTCATTTCTTTATCTTTGTTCTTTGTTCCTCCACGTCCTTACTTTCCTTCCTTCCCTCCCTCCCTCTCACTTCTTTCTATTTGCTCCTTGTCCCTCTCTGTCTTTCTCCAGCCTCTCTGTTTTTTCTTTTGACTTTGTTTTGTCCCGTTCCTCATTCCTTTTTCCTGCCATCTGCCCCTTGTCTAAGTCTCTCTTCTTTTATGTTTGACTAGTGGCCGCGTCAAGGGAAGGGGATGATAAAAAGGGGTTGAAGCCCCCCCGATAATCTCCATAAACCCCAAAAATCCCCCCCCACCGAAATAAAAATAATAGTAATAACGAAACTACAGGTCCTCGAGCTCTCCCTGACAAGCAGCTTGCCACCGCTGAGCGCCTCCTTCATATAAATTCTGAAGAATCCTCGGCTCCGTCCCTCTGAAATACAATTCTCTGTTCTAGTCTCTCCTACATTCACTTCCTTTCTCCGTGAGGTTTTGGATATTTGCACTACTCCTCTTTCCCCCTTCTCCATTTGCTTCATTCATCCTCTGTATTTATTCTTTTGTTGGCAGTTGTATTCTGCCTCTCCCTCCTCCAGTTTCTCTCATTCCCCGCCACTCTGCCACCTGGTTACCTTCGTGGCCAGGTAGGACTATCACTAAATGCAAATATATACTCCGACCCTTTAGCTGGAGGAGTGTGTCTCCTGCCTTCAGCAGTTCATTCTTTCCTCTCTCGTTCCTTTCCTTGGTCTACCTCCCATATTTCTCCAAGTTCACTCTGTTCTTCAGCTGTTTTACTCCATTTTCCGTCAGTCGAGATTCAACCTAATCATTCAACTGTATCATATCACTGGCGTTGCTAGTTCATGCAACTTTTCAGAAAGTGTTGCTATTACGAACGTGCTGGGGAAATGCGAGGTGATCAGAACTGATTCAGCGATGGGAAGGTAACTCAGATTCTTTGAATCAAGAGCCCTTTGCCAACATAATGGCAGCCCCCCCCCCCCCTTTAGAGCGGTTTCTCCTCAGCTGTCATTCTCAAGTGTTTCATTACAGTTTGACCTTATGACAGAACCTCTAGATAGGGTCTTCCAGAGACAGAACCTTCAGATATGTTTTTCCAGTGACGGAACCTTAAGCTAGGTACTTCCAGTGAGAGAACCTTCAGCAAAGTTCTTCCAGTGACAGAACCTTCATCAAAATTCTTCCAGTGACAGAACCTTCAGCTAGGTTCTTCCAGTGACAGAACCTTCAGCTTGATTTTCCAGTGGTAAAATCTTCACCTTGGTTCGTCCAGTGACAGAATCTGGATATATGTCACACTGACTGGGTATACGTCACACTGAATAAGTTTACGTCCCCAAGACTGGGTATACGTCACACTGACTGGGTACAGAGACATTTTACAGAACAAACCCTTAGTTTTAGATCAATCTTCGTTTAGAAGTAAGCTCTATCATGGCTTATGAAGCTCAGCCCTGAAATAAAGATTTGCTGTGTAGGAAGTATCTTAAAACACGCTTGAGGGAGTCTTGCTCCAGATACTACACTCACTGACTAATGACTAGCTCATCAGGGCCCAGAAACCACAGCTTCATCTCTCTCTCTCTCACTCTTATTGTTTCTCACTCTCACACACACACACACACAGAGCTGGAGAAACACATAATGCTGTGTGATATCCATAAATCAGTATGTGTTTAAGTTCACTTGTACAGTAGATACCGATGCAGTGGTATGAATCCCTGAGATATGCGTCACTTGAGGTATATACACACTCAGTTTCACAGAATCAGCCTTTTAAGCAGAGAATATTCTTGACTGACAATAAACAAGTGACATTCAGCCTTAATGACTCTCGCGTAGCACCCAGATTTTAAAATCTAACAGAGGAATTAACCAAAGCAACTGGGTTAAAAATTACTTACACAAGGGCACCGGAGTTCACATTAATGACTACGTAATTGTACACTTATCTAGAGACCACGAACCAGTGCCACCAACTGTACCTCCTTTGTTCAATACAAATAGCTTTTCCCAAGGGTAGAAATAATTAGAGTTTCCTTTAACAATCTCTGGTCTACTGCCGGACGAAATCTAGACTTATGAATCACTATAATTGTTAATATTACTAAATATTTAGATTGGACCTCAGTTGACTTATCTGAATTGTTTGAATATATATATAATATATATATAATATATATTATATATTATATATATATATATATATATATTATATATATATATATATATATATATAAAAATATATATATATATATATATATATTATATATTATATATATTATATATATAATATAATAGTAGTTAGGTTGGTAGACAGAACCACCAGGAAGTACTACCTCCTGCCAGATGACTGTGAAACAAAAAACCTGAAAACTGTTTTGCATGATGGTTAGGATTGCTGGTTTCTTTTTCTGTCTCATAAACACGCTAAGATAACAGGGATATCTTGCTACTCCTACTTACACTTTGGTCACACTTCACAGACACGCACATGCATTATATATTACATACATCTGGGGTTTTCTCCTTTTTCTAAAAGCTCTTGTTCTTTTTTATTTCTTCTATTGTCCATGGGGAAGTGGAAAAGAATCTTTCCTCCGAAAGCCATGCGTGTCGTATGAGGCGACTAAAATCCCGGGAGCAATGGGTTAGTAACCCCTTCTCCTGTATACAATTACTAAAAAGAGAAGAAGAAAAACTTTATAAAAACTGGGTTGCTTAAGTGTGCGTGGATGTAGTGCGGATGACAAGAAACAGTGATTGCTGAGTATGAATGAAAAGAAGTTGGATGTCCTGGCCCTAAGCGAAACAAAGCTGAAGGGGTAGGAGAGTTTCCAGTGGGGGGAAATAAATGGGATTAAATCGGAGTATCTGAGGAGAGTTAGAGCAAAGGAAGGGGTAGCAGTAATGTTAAATGATCAGTTTATGGAAGGAGAAAAGAGAATATGAATGTGTAAATTCAAGAATTATGTGGATTAAAGTAAAGGTTGGATGCGAGAAGTGGGTCATAATAAGCGTGTATGCACCTGGAGAAGGAGGAAGGAATGTAGAGGAGAGAGGAGAGATTTTCGGAGATGTTAAGTGAATGTATAGGAGCCTTTGAAACCCAAATGAGAGAGTAATTGTGGGGAGGGGACTTGAATGCTAAAGTAGGAGAACTTTTTAGAGAGGGTGTGGTAGGTAAGTTGGGGTGCCAGGTGTAAATGATAATGGGAGCCTTTGATTTAACTTTGTATAGAAGGGGTTTAGTTATAGGTAAATACATTATTTAAGAAAAAGAGGATAAATAAGTATACACGATATGATGTAGGGCGAAATGACAGTAGTTTGTTGGATTATGTATTGGTAGCATAAAAGACTGTTGAGTAGACTTCAGGATGTACATGTTTATGAGGGGCCACAGATATATCAGATCACTTTCTAGTTGTTAGCTACACTGAGAGTAAAAGGTAGATGGGATACAAGGGAATAGAAGCTCAGGGAAGAGAGAGGTGAAGGTTTTATAAACTAAAAGAGGAAAGGGAGTTAGGGGAAGATATAAACAGCTATTGGAGGATAGATGGGCTAATGAGAGCATAGGCAAGGGGGTTTGAAGAGGTATGGGGGAGGTTTAAAAATGTAGTGTTAGAGTGTTCAGCAGAAGTTTGTGGTTACAGGAAAGTGGGTGCAGGGGGGAAGAGGAGCGATTGGTGGAATGATGATGTAAAGAGAGTAGTAAGGGAGAAAAAGTTAGCATATGAGAAGTTTTTACAAAGTAGAAGTGATGAAGGAGGGAAGAGTTATGGAGAAAAAAAAGAAAGTTAAAGGGGGTGGTGAAGCAATGTAAAAAGGAGCAAAAGAGAGGTGGGGGAGAGTTTCAACAAAATTTTTGAAAATAAAAAAGTTTTGGGTGAGATTAACAAGTTAAGAAAGCCTAGAGAACAAATGGATTTGTTAGTTAAAAAAAAGGAGAGGAAGGGTTTTTAAAAAGGAGGTTAGAGGTATTGGAAGATGGAAGGGAAATTTTTAGGGAATTTTTAAATGTTGTGAAAATAGGGAAGCGTGATTTCGTGATAGGGGGAAGGGGGAATAACATCTTGTAGGAGTGAGGAAGAGCCAGTTTGAGTGGGGGGTTGTGAGGCAGTAGTAAATAAAGGGGGTAAGGCGCCGGGATTGATGGGTAAAATAGAATGTTAAAAGCAGGTGGGGGTTTAAATTTTGGAGTGGTTGGGGCAATTTTTTAATAAATGTATGGGAAAAGGGGAGGTTTCCAGGATTGGGAGAGGGAGCTATTCCTTTGTTAAAGGGAAAGGGGGTAAAAGGAGGCAAAAAAAAAAGGGGGTAACTGTGAGGGACCCTGGTAAAATGTAGGTAGAGTTTAATTTAAAGAAATTTGAGTAAACGGAGAATAGGTGCGATGAACAAGGAGGCTTTAGGGAAAATAGGGGGTGGTGGACCAGGGTTTACAGTAAAAAATATAAGTAAACATATTTAGATAAGGCAAAAGAGGTTTTGTGGCATTTATGGATTTGGAAAAGGCGTTGACAGGGTGGGGGGGGGGGAAATGTGCAGATTTTGCAAGGTAGGGTTAGGGGGGTTACTGAAAGCAGTAAAGGGTTTTTTTCGGGGATGTGAGGCTCAAGTTGGTTGTGGAAAGGGGGAAATTTTTTCCCAGTAAAGTAGGCCTTAGAAAAGGGATGTGTGATGTCCCCGGGGTTTTTTAATATATTTATAAGGGGTTGTAAGGAAGAAAATGCGGGGCTGGAAAGAGGCGTGGATTTAAAAAGATAAAGAATCACACAAAAATGGGATTTGCCCAAAGTGCTCTTTGCTGTGACAGTGTTTTGGGAATTCAAAGAGAAGTTGCAGGTTTGGGGGTGAATTGGTAGGGTGTGCAAAAGAAAAAAAATTAAAGGTGAATACAGGAAAGAGTAATTTTTGGGGAAAAAAAAAAAGATTAGGTGAAAAAATTTGAATATCAGTTTGGGAAGAGAGAGTATGGAGGAGGTGAACGTATTCAGATATTTGGGAGGGGACGTGTCACGGAGGGGTCTATGAAGATGAGGTAATCATAAAATTTTGAGGGGGAAAAAGAGTGATGGTGCATTAGGGCTGGGGAGAAAAGAATTTGTCCTTGGGGGCAAAGGGGGGAATGTATGAGAGTAAGTTTTCCCAACGCTCTTTTTGGGGTTGAACGTGGGGATAAAATGTTGCAGCGAGGAGAAGGTGGAGCGTGGAGATGTCAGTCTGAGGGCAATGTGGGTGTGAATATAATGCGAGAATTCGTAGTTTGGAAGTTAGGAGGAGGTGCGGGATTACCAAAACTTGTTGTCCAGAGGGCTGAGGAAGGGTTGTTGAGGTGGTTCGGCATGTAGAAGAGAGGATTGGAGCGAAAAGAATGACTTCAAGAGTGTATAGTCTGTAGTGGAAGGAGGCGGGGTAGGGGTCGGCCTTGGAAGGGTTGGAGGGAGGGGGTAAAAGGAGGTATGTGTGCGAGGGGCTTGGGGACTTCCAGCAGGCATGCGTGAGCGTGTTTGATAGGATGTTGTATGGAGACAAATGGTATTTTACTTACTTGACGTGCTGTTGGAGAGTGTGAGCAAAGTCACATTTATGAAAGGGATTCAGGGAAACGGCAGGCGGACTTGAGGGGGGGGGGGGGGGGGGGGGGGTGTCCTGGAGATGGGAAGTACAGTGCTGCACTCGAAGGAGGGGTGTTAATGTTGCAGTTTTAATAACTGTTGTTGTAAAGCACCCTTCTGGCAAGACAGTGATGAGTGAATGATGGTGAAAGTTTTTCTTTTTTCGGGCCACCCTGCCTTGGTGGGATCGGTGGTGTGATAATAATATATATTTATAGATTATTATATATATTATATATATATATATATATATCTATATGTATATATATTATATATATATTATAGATATATAGATATATATATATATATATTATATATATATAAATAACATATCTATATATATATATATTTATATATATAGTATATCTTATATATATATATATATTATTATATTATATATATATTATATAAATATATATATATTAATATATAAGGAGTTTTGGTGGGCGAGGGGCTTGGACTTCCAGCAAGCGTTCCTGAGCGTGTTAGTAGGATGATTGGGAGACGAATGATACTTGGGACCTGACGATCTGTTGGGGGTGAGCAGGCGGTTATTTAGTGAAGGGATCAGGAAACGGTTATTTCTTTAAAGTCGGACTTGAGTCTGGAAATGGGAAGTACAATGCCTGCACTTAACGGAGGGTTTGGGATTTGCAGTTTGGAGGGATATGTGTGTATCTTTATTACGTATATGTTCTAAACTGTTGTATTCTTGAGCACCTTGCAAAAGCAGTGATTATGTGTGAGGTGGTGAAGTGTTGAATTAATGATGAAAGTTTTATCTTTTTGGGGAGTTTCTTTCTTTTTTGGGTCACCCTGCCCTCGGTGGGAGACGGACCAATTGGTTGAAAAAAATATATATATATATATACATTATTATATACATATATATATATATATATTATATTATATATCCATTATATATATGTATATATATATTGTTATTCTTATATATATTGATATATATATTATATATATTATATATATATTATATATTAAATCGTGTGTGTTATACATATATACATCTTATATAATATATATATATAATTAAATATATATATATATTTATATATATATATATATATATATATATTTATATATAAATATAATACATATATTTATACATTTATATATACATATATATATACATATTCTATAAATTATATAAATATATATATATATTTATTATATATATATATTATATATATATATAGATATATATATATATATATATCTATATATAACTATATTATATATATATATATATATACATATGGCATATATTAATGTATTATATTATATATTATATATTATATATATCTTATATATCTAAATATATATATATTTCTAGATAATGTATGTATATATATATATCTTTATATATTATATATATTTATTTATTTATATATATATATATAATATATATATGTATATGTATATATATATATTTTTTTTATTTAACACCTGGCGATTACACCAGGGGCAGGGTGGCCCGAAAGAAGGAACTTTGCCAACATTCACTCCATCACTGTCATGCCAGGAAGGGTGCTTTACATCTACAGTTTTTCAACTGCACATTAACACCCTCCTTCAGAGCGCAGGGCACTGTACTGCCATCTCCAGGACTCAAGTCGGCTGCCGGTTTCCGATCCTTTCATAAAAGTTATTTTGCTCACACTCCAACAGAGGCAAGTATTAAAAACCATTTGTCTCCATTGGACCTCCTATCAAACACGCTCACGCATGCCGCTGGAAGTCCAACCCCCTTGCACTAAAAACCTCCTTTCCCCCCTTCCTCCAACCTTTCCAAAGGGCCGCCCCCTACCCCCCCCTTCCTTCCATACAGATGAACACTCTTGAAGTCATTCTGTTTCGCTCCATTCTCTTACATGTCCGAAACCCTCAACAACCTTCCTCCCCCTTGGACAACTTTTTGCAATCCGCACCTCCTCCTAACTTCCGAACTACAAATTCTCTGCATTATATTGCACCACACATTGCCCTCACACATGAAATCTCACTCCCTCCCGCCTTTCCTCGTTGCAAATTCATACCCCCGCTTCCACCCCCAAAAAGAGCGTCGGTAAAAAATATACTCTCATCTTCCCCTCTTTCTTCCAAGGCAAAGTGCACCCCTCACCCCTTTTTTCCCCCATCAATTCTATTATTCACCCCTTTTCATAGACCAAAGCTGACACGCCACTCCCAAAAATCGAAAACATTCACTTCCCCAACTCTCTCCCTCCATTGATATCCAAACTTTTATATTAATCTTTTTGTTTTCCCCGTAACCTAACTCTTTCCCGTATTTACTTTCAATTTTTTTCTTTTTTTTTTCAAAAAAAACCCACCCAAAATTTATCCACCAACCTCTGGGAAATTCTCTCGAAAAACCCCAAGAGCACAGTGTCTCACAAAGAGCAACCTTTACAATCCCCCTTTTATGTGGATTCTTTATCTTTTAATCCACACCTTTGCCAAGACCCTCGCTTTTTTTTACAAGCCCATCTATAAATATATTGAACAACCCGGTGACCACACATCCTTGTTAAGGCCTACTTTTCTGGGAAATAATCTCCTCTTTCCTACTATACTCTAACTTGACCCTCACTATCCCTCGTAAAAACTCTTCACTGCTTTCAGTAACCTACCTCCCACACCATACACCTGCAACATCTCCCAAATTGCCCCCTATCCCCCTGTCCAACGCCTTTCAAACCATAATTCCACAAAACCTCTTGCCTTATCTAAATACTGTTCACTTATATGTTTACTGTAAACACCTGCCCCAAAACGCCCCTCCCTTTCCCTAAAGCCTGCCTTGTTCATCTCTACCCCTTTCCAGTCTTACTTTTAATTCTTCAATAAAACTCTACCAACACTTCCAGGTATACTCACAGTTTAACCCCAATAATTTTTGCACTCCCCTTTGCCCCCTTGCCTTTTTACAAAGAACTATGCAGCTCTCTGCAATCCTAGGTACTTACCCTTCCATACATTATTAAATATTGCACCAACCACTCCAAAATATATCCCCACCTTTTTTTAAAACATTTCTATCTTTACCCATCAATCCCACTGCCTTACCCCCTTTCATTTACTTCTGCCTCACGACTTCCCCCAACTCACAACTGCTCCCCTCACCCCTACAAGATTTATTCCCCCTTTTGCCCTATACACGAAACAAAAAAAATTTCTTCTTCCCTCTTCCAATATTATTATTTAAAATTTTATTTTTAATCAAATCCAGTTCCTATTTCAACTTTTAATATCTCCTTTTTTTATTTTAAAAAAGTTGATATATATATTATATATATATATTATATTTAAATTATATTTATATATATATTATATATATATATTATATTTTATATATATAATATATATATATATATAATATATATATATATATATATATATATTTATATATATATATATATATAATATATATATATATTATATATATATAAAATATTTTATATTATATATATATATAAAAATATATAAAATAATATTATATATATATATATAAATATATATATAATAATACAAAATATATATATATATATAATAGTTGTAATGCAATTAAGTACATATTAAAGCTGCAAATTAGTTTTAAACTCTGACAATATCCAATTAAATATTTTAATTAGCAGTGTGTTGGTGGCTGTGTAATTATGGTGAACATCTACCTGCTGTAGTTTATGTAATGTTGTTCAAAATTGTTAACACTAGAAATAATTAATGTGCATAAAAAGGCCTTTGAATTATTAAAATGAATAAATGCATTATTTAAGGCGCTTACGATGCGCGACGTTGTGATAATGAACGTTCCTACGGTTTCGTCAAATGACGTCGACGTGTTAGCAAGGCTTTATTTTATGTGACGTATGGCATAGGATTGAACTTTATAAAAACTTGGTAAAGTTCTGTCCTTAGCAGTAAGTGGTATGAAGGATTGATGATACAAGCAATACTTGTGTGTGTACTCACTCGTCAGCTTGTTCCAGTCAGCAGTTCTTGTGTGTGTGCTCACTCGTCAGCTTGTTCCAGTCAGCAGTTCTTGTGTGTGTGCTCACTCGTCAGTTTGTTCCAGTCAGCAGTTCTTGTGTGTGTGCTCACTCGTCAGTTTGTTCCAGTCAGCAGTTCTTGTGTGTGTGCTCACTCGTCCCCTTGTTCCAGTCAGCAGTTCTTGTGTGTGTGTACTCACTCGTCAGCTCGTTTCAGTCAGCAGCAAATACGTCGGGTTTGGTATAATACGTCACTTCTTCCGTAACTATCAACCTTTCTTTTCTGTTCATTCTTCTCTTCTGTTTATTCAAGCTCCTACAATTATTCACTCTCCTCCATTCATCCTTCTCTTCCTTGCCACTTGCTGACCCACTTAGCAATGACTTACTAGCTGTTGCCACTCTTGCTATTCAGTTGATCAGATTCCTTCCCTCTTCATCATGTGTCTCCTATCTCTCTCTCTCTCTCTCTCTCTCTCTCTCTCTCTCTCTCTCTCCTCTCTCATCTCTCTCTTCTCTCCCCCTCTTCTCTCTCCCCTCTCTCTCTTCTCTCTCTCTCTCTCTCCTCCCCACACACACCCCGCACACACATACAACCCCACCCTTTTTCCTTCCGTTTCTCCCTCTTTCTCCCTCTCGTCCTCTTCGTTTCTCTCTTTCTATTCTGCACTCCCTGCCATTTTCTCTTCTTTCCTTTTCTCCACCTCTCTCATCCTCTCACCTCCCTTTATTTCTCCTTCTTTCCTCCTTCACCCCTTCCCTCCCTCTGTCTCCCTCCCTACCGTGAGAACTTTTCTTCCAGCTTTGATGGACCAGCCTCTCGTAACTTTTTTTCTGAAGGAATTGGATTGTAAAACCCTGTCTTGAATTTCCTAAGAAAGTTTTTAAGGGAATTATTATATTTGGCCGAATTTATTGGTTTTTCAATGAATGTGAGAGACTGAGGTCTTTTTTTTTTAATCTCCCTGAATGATAGCAGATATAGAAAGACGATCTGTACCTCTTTACGACTTGTCCACAGTGCTGAGTCAAGCCATTACTTTAATCAGTCCATCTACGTAATGCGATTCTCCCAACTTTCAATTCTGGACACACTGGCCGGTTTCTGTGTAGGGAAACTGAACGTTATTGTAAGTTCCGTGTGTCAGCTGTACGCGAGTTTAAGTCTTGAGAGAGCTGACGGAACTCCCTGGAGTGCTAGACGGGGATGTGACGTTCTAGCTTCACTACGTTCCATGATGTTGGTGTGAGCTGGGAATAAGCAAAGGAGGCGAGATAAGCTCTGGTCCTCGCAGAGAGAGCTCGGGGGCTCAGCAGTCAAGGAATATAAGCTCAGTGCTCACAGCACGGGTCTGGGGCTCACATAATATCAAAGTCACCCGGTGAAGCACAGCTTTTAACCTTAGTTCAGATACAAGCGTCTTTCTAACATTAATTGCTAGTAACTCGCGATATCGTCAAGACATGGTTGTAAACCAGCGTACTAGCCTCCTAGTTTAAGTATTGGCTTGCTATGGGTTCGAATCCCCCTCCGAACAGCTTGAACAGCTGGTAAACTGTTAGTGAGCAGCTCACATACTCATACACAAAGGTGGGAAGCTCTGGACGGCTAAAGTCCTTCACTCTGGTTCTTGTACTCTAGATTCCGTGTATAGTGTGACCACAAATGAAAGTAACACGGCATTTCTTGTCTCAATTTCCTAAAAAAAATATATAAATCTATATTGATGATAATGATTCTTGGTATCAGCGCTGCTGTGGCCAGGTCTCAGACCAGACCTCCTCAACTAGAAAGAAAACATTACAGAAATAAGAGCTATTAAGAAACCAACAGAAAAGTAGAGATAGTCGAATACCTTAATGTAAGCAACGTATGTAAAGATTTACGTCATATTTTGCATATTCATGGGAAAGAAATAAAAGACCAGCGGGCCTGGCAGATTGCAAAACACTGTCGAAAATAAATTTCATTGTCTAAACATCATTCTGGGCGTTCATAAACTTTAGAAAATTACCCTGGAGGAAAAGTGAGGTACTATATGGGTGTTCCTGGAATATTAATGTTGTGGCTCCCTCTTCCCCCTCGGAGTAATCCTAACATGTGAGATGCAGCTAAAACCCCATAATTAGGTCAATTTACTGTGTGTGAGACATAATTCCTGGTGTATAATTAGGGGTCCCTGGGAGAGAGAGAGAGAGAGAGAGAGGAGAGAGAGAGAGAGAGAGAGAGAGAAAGCTGGTGCTGGTGCTGGTGTATTCATACAAGGAACCTTAAGACCCTGTCTGACACTGTCTGTGTCTCCCAGTGTTCACTAATTATTCTCCCCTTTCACCATTGTTTCGTTGCAAATTATTGTCATGTTTGCTTTTCTTACGTCTCTCCATTATTCTTTATTTATTGCTACCTTATTTATTCACCTATCTCTCCTCTCTCCGCCCTAAACGCTATGTCCCCGTCACATATGCACCTTCCCTCTCTCCCAGGTAACTCCCAAGTCAGCTTTAAACCCCTTTTCACCTAGTATCAAACAGGTAGTGTTATGGTTGCTCTCCCCGAATTGAACAATGGACATTTGCCAAGCTCTGAGGCTTTCCCGAGTTATCCAAAAAAAAAAGTCTACCCTTTGACAATGAACATTAGTGGATAAAAAATGGATCTTTATCTTACTAAGGCACACTCACGCAAGTTTATTAAGTTTGAAAAGCTTGTCCTTTACGCTGTGTCTAAGACAAAGCGTAAGGGAAACGCTTTTCAAACTTAATAAACAAGGCAGGCTACCCTCCTGACCTGCTCAGGTCACTTATTAGGTCATAACACCAGAGACTGGGGTCAAGTAGGAACTACACACACACACACACACACACACACACACACACACACACACACACACACACACACACACACACACACACACACACACACACACACACAAACACACAGCCGAGTCTCTGCAAGTGGAGGAATTCAATTAGGTCGGTGCCTGGTGGAGGTGCAATTATGGGTTTCCTGGTAATGGAAGAATCTCTCCTTGAATTATTATATAATGGTCCGTCGACCCTTCTCCTTTTTTAGGGGGTAGAGTCCCTCTCTGTGATCTTATAGTCTCTCTTTCTCCCTCTCTCTTTCTCTCATAAATTATTCTTTAGTTAAGGCAACCATTTACACACAAATTAACCTTCATCCATATCTTCACGCACGAAGTGACCCGTAAATTCAAATTTGTCCTCGGGTAGGTTAAGTTAGGTCAGGTTAGGTTAGGTTAGGTTAGGTTAGGTTAGGTTAACTTAGGTTAGGTTAGGTTAGGTAGGTTAAGTCGGTTAGGTTAGGATAACTTAAGAGTTAAGGTTAATAGGTTGGTTAGGATAGGTTAACTTAGGTTAGGTTAGGTTAGGTTAGGTTAGGTTAGGTTAGGTTAGGTTAGGTTAGGATAGGTTAACTTAGGTTAGGTTAGGTTAGGTTAGGTTAGGTTAGGATAGGTTAACTTAGGTTAGGTTAGGTTAGGTTTAGGTTAGGTTAGGATAGGTTAATAGGTTAGGTTAGGTTCAACTTAGTTGAGCGCCTTAGTTAGGTTCGTTAGTGTAGGATAGGTTAAACGTAGGTGGTTAGGTACGGTAAGGTTAGTTAGGTGAGGTTAGAATTTAGGTTAGTAGGTTAACTTAGGTTAGGTTAGGTTTAGGTTAGGTTAGGTTGGATAGGTTAAATTAGTTAGGTAGAGTTAGGTTAGGTTAGGTTAGGTTAGGATAGGTTACACTATGTTAGGTAGGTTAAGTCAGGTCAATAGTGAAGACACAGGCAACAGTTTGGCAAGTTTCGCCTTCACAGTAGGCTCTTCAGGTCGAATACCAGAACAGTAGGCAGAACGTAAGATGTGAAGCGATGTATCATCCATCACCCTTGAAGTCGTAGAATTGAGTTGCCAGTCCCTCAGCCTGGAGAGTTCACTTCCATAGTCAAGACTATCTGAGATCAAGCGACAGTGCGTGAGACTTAAATACTGTCGAAGGGAGGGCAAGTATATTGTATGAGAATGTAGCATGAGAGGTAGGCCTCTCAGATACATAATTCTCACTGAAAGCTTGTCAGTGTTTTCTGACCAAGGTGATATGTGTGCAAGTTGACAAGAAACATCAAATTGATACAATACTTACAGGTGGTATAGAGACATGCAACGTTGGCAGCTTTATCTAAAACTGTGCTATGGTCTTACCTACAACCTGGTATTGTAAACATTTTGAGTTATATAGGAGCTTAACTTAGGTTAGTAGGTTAGGTTAGTTAGGTTAAGTAGGTTAGGTGTTAGTTAGGTTAGGTAGGTTAGCTAGGTTAGTTAGGTTGGTTAAGTTAGGTTAACTTAGGCTAGGTTAAGTTAAGTTAAGTTAGGTTAGGTTAAACCAAAGATGTCTAGGTTAACGTATTTTAACCATAATTTCTATATAATTACCGTTGATAACATTTAGAGGGCATTCTTTTCACAAAATCTATAAAAAAAAAGGTCGAGAATGGATTACAGTGTCAGGAGCTGAGACTCGACCCACGCAAACAAAACTCGGCTAGTAACAAAGTTGAATGGAAAAAAAAAACCATTGGTGAATCTATATACTTCATTGTGTTTGTTTAATATTAAATTATTGTAAACTTATCTAAAATATATTTAGTTGGATTAGGCTAACTTAAATTGCGCTTGTTATAATAAGGTCAGGTAAGTTTTCTAAGGTTCTTTTGGTACAAAAATATAATTTTTACATTAACATAAATTAAAAAGTATATATCTTTAAATGTATAAGAGAAAATTTCAGAAAGGACTTAATTTTAAATGAGTTCTTGCTAACTGACCAGTTTTATCTATTCGCACGATATATATATATATATATATATATATATATATATATATATATATATATATTATATATATATATATATAAATATATATATTATTATATATATATATATATTCTCTCCATCAGTCTCCCAGGCAGTCTCTCCACCAGTCTCTCCACCAGTCTCTCCACCAGTCTCTGCACCAGTCTCTCCACCAGTCTCCCTGGCAGTCTCTCCACCAGCCTCTCCAGCAGTCTCTACACCAGTCTCCCTGGCAGTCTCTCCACTAGTCTCCCTGGCAGTCTCTCCACCAGTCTCCCTGGCAGTCTCTCCACCAGTCTCCCTGGCAATCTCTCCAGCAGTCTCTCCAGCAGTCTCTCCACCAGTCTCTCCAGCAGTCTCTCCACCAGTCTCTCCACCAGTCTCCCTGGCAGTCTCTCCACCAGTCTCCCTGGCAATCTCTCCACCAGTCTTTCCAGCAGTCTCTCCACCAGTCTCTCCAGCAGTCTCTCCAGCAGTCTCTTCACCAGTCTCCCTGGCAGTCTCTCCACCAGTCTCCCAGGCAGTCTCTCCATCAGTCTCCCTGGCAGTCTCTCCACCAGTCTCTCCAGCAGTCTCTCCACCAGTCTCTCCACCAGTCTCTCTAGCAGTCTCTCCACCAGTCTCCCTGGCAATCTTTCCACCAGTCTCTACAGCAGTCTCTCCATCCAGTCTCTCCAGCAGTCTCTCTAGCAGTCTCTCCACCAGTCTCCCTGGCAGTCTCTGCTCCACCAGTCTTCTTGGCAGTCTCTCCACCAGTCTCCCTGGCAATCTCTCCACCAGTCTCTCCACCAGTCTCTCCACCAGTCTCTCCACCAGTCTCTCCAGAAGTCTCTCCACCAGTCTCCCTGGCAGTCTCTGCTCCACCAGTCTCCCTGGCAGTCTCTCCACCAGTCTCCCTGGCAATCTCTCCACCAGTCTCTCTAGCAGTCTCTCCACCAGTCTCCCAGGCAGTCTCTCCTCCAGTCACTCTAGCAGTCTCTCCACCAGTCTCCCAGGCAGTCTCTCCACCAGTCTTCCTGGCAATCTCTCCACCAGTCTCCCAGGCAGTCTCTCCACCAGTCACTCTAGCAGTCTCGCCACCAGTCTCCCAGGCAGTCTCTCCACCAGTCTCCCTGGCAGTCTCTCCACCAGTCTCTCTCACCGTGCTCTCCACCAGTCTCCCTGGCAGTCTCTCCACAGTTCTCCCTCACATTCTCCCAGCAGTCTTCCCAGCTAGTCTCTCCACCAGTCTCTCACCAGTCCTCCCTGCAAGTCCTCTCCACCAGTCCTCTCCACCAGTCTCTCCACCAGTCCCCATCCACCAGTCTCTCCAGAAGTCTCTCCACCAGTCTCCCTGGCAGTCTCTGCTCCACCAGTCTCCCTGGCAGTCTCTCCACCAGTCTCCCTGGCAATCTCTCCACCAGTCTCTCTAGCAGTCTCTCCACCAGTTTCCAGGCAGTCTCTCCCCAGTCACTCTAGCAGTCTCTCTCCCAGTCTCTCCCAGGCAGTCTCTCCACCAGTCTCTCCTGGCAATCTCTCCACCAGTCTCCCCAGGCCAGTCTCTCCACCAGTCACTCTAGCAGTCCTCTCCACCAGTCTCCGGCAGTCTCTCCACCAGTCTCCCAGGCAGTCTCTCCACCAGTCACTCTAGCAGTCTCTCCACCAGTCTCCCAGGCAGTCTCTCCACCAGTCTCCCTGGCAATCTCTCCACCAGTCTCCCAGGCAGTCTCTCCATCAGTCTCTCTAGCAGTCTCTCCACCAGTCTCCCTGGCAGTCTCTCCACCAGTCTCCCAGGCAGTCTCTCCACCAGTCTCTCCAGCAGTCTCTCCACCAGTCTCCCTGGAATGATAACATTACCTCTCTAATATAATGTTGGCATTATATCAGTGTAGTGTGTGCTAAGGGAGCCGCTACACTTCACAGTCTTAGATGCACAGGCGGCACCGCTGCCAGAATTGTTCACTCCAATTGACACAGTCTTAACCTCTCTGCAGTTCCTCCTGCATATAATTAACAAAAGACTAGCAGGTTAGACACTGGCAGTTAGACAGTGGCAGGTGACAACTGCAGGTAGACAATGACAGGAAAACACTGGCAGGAAACACTGGCAGTTCAATTGACAGGAGACACTGGCAGTGGACACTTACAGAAGCATTAGCAGGTAGAGACAAGCCAGGAGACACCCTATAGGTAGACACTAGAGGTAGACCACTACCCCGGAGGACACTAGCCTCAGCGGAACTCCATCATACACTACCTTTCTCCCCTCAAAGTTACATTGAGACATAAAAACAGAGAACCCTCAGTGAACGTAGAGTGAACAACACATGTAACAGTCAGTGAGACTTAATAGATAAACAGAGTTGAAATGAAAAAAAAAAACATTGTGTTACGCATTTTCACGCTTTTTTTTTTTTTTTTTTTTTGGTGTTTTACAAGCAATTTTGGAAATACATTTTTTTCACCATATTAAAATACACAGAGTTAAAATTAATAATATATTAATATATTAATATATATTATATATATTATATATATATATATATATATAATATATTATAATATATATATATTAAATTATATTATATATAATTTGATAATTGAGTTGTGTGTGTGTGTGTGTATGTGTGTGTTTTGCTCTTTTTTTCAATTTTTGGCCGAAAAAAAATTTAAAGAAGTCGAGGAAGAGTGCTGGAACTGATCCTTCCGTCTCTCACCCAGTTCAACTACACCGAGTACACTCGAAATTCACCAAATACCCAAAAATCCACCAGAATATCACGATCTAACTTTTTAAAGCAAACCATAACATTTTTCCCTATATTTCAAATATACCTTTTCTAGGCATGGATAATGGCTCACGTTCAAGTCAAATTTTGCCGAAAAAACGTCGGAGAGAGAATTATCATTTCATAAAATATTTACCGAGGATGTATGAGGCAACACGCCTCAGGTTTATTACCGGAAATTATTTTTATAATATGTATAATCCTGCCAAAACACTTTTCCCGCCAACCATTTCTATTACTCACGATTTCTTTTTTAACTCTCTCCTGGAAGTCAACATTACTGTGAATGTTGATTAATGTTTAATACATTATATAAACATTTCAACTGTATATGCAGCTTACTGGTAGAAATAAAATCACCGTGTATAAACTTTGTGTAAAATACACGGTATACGTGTATAAATTATAATTATGAGACGTAAGAATAAAGGAACATTGCAGTAGGTCTACTGGCCTATATATGGTAGGTATTCATAAAGATTTTCTTCGGATTTTTAACCCCGGTGGATTAGTCACCCAGGATAACCCAAGAAAGTCAGTGCGTCATCAAGGACTGTCTATCCTCAATCTTAAGAGTCCCCCAGGATGCGACCCACACCAGTCGACTAACAGCCAGGTACCTATTTGCTGCTAGGTCAACATGTGTAAGGAAACACGTCGAAATGTTTCCACCCCGCCGGGAATCGAACCCGGGCCCTCCGTGTGTGAAGCGAGAGCTTTAGCTACCAGACCACCGGAACAACCACAAGATGTTGTCTCGTCTTAAATATGCTCATTTTAATGAAAAGACGTTTCGACCGAAATGACGTTTCATGTAAATTACACGAAATGTCTTCTCAAGAAAGAGTCCTTAACCCAATTTCATGTTTCGTTAGCATAAAACTTTTATTGTTGTGTGAGGTCATGTGGGGGATTGCCAATGGACCCCTGACTGCCTTCGTGGAGTTGGATAGGCACCTGAAGTCAGTACTTGAACAGCCGGGTTGTAGTTCATACGTTGGACTGCGTGTGGCCAACAGTAACAGACTGGCTAATCAGTCGATGATCCACCAGGAGTCCTAGTCGGGGACATGGCCGCGGGGACGTCGACCCCCAGGAACGACCTACTCTTGATAACTACGGTGCCCTTCACCAACCCCGATGCTGAGGGACTGATTACATCATTCTTTACACTATATCTTTGTATTATATTGATAAAAACATGATTGGCGAAACATCTACAAATTAAGATAGGCAGATGTTTCACTTGTGTCTAATTCCTCATCAGATGTAGTCCCTAACTCCACTGAATCCTGAGAAAGAGCCAGTGTCAGCAGTCCCGTCTATACCATCGGTGGCAAAGAAGTTTGAAATTATTTATATCGATAAACAAGAGCTTTTATTAGGAAATTGTCTAAATAACGAGGGTGAACACAAAGAGACTAATAGCACCACAGCAATCATTGCCAAAAATCGAAAAAAAAAATCGAAAATCGAGGCGTAATGTCGAATAGAGGTCGCGGGCAAGAGCATCCCTGGTGTGTAAATTGTATCTATACAATGAGATACAATACTGTATAGTTTCAGAAGAGACAAGCCCTTTCTATAATCAATACTGTATCGCTCATATTATGCCAGTGTCATATAACTTGAAGACATTATCAGTGTTATTTTACACATCTCTCGAGAACGATCACACTTGTGATTAAGGCGTAAGAGCACTCAAAATTCGTGTACAAATCATTATTAATAATAATAATTAATAATAATAACAACAATAATAATAAATCTCTGTGGAGGCTCGATCCTCCGTCCAGTAGTATATAACACACATAGTAGTGTATTAAGATACAACTCCCAAAGGTGAGCAGAATCCTTGTAAACACGGTGTGGTTCTTCATGGTTCCAGCCTTTCTGGAACCATGAAGAACCATTTAATGTCCCTGAAGAAACTTTCTTTTATGGAAGTCAATAAGATTGAAAGTTACAAAACATAATTAACAATAAAAAGTTTTCTCGTAGAGCAAGAGAAGAATAAAAAATAAATAACTAAAGGAATAATGTCAGATTTTATATATACTGAGCGCAACAGAAGTGCAATCAGGATTGTAACAATAACGAGGGAGTTGAAGACCAGAATTATCAAGGAAGAGACTCGGATTTAGTTCATGTACGTTTAAATGCAGTATCTCCTTCTAAGATATACTGATATACAGTGTATTGCATAATTTTTACCTGTATTGGAGGGATAAAACCCACTGTTGTGGACGAATACGTCTCCACATGCCAAGTGTACACACTAGTGTCGTATTTATTTACTCGTTGAGGGTTTTTGAATATTATTAACCACAAGCATTAATAAACTGTCACATCTAATCTCTAGAGCTAATACTTCCAATAGAATCCTAACCTTAAACCTATTAAATATCCGTTAAGGGTACAGGAAGGTTGCTGGTGCCAGACTAAGTCTCCTGGTTGGCAGTCTGTTCAGTTAGGTTACTGGGGCTAGAAGCACGCAGTCCAACGTAAGGAACACAGCCTAGGTGATCAAGAAAAGCCTATATTAATTTGTCAGATTCTCCATTGAAGTTAATTATGGAAATGTTAATTATCCCACTGAATATATTCAGGGAAAGTGGTTAGCCGGACCTGAGTTGCGGAGGTGAGAATCACACTGAGGGATGCGCCTGAATGAGTCATCTGAATGAGTGATGGTTAATGTGTTTCCTCCTTTCGATCATCCTATCTTCTTGAGAAACATCTCACGTGGTAAAAATACACACATATCCCAGACAAATGCTGGAGAGACTCCTTCCTAATGTATATGCTTAAATATTCTCTGAGAAGACAGGGAGATGCGGCAGTGTGTACACATATAACGATATAATGAGATTATCCCCGGACATCTGAGCCGTGAATGTTCGTATTGCCTCGTATCGTTACTTTTTACAGTGTTACCTGGAAAGTAGGAGCAGCTAGAGAAGTTGTGCGTAAGGGAAGGAAGAAAAATTGTTTAGCTTTCTATTCTCTGTTCTAATATATGGAATCATTCTGAATTGTTCCAAGCATGTTACTGCAAGCTTTGTACCAGTTCTACAATTCCGTGTAAAATGTGACTTTCATGAGGAACATTCCAGCTCCTTACTGGTAATCGACGTGAATATCGCTCTGGGTAATGGGGCTAAGAGATTTATCCAGGTCACTGTGGCAGGCAGATGCAAATCTCAAGATGTGTGGCTCAAGCGTTCACTGTATGCCATGGTAGCTGGCCAGGCCCAGGACACCTTTCAACCAGCACAGGTAAATCTTTCCTAAAAGGATTTTTTTATATAATTATCATAAGAGAAGCTGTAGATAGAAAATATATCAAGTTTAATAAATCTCTGGTTTCTAGGACGGGAATATATATTGTTATATTATTAACAGAACTGAGGTTTGGCCAGGACTCGATCCTGCGTTCCCATGACCAGCCCTAGGCCCTCATCCTTGAATGATGATTCGAAGTCACTTCTTTCGTGATGTCACTGATATATATACATACATATGTACTTGCATCACGGTGGTGTTACATGTAGCACAGTGGTGTTACTTGCAGTACGATGGTGTTACTTGCATCACGGTGGTGTTACATGTTGCACAGTGGTGTTACTTGCACCATGGTGGTGTTACTTGCATCATGGTGGTGTTACTTGCAGCACGGTGGTGTTACTTGCAGCACGGTGGTGTTACTTGCATCACGGTGGTGTTACATGTTGCACAGTGGTGTTACTTGCACCATGGTGGTGTTACTTGCATCATGGTGGTGTTACTTGCAGCACGGTGGTGTTACTTGCAGCACGGTGGTGTTACTTGCAGCACGGTGGTGTTACTTGCACCACGGTGGTGTTACTTGCAGCACGGTGCTGTTACTTGCACCACGGTGGTG
>NC_069425.1:40622380-40667380 GCF_026875155.1 Cherax quadricarinatus | reverse complement strand
TGTGTTGTTGTGGCTGTGTTGTGGCTGTGTTGTTGTGGCTGTGTTGTTGTGGCTGTGTTGTTGTGGCTGTGTTGTTGTGGCTGTGTTGCTGTGGCTGTGTTGTGGCTGTGTTGTTGTGGCTGTGTTGTTGTGGCTGTGTTGTTGTGGCTGTGTTGTTGTGGCTGTGTTGCTGTGGCTGTGTTGCTGTGGCTGTGTTGTGGCTGTGTTGTTGTGGCTGTGTTTGCTTGTGGCTGTGTTGTGGCTGTGTTGCTGTGGCTGTGTTGCTGTGGCTGTGTTGCTGTGGCTGTGTTGCTGTGGCTGTGTTGCTGTGGCTGTGTTGCTGTGGCTGTGTTGCTGTGGCTGTGTTGTGGCTGTGTTGTTGTGGCTGTGTTGCTGTGGCTGTGTTGTGGCTGTGTTGTTGTGGCTGTGTTGCTGTGGCTGTGTTGCTGTGGCTGTGTTGCTGTGGCTGTGTTGCTGTGGCTGTGTTGCTGTGGCTGTGTTGCTGTGGCTGTGTTGCTGTGGCTGTGTTGTTGTGGCTGTGTTGTTGTGGCTGTGTTGTTGTGGCTGTGTTGTTGTGGCTGTGTTGTTGTGGCTGTGTTGTTGTGGCTGTGTTGTTGTGGCTGTGTTGCTGTGGCTGTGTTGTGGCTGTGTTGTTGTGGCTGTGTTGCTGTGGCTGTGTTGCTGTGGCTGTGTTGCTGTGGCTGTGTTGTGGCTGTGTTGTTGTGGCTGTGTTGCTGTGGCTGTGTTGCTGTGGCTGTGTTCCTGTGGCTGAGTTCATGTGGCTGTGTTCATGTGGCTGTGTTCCTGTGGCTATGTTACTGTCTAGTTGATGTGGCTGTGTTACTGTGGCTGTGTTAATGTCGCTGTGTTCCTGTGGCTGTGTTACTGTCTAGTTGATGTGGCTGTGTTACTGTGGCTGTGTTAATGTCGCTGTGTTCCTGTGGCTGTGTTACTGTCTAGTTGATGTGGCTGTGTTACTGTGGCTGTGTTCCTGTCGCTGTGTTCCTGTCGGTGTGTTCCTGTGGCTGTGTTGCTGTGGCTGTGTTGCTGTGGCTGTGTTGCTGTGGCTGTGTTGTTGTGGCTGTGTTGCTGTGGCTGTGTTGCTGTGGCTGTGTTGTTGTGGCTGTGTTCCTGTCGGTGTGTTCCTGTGGCTGTGTTGTTGTGGCTGTGTTGTTGTGGCTGTGTTGCTGTGGCTGTGTTGTTGTGGCTGTGTTGCTGTGGCTGTGTTTGCTGTGGCTGTGTTGTTGTGGCTGTGTTACTGTCGCTGTGTTCCTGTGGTTGTGTTCCTGTGGCTGTGTTCCTGTGGCTGTGTTCCCGTGGCTGTGTTCCTGTGGCTGTGTTCCTGTGGCTGTGTTCCTGTGGCTGTGTTCTGTGGCTGTGTTCCTGTGGCTGTGTTCCTGTGGCTGTGTTCCTGTGGCTGTGTTCCTGTCGCTGTGTTCCTGTGGCTGTGTTCCTGTGGCTGTGTTCCTGTCGCTGTGTTCCTGTGGCTGTGTTCCTGTGGCTGTGTTCCTGTGGCTGTGTTCCTGTGGCTATATTCCTGTGGCTGTGTTCCTGTGGCTGTGTTCCTGTGGCTATATTCCTGTGGCTGTGTTCCTGTGGCTGTGTTCCTGTGGCTGTGTTCCTGTGGCTGTGTTCCTGTGGCTATATTCCTGTGGCTGTGTTCCTGTGGCTGTGTTCCTGTGGCTATATTCCTGTGGCTGTGTTCCTGTGGCTGTGTTCCTGTGGCTATATTCCTGTGGCTGTGTTCCTGTGGCTATATTCCTGTGGCTGTGTTCCTGTGGCTGTGTTCCTGTGGCTATATTCCTGTGGCTGTGTTCCTGTGGCTATATTCCTGTGGCTGTGTTCTGTGGCTATATTCCTGTGGCTGTGTTTCTGTGGCTATATTCCTGTGGCTGTGTTCCTGTGGCTGTGTTCCTGTGGCTGTGTTCCTGTGGCTGTGTTCCTGTGGCTATATTCCTGTGGCTGTGTTCCTGTGGCTATATTCCTGTGGCTGTGTTCCTGTGGCTGTGTTCTGTGGCTGTGTTCCTGTGGCTATATTCCTGTGGCTGTGTTCCTGTGGCTATATTCCTGTGGCTGTGTTCCTGTGGCTATATTCCTGTGGCTGTGTTCTGTGGCTATATTCCTGTGGCTATATTCCTGTGGCTGTGTTTCTGTGGCTATATTCCTGTGGCTGTGTTTCTGTGGCTATATTCCTGTGGCTGTGTTTCTGTGGCTATATTCCTGTGGCTGTGTTCCTGTGGCTGTGTTCCTGTGGCTATATTCCTGTGGCTGTGTTCCTGTGGCTGTGTTCCTGTGGCTGTGTTCCTGTGGCTGTGTTCCTGTGGCTGTGTTCCTGTGGCTATATTCCTGTGGCTGTGTTCCTGTGGCTATATTCCTGTGGCTGTGTTCCTGTGGCTATATTCCTGTGGCTGTGTTCCTGTGGCTGTGTTCCTGTGGCTGTGTTCCTGTGGCTGTGTTCCTGTGGCTATATTCCTGTGGCTGTGTTCCTGTGGCTGTGTTCCTGTGGCTGTGTTCCTGTGGCTGTGTTCCTGTGGCTGTGTTCCTGTGGCTGTGTTCCTGTGGCTGTGTTCCTGTGGCTGTGTTCCTGTGGCTATATTCCTGTGGCTGTGTTCCTGTGGCTATATTCCTGTGGCTGTGTTCCTGTGGCTATATTCCTGTGGCTGTGTTCCTGTGGCTGTGTTCCTGTGGCTGTGTTCTGTGGCTGTGTTCCTGTGGCTGTGTTCCTGTGGCTGTGTTCCTGTGGCTATATTCCTGTGGCTGTGTTCCTGTGGCTATATTCCTGTGGCTGTGTTCCTGTGGCTATATTCCTGTGGCTGTGTTCCTGTGGCTATATTCCTGTGGCTGTGTTCCTGTGGCTATATTCCTGTGGCTGTATTCCTGTGGCTGTGTTCCTGTGGCTATATTCCTGTGGCTGTGTTCCTGTGGCTATATTCCTGTGGCTGTGTTCCTGTGGCTGTGTTCCTGTGGCTGTGTTCCTGTGGCTATATTCCTGTGGCTGTGTTCCTGTGGCTGTTCTTCGCGCGCTAATGGTACTCCTGCTGCTGTGTTTGTTGGGTGAGTCTTGGTACTGCTGCACCAGTAACATTATTGTTCTTCTTGTATAAGTCGTTTTTTCAACGCAGTTGAAAGGTTTTCTACATTTTCCTCTCCCTGAAACGTCTGGGGATCAGTTCTCAAGAGAACTATTGAAAAAAATAACTCCGTGACTTGAACAAGCGGTGGTTGTGCTGTTCAACTTGCATGATTCTCCTTGCATGATTCTCCTTGTATGATTCTCCTTGTATAATTCTCCTTGCATGATTCTCCTTGCATGATTCTTAAAAGCTAAATTCTTCCATATGCTCTTTGCAAGGTCTTAATCTTAAACATTATTGCAACACTCTTTCCTTCTAACAAACGGAGGATTGAGCCCTCAGCATTCCTTTCGCTCAATAACCTACATCAATTTAGCTCTTTACACCAGTTAAAAAAAAAATTTTCCTATATACTTTTATTCCCCTGTTGTTTAATATACAAAGAAAATCTTTCAATCTTGGTATTTACAGTTCTTCATTTCTATATTTTTGTCTCTGCGTAAATATTTACCTTAAACACCATTAATGTATATTAATGTAGATTCTCCCGTACACAGTTTTATACAAATTATTTCAGATGCAATTTTTTGTTCTGCACAGCTCGGTCAAGTTATATCATGGACCGTCATTCGCACCACTGCAGCGGCTGTTGTTATGTCTGTCATAAACCTAGTTATCTGCGGGGCCTCACACATTTCTCTGGCCTACCATTAACTTTATTGGTAAACCATTAACTTGATAGTCCACGATGCCCTTTGCATTCTGGGCCGTACTGGCGTGTTGGCTCACTCGTGTACACACACGCGCTTATCACAAATCTGTCAGTTTGATGGGCTTAAATGAACCCAGATAGGCTCAAATGAACCTGGATGGTCCCAGATTGGCCCAGTTAGGCTCGAATGGACCTAGCTGAACCTAGATAAACAAAGCTGAATTCAAATTGGCTCAGTGATATTCAAACAGATCTTGTGATCACGAATATTTCCAGACAGACATATATATAAGACAAATTTAAAGAGAAATTTTGAAGCCTAAATTGTCACAGTCAGGCCGAAATAAAAACAAATTGAACCCGGTTGAGCCCTTTCATATCCGGCTTCTCTATCAACACATTGCCATGTGTAAACAGGTACCTCAGTCGTGGACGTCCTCTTAATTAATATCTGTAATTCACGTCCCTCTGGCCAGCTTGTGTATCTCTGGTGTGTTGAGGTTCAAACAGGTGAGTCGTTGAGTATTTTTATATATTTCAGTGTTGCAGGTTAAGAGTTATCTTACCTCAACTCATTTCAAAGCCCCGGCCTTGTCTGAGGTATACTACTACACTCCAGGATGCCACCCATAACAGTCGGCTAACACCCATATACCTACTTAATGCTAGGTGAAGAATGTGCGGGGGAAGACAGCAGGTATAGGGAAACATGCCTATCATTTCTACCCACGCCGGGGATCGAACCACGGACACTCAGTGTGTGAGCTGAGTGCGCTACCAACCGAGCCACGGGATACCTTATTTTGCTTGAGTAGTTTCGTAATTACAAACTCTCATTCGCTTTATACAACATTTAAACAACAATGACATATTCTGAGTTTGCGTGAACAGGTATTTATTGCCAACATGGCTCTGTATGGTACATTTCTTTGGTCTGACGTCATTCATTTCTGCGTCAGCCAGAGAAGTGACGTCTGACATTTTTAGTGAATGACAGTGACTGTTCCTGGGAATGACTGTGCTTGTTCCTGGAAGTGTCTGTTGTACCACTGATGACGAGGTGCAGCCTGCTGTACCACTGATGACGAGGTACAGCTTACTATACCACTGATGACGAGGTGCAGCCTGCTGTACCACTGATGACGAGGTGCAGCCTGCTGTACCACTGATGACGAGGTGCAGCTTACTATACCATTGATGACGAGGTGCAGCCTGCTGTACCGCTGATGACGAGGTGCAGCCTGCTATACCACTAATGACTAGGTGCAGCTTGCTGTACCACTGATGACGAGGTGCAGCCTGCTGTACCACTGATGACGAGGTGCAGCCTGCTGTACCACTGATGACGAGGTGCAGCCTGCTGTACCACTGATCCTACACAGATGATCCCCAAGATTCTTACGAACCTTATTTAAAAACAAATCAACTTTGCCAACCCAGGATAATAAAATAACACGTTGGCCACGTCCCAGTAGATATGGTATTTTCAGGAGGGAGAAACACGTAATAACATGAGCTCAGATTAAGATATAATGAACAACTGTCAATGAATAAAGAGAAAGACGGACGGTCGGAGGGATCCGAGGCCTGTAAATTTGACAGTTGGTTGGCGGAGATGGTAGAGCGTTGGACTGTCAATTTGGAGACCGCGGTTCGCGCCTCCCGTTCATCTTTCTGTTTATCCAGATATTAACATATTAAAATAAAGACCAGATAAAATAATCCAACCCATCCCTACCCACAACTCTTTATAATTTAACTTGTTCTTTCCTGGATGAAGTCAACACTCTGACTTCACCAGGTTTCTCTCTTTCCATATATACACAGTAACAATCCACGGAACAGTGTGGGGTTTGAACTCATGGTAAGCGAGTCGTAAAATTCCAAGCCACTCGGTCAGCTGGCTACAATAAGAATCATCCACCTGCATGAATCTTATTGTAGCCAACTGGTCCAATGGCTTAGTCATTGGCTTGGAGTTTTACGATTCGCTTGCCATGAGTTCAAACCCCACCCGTTCCCTGGTTTGTTTGGAATCACGTTGTTACGGCACACAAAAATATTTGATCTCCCTAAGCTATAAATCCGTGTATGTTTTCTTGGTTTTTTAAGTTTGAATACGCTCGTCTACCATTTTTTCTTGTAGATTCCCGACAGCTATTTGCAAGAAAATTAAAAAAATTATGTCTATATAGACGGGGAGAGTTTTAAGTGATTAAATTAACTACAGGTGAGAGAAGAGACGTCTAACTTGAAGACTTTAAGAGAAGCATCGTGACGCATTTTCCCAAGTCATTAACAGACGCATTGTGACGCATCTTTCCAAGTCATTAACAGACGCATTGTGGCGCATCTTTCGAAGTCATTAACAGACGCATTGTGGCGCATCTTCGCAAGTCATTAACAGACGCATTGTGACGCATCTTCCCAAGTCATTAAGAGACGCATCGTGACGCATCTTTCCAAGCCATTAACAGACGCATTATGACGCATCTTTCCAAGTCATTAACAGACGCATTGTGACGCATCTTTCCAAGCCATTAACAGACGCATTATGACGCATCTTTCCAAGCCATTAACAGACGCATTGTGACGCATCTTTCCAAGCCATTAAGATCACAGGTAATATTTAAACTCATTCCAGCTTTATACATTAAAGACTCAGGCGGTGCTCGGGTACACAGTGAGCTACACCCACAACTTGCAACACTTTACAACACTGCATCTCTTTATTATGCAACCCTTGGCTTCCTTACTAATCAACACTGTCCATCTTTACTATACAATAACATACATCTTTACTGTAGTTGTTTCTGGTTGCAGAGCGAGAATATGGTGGGAAGGTCTACCGTGACGGAGAACAGACTTGGTGATGTCGATAAATGGTAATTGGGATGTCTCGTGCAACCTGCAACTTGCACAGGACGTCAACTTGGGCAACACAGTGAACGCCAGCAATGCCAACACCATCAGGAGAAATCAGAAATGAACAACAGGGACGGTTGTTTCTAACATAATCTACCTCATTTCCAGTAGCAGTGTTACAGCATGATGGCTGATTCTTGGACGATGATTAACTGTTCTGCCAGGGAAAATGAAGTTAAGGCATATATATATATATATATATATATATATATATATATATATATATATATATATATATATATATATATATATATATATATATATATATGTATTCAGATATTTGGGAGTGGACGTGTCAGCGGATGGGTCTATGAAAGATGAGGTGAATCATAGAATTGATGAGGGAAAAAGAGTGAGTGGTGCACTTAGGAGTCTGTGGAGACAAAGAACTTTGTCCTTGGAGGCAAAGAGGGGAATGTATGAGAGTATAGTTTTACCAACGCTCTTATATGGGTGTGAAGCGTGGGTGATGAATGTTGCAGCGAGGAGAAGGCTGGAGGCAGTGGAGATGTCATGTCTGAGGGCAATGTGTGGTGTGAATATAATGCAGAGAATTCGTAGTTTGGAAGTTAGGAGGAGGTGCGGGATTACCAAAACTGTTGTCCAGAGGGCTGAGGAAGGGTTGTTGAGGTGGTTCGGACATGTAGAGAGAATGGAGCGAAACAGAATGACTTCAAGAGTGTATCAGTCTGTAGTGGAAGGAAGGCGGGGTAGGGGTCGGCCTAGGAAGGGTTGGAGGGAAGGGGTAAAGGAGGTTTTGTGTGCGAGGGGCTTGGACTTCCAGCAGGCATGCGTGAGCGTGTTTGATAGGAGTGAATGGAGACAAATGGTTTTTAATACTTGACGTGCTGTTGGAGTGTGAGCAAAGTAACATTTATGAAGGGATTCAGGGAAACCGGCAGGCCGGACTTGAGTCCTGGAGATGGGAAGTACAGTGCCTGCACTCTGAAGGAGGGGTGTTAATGTTGCAGTTTAAAAACTGTAGTGTAAAGCACCCTTCTGGCAAGACAGTGATGGAGTGAATGATGGTGAAAGTTTTTCTTTTTCGGGCCACCCTGCCTTGGTGGGAATCGGCCAGTGTGATAATAAAAAAATAAAAAAAATATATATATATATATATATATATATATATATATATATATATATATATATATATATATATATATATATATATATATATATATATATATATATGAATGCACCAAATTATTATTTTTTCCAAGGTGTCCACAGAAGTAATCAAGGCGCAGTAAAATTCACATCGGTTTATGTTGAAAGTTGTGATGCGTGAAGGAGAGAACAGCTTACAACAGAAATAATTTTAAATGTCGTAGCTGCAGGTGGTGATGACACAGTGTGTGTGGCCTGAGTGACGCTGGTGACTATTATGTAGTGTTACTGAGGCTAGTCAGGCAGGGAGCCCAGTCAGGCAGGGAGCCCAGTCAGGCAGGGAGCCCAGTCAGGCAGGGAGCCCAGTCAGGCAGGGAGCCCAGTCAGGCAGGGGAGCCCTCTCAGGCAGGGAGCCCAGATAGACAGGGATCCAAACAAGGTAGTGACACTAAGCAGAAAGGAATATCTAGCAGGTAGGGATATCAAGCAAGTTGGGATACCAAACAAGTAGGTATACTAACCAAGTAGGGATACCAACCAAGTGGGGATACCAAACAAGTAGGTATACTAACCAAGTAGGGATAATGACCAAGTAGGGATCCTAACCCAGTAGGGATACCAACCAAGTAGGGATACCAACCAAGTAGGGATACCAACCAAGTAGGGATACTAAATAACAAAAAGGCACAACACCGTGACTGGAACAATACACAAATAACTTTTTTCACTAGTGTGACTTTATAAATAGTCCAAGTCAGACCGAAACGTCGTCGTAGGCTCCTCTCTTCTATGTGCGGGTTATTTGTGTATAGGGATACTAACTAAGTAGAGATACCAACCGAGTAGGCATACCAACCAAGTAGGGATACCAACCCAGCTGAACAACGAAGGAAATCTCAGTTGATTCCCACAATAGCCTCTAATATTATATAGAGGATCTCTTCATCAAACTGCACTGAGAGAGAGGAGGGCAATCATCTTAAATAATACCAAGAAACATGGATACTAATGTTCAGATATTTATAAATTACCTTGTGAGGATTGTTACAAAACTTACTTTGGACAGACTAGTAAAATGGCTTGAAAACTAAGACTGTGCGAGAAATATTGGTCAGAAATAAGCAGTAGGTATCCACTGTGCTTCAGCATGTTAGGGAGGGGGGGAATAGGCATCATGAAATGCACTTGATGTATAATGTACATAAAATGTTCGGATGTATTAAGTTTTTTTCATTTATTTGAAAAAGGGTTCGCAGCAGTGGTAAATGAAGTGTTTATTTTTAACACCAAATCTGACTGATAAAGATTAATATACTTTACAAGGATAGGAGTTTAGCTAACCACTGAACACCACTGGTGAATACCACTGGTGATAGCAGTCTCACTACAAGTACAGTTTCTGACACCGCTGGTTCCACGCGGTCAGAGCAAATGGCTAGTAGAGAGAAATGACTGGCTCTTGTAGGGCAGTAGTAAGCTTGACTGTGACCCTTGAAGGCTGAGAGTAGTGGTTTAATTAACCATCGACCTGTTCTAAACATAGACAGCCCTGCAATAACCAGATGAAGTATCGAGCCTCCACCACTCCTTTCCCAGTATGAACCACAGACGTGTAACTCTTCGTGAAGCACAATGTAATTAAGTAACAACCTGGGTGTTCTACAATCCTCGTCTGCAAATACAGTTCACTTGAACCTACAAACGCAAGAGAAGAGCAGATCAACAGAGATTCGATCCCTCAAAACACCCTACGTAAGCTATTTGGTGAGTTTATTTACACACCCGACAACTACTACCCAGGATGAGGCTCATTCTTGAATGTAATTAATTGATTTCGTAACGTGTAACTAAACCGACCTTTTTGACTGAATTCAAATATATTTTATAAACCACTAAAACAGCTTGTTATTATTCATTTTAAAATAAAAAAACAATTGTAATATAATTATTAAATTAGCTATTATCAATCAATTTCAATTATTTTATTAATTTACCACTAGCGATGTGAGAGGTAAATTATACAGATATTATTAATATAATATCAATGGATATTATAAATATAATATCAACCCCCCCCCCTTCCTCAAAAAAAATCTAAATCCACTCGCCAAATCCATTTCCAAAAATTCGTTCCAACTCTCGGGCCAAAAATCATAGCAAATCTTTTGAAAAAAAACGCAAAAATCTTTCCGATATGTTGCCCAAAAATAAATGGCCTGCTATGTTTTTAATTAGGGACACTAATATTATCGCGACGACAAGATGATCCAGGCTCGAGGTGGCCTTGGTAATTATCAACCAATTAAAAACTGCTTAATTATCTAAGGGGGATTAAGTGATCTATTTAGATGGCTGCTAGTTTGTTATTTCTTAGATCTGAAGTTTAATTTATTTAAACAACGGGAGAGTTTTATATATTCTAATTCTACTCTGAGGGTATGTTAGTTTAAACATCGGGGAAATGTTAAATATTTTAATACCAGGTGAAGAGTACACCAGCTGGAGTAGACAACACGAGAACACCAGCTGGAGTAGACAACACGAGAACACCAGCTGGAGTAGGCAACACGAAGACACCAGCTGGAGTAGACAACAAGAGTACACCAGCTGGCGTAGACAACAACACTACACCAGCTGCAGTAGACAAGAGCACACCAGCTGCAGTAGACAACAAGAGTACACCAGCTGGCGTAGACAACACGAGCTCTGGTAAGTAATACCAAAATCAAGTTTATTACACATAACAGGTAATAAAGAGGGAAAATTTAGTGGTTTAATCTTTGAAAATTGGCTGTTTGTATCGTGTGGGTGGTCATTATAAGGAATATATACTTTAAAGGTACTTTGTTATAGGATTCCTCTTCTGTTGTTATACATTGGTATACTTTTATGATAATTAAATTTATGTGATTGTATCGTCTCATAACCACAACTCAACACCACAACTCAACACCACAACAAACCACCACAACACACCACCAACCACACACCACCACAACACACCACAACACACCACCAACCAACACCACCAACACACCACCACAACCAACACCACAACAACCACAAACACACACCACAACACACCACCACAACACACCACCACAACACCCCCACCAACAACACACAACCACCACCAACACACCACCACAACACACCACCACAACACACCACCAAAACACACCACACAACACACCACCACAACCACACCACCACAACACACCACCACAACACACCACCACAACACACCACCACAACACACCAACCACAACACACCACCACAACACACCACCACAACACACCACCACAACACACCACCACAACACACCACCACAACACACCACCACAACACACCACCACAACACACCACCACAACACACAACAACACACCACCACAACACACCACCACAACACACCACCACAACACACCACCACAACACACCACCACAACACACCACCACAACACACCACCACAACACACACCACAACACACCACCACAACAACCACCACAACACTACCACCACACACACCACCACAACACACCACCACAACACACCACCACAACACACCACCACAACACACCACCACAACACACCACCACAACACACCACCAAACACAACCACCACAACACACCACCACAACACACCACCACAACACACCCCCAAACAAACACCACCACAACACATCACCACAACACAACCACACAACACACCACCACAACACACCACCACAACACACCACCACAACACACACCACAACACACCACACAACACACCACCACAACACACCACCACAACACACCACCACAACACACCACCACAACACACCACCACAACACACCACCACAACACACCACCACAACACATCCACCACAACAACACCACACAACACCACACACCACCACACCACCACCAAACACACTCCACAACACACACCACAACAACACCACAACACCACCAACACACACTCACCACCACACACCAGCAACCTCACAACCACACCACAACACAACCACTACACACACCAAACACACCACCACAACAACCACCCACACACACCACCACAACACACCACCACAACACACCACCACAACACACCACCACAACACACACCACCACAACACACACAACACACCAACCCAAACAACCACCACAACACACCACCACAACACACCACCACAACAACATCACAACACACACACAACCACCACACAACACACCACCACAACACACCACCACAACACACCACCACAAACACCACAACACACACAACACACCACCACAACCCACACACCACACCACCACAACACACCACCACAACACACCACCACAACACACACCACAACACACCACCACAACCCCACCACCACAACACACCACCACAACACACCACCACAACACACCACCACAACACACCACCACAACACACCACCACAACACACCACCACAACACACCACCACAACACCACCACCCACAACACACCACCACAACACACCACCACAACACACCACCACAACACCCACCACAACACACCACCACAACACACCACCACAACACACCACCACAACACACCACACAACACACCACCACAACACACCACCACAACACACCACCACAACACACCACCACAACCACCACCACCACAACCACACACCACACACACCCCCCACAACACACCACCACAAACACACCACCACAACACCCCCACCACAACCCCACCACCCCACCCACACACCACCACAACCCCACCACACACACCACCACAACACCCCCACCCACCACCACACACCACCACAACAACCCACCACAACCACCACCACAACACACCACCACAACACACCACCACAACCACCACCACAACACACCACCACAACCACCACCAACACCCACCACAACCACCCCACCACCACACACCCACCCAACCAACACCACACAACACCACCACCACCCACACCACAACACACCACCACACACCACCCACCACAACACACCACCACAACACACCCCACAACACACCACCACAACACACACCACCACAACACACCACCACAACACACCACCACCACACACCACCACAACACACCACCCACAACACACACACCCACACACAACACCACAACACACCCCCAAAACCACCACCACCACAACACACCACCACAACACACCACCACCAACACACAACCACACACACACCACACAACACACCACCACAACACACCACCACAACACACCACCACAACACACCACACAACACCCACCCCAACACACCCACCACACCACCACAACACACCACCACACACACCACCACAACCACACCACCACACCCCACACACACCACACAACACACCACCACACAAAACCACCACCACAACACACCACCACAACACACACCACCACACCACCACAACACACCACCACCACACCCACCACAACCACCACCACAAACACACCCCACCACACCACCACAACACACCACCACACCACACCACCACCACCCACAACCACCCCAACAACACACCACCACAACACACACACCACACCACCACACACCACCACCACAACACCACAACACACCACCACAACACACCCCACAACACACACCCACCACAACACACCACCACAACACACCACCCCACAACACCACCCACAACACACCACCACTCACACCACCAACCACCACAACACACCACCACAACACCACCCCACCACACAACAACCACCCAACACCCACCACAACACACCACCACAACACACACCACAACACCAACACACCACAAACACACCACCACAACACACCCACCACAAACACAACCCACAACACCACACACCACAACACAACCACCACAACACACACCACAACACACCACCACAACACACGTTGCTGACACCTAGCTATACAGGTGTCAGCAACGTATATAGTATTTCGGTGTTACCAACAAACAGTAAGTCAAGACATTAACTAGGTATAATTAGCATAACAATATGACATTATAAAAATATATTAAATTAAAATAGACCCCAATTTTCAAGTAATTTTTCAAATTTTTTGACAAACAAGAGTAATTATGGTGATTATAAAAGAAAGAGTTGGAAGAGTAATCAAGAGTTGAAAGTTCGATATGTCTGCAACATGCATGCTGCAATATTCTGGGTTTAGTTATATTCGTAGTTATTTTTTCCCTCGTGCCTTTCTCGGCAAGTTGATGGATCACTGACACATGATCCACTGCTGCGTCTCGTGAAGGATCACTGACACATGATCCACTGCTGTGTCTCGTTAAGGAAGGATCACTGACACATGATCCACTGCTGCGTCTCGTGAAGGATCACTGACACATGATCCACTGCTGTGTCTCGTTAAGGAAGGATCACTGACACATGATCCACTGCTGCGTCTCGTGAAGGATCACTGACACATGATCCACTGCTGCGTCTCGTTAAGGAAGGATCACTGACACATGATCCACTGCTGTGTCTCGTGAAGGATCACTGACACATGATCCACTGCTGTGTCTCGTGAAGGATCACTGACACATAATCCACTGCTGTGTCTCGTGAAGGATCACTTACACATAATCCACTGCTGTGTCTCGTGAAGGATCACTGACATATGATCCACTGCTGTGTCTCGTCAAGGGAGGATCACTGACACATGATCTACTGCTGCGTCTCGTCAAGGGAGGATCACTGATACATGATCCACTGCTGTGTCTCGTGAAGGAAGGATCACTGATACATGATCCACTGCTGCGTCTCGTCAAGGGAGGATCACTGACACATGATCCACTGCTGTGTCTCGTGAAGGAAGGATCACTGACACATGATCCACTGCTGCGTCTCGTCAAGGGAGGATCACTGACACATGATCCACTGCTGCGTCTCGTGAAGGAAGGATCACTGATACATAATCCACTGCTGTGTCTCGTGAAGGGAGGATCACTGATACATGATCCACTGCTGTGTCTCGTCAAGGAACGATCACTGACACGTGATCCACTGCTGTGTCTCGTGAAGGGAGGATCACTGATACATGATCTACTGCTGTGTCTCGTGAAAGGAGGATCACTGATACATGATCCATTGCTGTGTCTCGTGAAGGAAGGATCACTGACACATGATCCACTGCTGTGTCTCGTCAAGGATCACTGACACATGATCCACTGCTGTGTCTCGTGAAGGAAGGATCACTGACACATAATCCACTGCTGCATCTCGTCAAGGGAGGATCACTGACACATGATCCACTGCTGTGTCTCGTGAAGGAAGGATCACTGACACATGATCTTCTGCTATGTCTCGTGAAGGGAGGATCACTGACACATGATCCACTGCTGTGTCTCGTGAAGGATCACTGACACATTATCCACTGCTGTGTCTCGTGAAGGAAGGATCATTGACACATGATTCACTGCTGTGTCTCGTGAAGGATCACTGACACATGATCCACTGCTGTGTTTCGTGAAGGATCACTGACACATGATCCACTGCTGTGTCTCGTGAAGGAAGGATCACTGACACATGATCCACTGCTGTGTCTCGTGAAGGATCACTGACACATGATCCACTGCTGTGTCTCGTGAAGGATCACTGATACATGATCCACTGCTGTGTCTCGTGAAGGATCACTGACACATGATCCACTGCTGTGTCTCGTGAAGGAAGGATCACTGATAAATGATCCACTGCTGTGTCTCGTGAAGGAAGGATCACTGACACATGATCCACTGCTGTGTCTCGTGAAGAGAGGGATCACAGACACATGATCCACTGCTGTGTCTCGTGAAGGAAGGATCACTGATAAATGATCCACTGCTGTGTCTCGTCAAGGAAGGATCACTGACACATGATCCACTGCTGTGTCTCTGTAAGAGAGGGATCACAGACACATGATCCACTGCTGTGTCTCGTCAAGGAAGGATCACTGACACATGATCCACTGCTGTGTCTCGTGAAGAGAGGGATCACAGACACATGATCCACTGCTGTGTCCTGTGATGAAGCTATCAATGTGTTGTCTGAGTCAGTATCGTGACCACAGTGCTAAGATAGTCTCACGTCTCCCTTCCTCTGTCATCCTATCCCTTTCCTCTCCATCCGTTTCCTCTCTATCTCCTTTCAACTCAAACTCTCCCTCTCTCACTATCAACTCTCCCTACTCTCGCTTCTCCGTGTATATAACTTCAAAATACACAAGTTATAAGACTATAAACATTTTCATTCCATTTTATTAATTTTTATAATTTTTTATAAGCATTTTACATCGTTAAGTTTGAATTAAACTTTTATATAGGAAAAATGAACGTAAGAACATAATCCTCACTCAGTGGAGCATGCTCATATTTACAGATTTTTTATATATTAATTTCCCTATCAAACTTTCCATCTAAAAGTTTTTAACGAGCAAACAAGGGCAATATTCTATTTTATCGATAATTACATCAATCTGGATGAAACTAAAGGTGTCTGGCAGAAATCCGTCTTGTGTAGGAAGATCGCCAGGTCTGGGCAGGCATTAACGAGTCTATGTGATCGTCCAAATCGTCAGTAAGACTTACATACGATGTCTGGTCAGTGACTCTCACATAAACAAAACAAATCGACGAATAATACATTTTTTAATATCAAACGACACGCAGTGTGTTGCTTGTAGAAATGTGTCTTGGACGCTGCTGTGTGTGCTGGTCTCCTGCTATATTTTATGAGTTCTGCAACAGACATGACATCTGATGATGTCAGTTTCAGAGGACCGGTGACGCCTCTGTTAAAAATCTCTGCTTCTCGGGTTAACATGTTACTAAACCCAACATTTCCGAATCTAACAATTTAGAAAATAAGAACAAAACAGATGTGGGAGAACTTCAATAGGCCCATTGGCCTATGGTAAACAGATCTAATTCACTTCCAGCCACATCTTAAATAAGAGTAAAACAACATTAGTGAAAGATTCGTACAAGAGTCTTCCCAGAGGATTTGATTTTGGTTACCAAGAGTTTAGTTCTAAAAATTAAACCATAGTTTACCCTCAGTGTATTTACTAGTAACATACCGCCCATTAGGAGTGAACCTTGCTGTATTTTTTTTATAATGGCATACAAGACCAGCAAGCTGCTGAATTAAACACATGTGCAACACCTGGGTACCTATGTGCAACACCTGGGTACCTATGTGCAACACCTGGGTACCTATGTGCAACACCTGGGCACCTATATTTTGAAGATGTTTGTCAATGCAGAGTTGTTGTAAATGTATCTAGTTCATCGTAACTGTAATTTACTCTTTAATGGTATTGTATTGTTTCAGTCTGGGTATTTATACCGAAATACTCTCCATTACTTGCTGTTTCTATGTCTGGTGTTTTTATATTTAGTTTTCAGCTGTGGTCACCTTGGAGACACTGGTGACTGCAGATGTAGTCACAATGGAGACACTGGTGACTGCAGCTGTAGTATCACCTTGGAGACACTGATGACTGCAGCTGTAGTATCACCTTGGAGACACTGATGACTGAAGCTGTAGTCACCTTGGAGACACTGGTGACTGCAGCTGTAGTCACCATGGAGACACTTCTGCCTGACACTGCTAGGAGACACTGGTAGTGTAGTGTACCATTGATCTCCACAAGCACAGCACCAGCGTCGTCCATCCGGGAGCACTTAGCTACCTGTTCAATACACAACTAATCCGCCTTCAGTAGACTTAAACTAATGACTAGTTAATGGTCTTAGTCGGACCGAAACATCGTCATGAGATTCAGAGTCCTAAATACTAAGTTTTGCATTGTTTCAGCCTCGGTATTGTGTCTTCTTCTTGCTCTAAAAGTTACTTATTGTTGTATTAAATATAATCTCCTTTGTTTGCTGCTTATTAACCTTTAAAAGAGCTAAGAATGTCAACAAAGATTAAAGAAAACCACCTGGGGGGAACTTGAGGTACTGAGGCAGCCCAGGCTGAGGGGAACCTTAGGTACTGAGACGGCCCAGACTGAGGGAAAGACGTGACATGAAAGGAAAACAAACTAGGAAAGGGGAAGGAGGAAGGGGAAGCAGTGTTTACTGGAAACAGAGAGGAAGGGTGAGAGGCGAGAAGGCAAAAGAAAGGGTTTTAAACAGGGGATGGAGGAAGGGAGAGATAGAAGGGACAAGGGTGAAAGTGAGAAGAGATATGAAGGGCATTATGGCGAAATATCTCCCTGTGAATTGGCGGTCGTGTGACCTCCCTGGTCGTGTGACCTCACTGGTCGTATGACCTTCCTGGTCGTGTGGCCCACTGGTCGTATGACCTCCCTAATCGTGTGACTTCACTGGTCGTTTGACCTCACTGGTTGGGTGACTTCACTGGTCGTGTGACTTCACTGGTCGTGTGACCTCACTCGTTGTATGACCTCCTTGGCCGTTTAACCTCACTGTTCGTGTGACCTCTCTAGTCGTGTGACCTCCCTGGTCGTGTAACCTCTCTAGTCGTGTAACCTCTCTATCCGTGTGACCTCCCTGGTCATGTGACCTCCCTGTCGTGTGAACCTCTCTAGTCGTGTGACCTCCCTGATCGCGTGACCTCTCTAGTCGTGTGACCTCCCTGGTCGTGTGACCTCTCTAGTCGTGTGACCTCATGGTCGTGTGACCTCCCTGGAAGATTTAGTTCTGCCAGTAGTTATCCTTGTCACTCGGGCTGTGTGTGTCCAAGATAACTTCCGATTCTTGGTAGCTAAGGGAACCGGTGGTGGTGGGGGGAGGGAGCAGGTTGCCCGTAGTTGCTTGCAGGGGGATCAGCGCCCCCGCTGCCCGGCCCCAACCAGGCCTCCAGATTCCTGGCCTCATCGATCAGCACAGGCAGGGTAAAATTGCAGAGATAAAAAGGGGGCGCTGGAAGACAAGAGCAAAAAGGAACTTGTAAACAGTAAGAACCAAATCGAGGCACTGAGGTGAGGGAGAGAGCTAGCTGGAGGAACTGAGAAGAGACAGAGAGAAAGAGAGAGAGAGATAGAGGGAGAAACTAAGGTTGAAGAAGAGACCCACGGGGTGGAACTGGGAAAGAAAAAAAAAGCCAATGGAAAGAACTGGGAAAAAGAATTGCCGAGAGAAGGAACTGGAGACTGGAAGACTTTCAAAACCAGAGGATCAGTGAAAGTTGAAAGAAGGGATAATAAGCATAAGAACAGGAGAGACGAGGTCTTAAAAGAAGCTTCGTTGTCGAGGGAACAACAGAGTGAAAAAACGGAAAAGAGGAAACGGAAGAGGGGAAACGGAAAAGGGGAATGAAAATGGAGAGAGAAATAAGAAGAGTAAGAAGGGAGGGAGGTGGCAGAAATACAACTAAAACTTGAAGATGAGAGAGATGATGAAAGCAGTGAAGAAAATAAATTAAAAAACTTTAGAACACTGGTGTGTGTAGAACACTGGTGTGTGTAGAACACTGGTGTGTGTAGAACACTGGTGTGTGTAGAACACTGGTGTGTGTAGAACACTGGTGTGTGTGTGTAGAACACTGGTGTGTGTAGAACACTGGTGTGTGTAGAACACTGGTGTGTGTAGAACACTGGTGTGTGTAGAACACTGGTGTGTGTAGAACACTGGTGTGTGTTAGAACACTGGTTGTGTAGAACAGGTGTGTAGAACACTGTGTTGTAGAACTGTGTGTGTAGAACACTGGTGTGTGTGTAGAACACTGGTGTGTAGACTGGTGTTGTAGAACACTGTGGTGTGACAGGGTGGGAACGGTGTGTAGAACAGGTGTGTTAGAACACTGGTGTGTGTAGAACACTGGTGTGTGTAGAACACTGGTGTGTGTAGAACACTGGTGTGTGTAGAACACTGGTGTGTGTAGAACACTGGTGTGTGATAGAACACTGGTGTGTGTAGAACACTGGGTGTGTTGTTAGAACACTGGTGTGTGTAGAACACTGGTGTGTGTGTGTAGAACACTGGTGTGTGTAGAACACTGGTGTGTGTAGAACACTGGTGTGTGTGTAGAACACGTGTGTGTAGAACACTGGTGTGTGTAGAACACTGGTGGGTGACTGTTGGTAGAACACTGGTGTGTGTGAACACTGGTGTGTGTAGAACACTGGTGTGTGTAGAACACTGGTGTGTGTAGAACACTGGTGTGTGTGTGTAGAACACTGGTGTGTGTAGAACACTGGTGTGTGTAGAACACTGTGTGTGTAGAACATGGTGTGTGTAGAACACTGGTGGTGTTGTTAGAACACTGGTGTGTGTAGAACACTGGTGTGTGTAGAACACTGGTGTGTGTAGAACACTGGTGTGTGTAGAACACTGGTGTGTGTAGAACACTGGTGTGTGTAGAACACTGGTGTGTGTAGAACACTGGTGTGTGTAGAACACTGGTGTGTGTAGAACACTGGTGTGTGTAGAACACTGGTGTGTGTAGAACACTGGTGTGTGTAGAACACTGGTGTGTGTAGAACACTGGTGTGTGTAGAACACTGGTGTGTGTAGAACACTGGTGTGTGTAGAACACTGGTGTGTAGAACACTGGTGTGTGTAGAACACTGGTGTGTGTGCATGGTGTTAGAACACTGGTGTGTGTAGAACACTGGTGTGTGTAGAACACTGGTGTGTGTAGAACACTGGTGTGTGTAGAACACTGGTGTGTGTAGAACACTGGTGTGTGTAGAACACTGGTGTGTGTAGAACACTGGTGTGTGTAGAACACTGGTGTGTGGTGTAGAACACTGGTGTGTGTAGAACACTGGTGTGTGTAGAACACTGGTGTGTGTAGAACACTGGTGTGTGTAGAACACTGGTGTGTGTAGAACAGGTGTGTGTAGAACACTGGTGTGTGTAGAACACTTGGTGTGTAGTAACTGGTGTGTGTAGAACACTGGTGTGTGTAGAACACTGGTGTGTGTAGAACACTGGTGTGTGTAGAACACTGGTGTGTGTAGAACACTGGTGTGTGTAGAACACTGGTGTGTGTAGAACACTGTGTGTGTAGAACACTGTGTGTGTAGAACACTGGTGTGTGTAGAACACATGGGTGTGTGTAGAACACTGGTGTGTGTAGAACACTGGTGTGTGTAGAACACTGGTGTGTGTAGAACACTGGTGTGTGTAGAACACTGGTGTGTGTGTAGAACACTGGTGTGTGTGTGTAGAACACTGGTGTGTGTAGAACACTGGTGTGTGTAGAACACTGGTGTGTGTAGAACACTGGTTGTGTAGAACACTGTGTGTGTAGAACACTGGTGTGTGTAGAACACTGGTGTGTGTAGAACACTGGTTGTAGAACATGTGTGTAGAACACTGGTGTGTGTAGAACACTGGTGTGGGAACATGTGTGTAGAACACTGGTGTGTGTAGAACACTGGTGTGTAACATGGTGGTAGAACACTGGTGTGTGTAGAACACTGGTGTGTGTAGAACACTGGTGTGTGTAGAACACTGGTGTGTGTAGAACACTGGTGTGTGTAGAACACTGGTGTGTGTAGAACACTGGTGTGTGTAGAACACTGGTGTGTAGAACACTGGTGTGTGTAGAACACTGGTGTGTGTAGAACACTGTGTGTGTAGAACACTGGTGTGTGTAGAACACTGGTGTGTGTAGAACACTGGTGTGTGTAGAACACTGGTGTGTGTAGAACACTGGTGTGTGTAGAACACTGTGTGTGTAGAACACTGGTGTTGTAGAACACTGGTGTGTGTAGAACACTGGTTTTTGTAGAACACTGTGTGTGTGTAGAACACTGGTGTAGTGTTAGAACACTAGTGTGTGTAGAACACTGGTGTGTGTAGAACACTGGTGTGTGTAGAACACTGGTGTGTGTAGAACACTGGTGTGTGTAGAACACTGGTGTGTGTAGAACACTGGTGTGTAGAACACTGGTGTGTGTGTAGAACACTGGTGTGTGTAGAACATTGGTGTGTGTAGAACACTGGTGTGTGTAGAACACTGGTGTGTACTGTTAGAACACTGGTGTGATGTAGAACACTGGTGTGTGTGAACACTGGTGTGTGTAGAACACTGGTGTGTGTAGAACACTGTGTTATGTGTGTGTAGAACACTGTGTGTGTGTAGAACACTGGTGTGTGTAGAACACTGGTGTGTGTAGAACACTGGTGTGTGAACATGTGTGTAGAACACTGGTGTGTGTAGAACACTGGTGGTGTAGAACACTGGTGTGTGTAGAACACTGGTGTGTGTAGAACACTTGGTGGTGTGTGTGTAGAACACTGGTGTGTGTAGAACACTGGTGTGTGTAGAACACTGGTGTGTGTAGAACACTGGTGTGTGTAGAACACTGTGTTGAACATGGTGTGTGTAGACACTGTGTGTGTAGAACACTGGTGTGTGTAGAACACTGGTGTGTGTAGAACACTGGTGTGTGTAGAACAGCTGGTGTGTGTAGAACACTTGTGTGTAGAACACTGGGTGTGACATGTGTAGAACACTGGTGTGTGTAGAACACTGGTGTGTGTAGAACACTGGTGTGTGTAGAACACTGGTGTGTGTAGAACACTGGTGTGTGTAGAACACTGGTGTGTGTAGAACACTGGTGTGTGATAGAACACTGGTGTGTGTAGAACACTGGTGTGTGTAGAACCTGTGTGTGTAGAACACTGGTGTGTGTAGAACACTGGTGTGTGTAGAACACTGGTGTGTGTAGAACACTGGTGTGTGTAGAACACTGGTGTGTGTAGAACACTGGTGTGTAGAACACTGGTGTGTGTGTAGAACACTGGTGTGTGTAGAACACTGGTGTGTGTGTGTAGAACACTGGTGTGTGTAGAACACTGGTGTGTGTAGAACACTGGTGTGTGTAGAACACTGGTGTGTGTAGAACACTGGTGTGTGTAGAACACTGGTGTGTGTAGAACACTGGTGTGTGTAGAACACTGGTGTGTGTAGAACACTGTGTGTGTAGAACACTGTGTGTGTAGAACACTGGTGTGTGTAGAACACTGGTGTGTGTAGAACACTGGTGTGTGTAGAACACTGGTGTGTGGTAGAAACACTGGTTGGTGTGTAGAACACTGGTGTTGTGAACACTGTGTGTTAGAACACTGGTGTGTGTAGAACACTGTTTGTGTGTAGAACACTGTGTGTGTAGAACACTTGGTGTGTGTAGAACACTGGTGTGTGTAGAACACTTGGTGTGTGTAGAACACTGGTGGTTGTAGAACACTGGTGTGTGTAGAACACTGGTGTGTGTAGAACACTGGTGTAGAATGGTGTTAGAACACTGTTGAACTGTTGTGTAGAACACTGTGTGTTAGCTGGTGTTAGAACACTGGTGTGTGTAACACTGTGTGTGTAGAACACTGGGGTGTGTAGAACACTGGTGTGTGTAGAACACTGGTTGTGTGTAGAACACTGGTGTGTGTAGAACACTGTGTGTGTAGAACACTGGTGTGTGTAGAACACTGGTGTGTGTAGAACACTGTGTGTGTAGAACACGTGTGTGAACTGTGTGTGAGAACACTGGTGTGTGTAGAACACTGGTGTGTGTAGAACACTGGTGTGTGTGTAGAACACTGGTGTGTGTAGAACACTGTGTGTGTGAGAACACTGGTGTGTGTAGAACACTTGGTGTAGCAGTGTGACGTGTGTAGAACACTGTGTGTGAATGTGTGTAGAACACTGGTGTGTGTAGAACACTGGTGTGTGTAGAACACTGGTGTTGTGTGTAGAACACTGTGTTAGAACATGGTGGAGAACACTGGTGTTTGTGAACACTGTGTGTAGATTGTAGAACACTGGTGTGTGTAGAACACTGGTGTGTGTAGAACACTGTGTAATGTGTTAGAACACTGTGTGTGTGTAGACACTGGTGTGTGTAGAACACTGTGTGTGTAGAACACTGTGTGTGATAGAACACTTGTAGAATGTTTGTAGAACACTGGTGTGTGTGAGAACACTGGAGTGTAAACAGTGTTTAGAACACTGGTGTGTGTAGAACACTGGTGTGTGTAGAACACTGTGTTGTTAGAACACTGGTTGTGTGTAGAACACTGGTGTGTTGTGTAGAACACTGGTGTGTGTAGAACACTATGTGGTAGAACCTGTGTGGTAGAACACTGGTGTTGTGTAGAACACTTGGTGTGTTAGAACACTAGTGTGTGTAGAACATGTTGTGTAGAACACTGGTGTGTGTAGAACACTGGTGTTGTGTAGAACACTGGTGGTAGAACACTGTGTGTGTAGAACACTGGTGTGTGTAAGAACACTGTGTGTTGTAGAACACTGTGTGTAGTGAAAACACTAGTGTGTGTAGAACACTGTGTGTGTAGAACATGCTGTGTATAGAACACTTGTTGTAGAACTGTGTGATAGAACACTGTGTGGAGAACACTGTGTGTGTAGAAACACTGGTTGTGTTAGAACACTGTGTGTTGAGAACACGAGGTGTGTAGTAGGACACTGGTGTGTGTTAGAACACTAAGTGTGTGTAGAACACTGATGTGTGTGATGTAAACATTGTAGTAAGTGTGTGTAGAACACTAGTGTGTTAGAACACTGGTAGTGTGTAGAACACTGGTGTGTGTAAGAACACTGTGTGTGTGAGAACACTGGTGTTGTAGAACTACGTGTTGTGTAGAACACTGGTGAAACATGGTGAGTGTAAACAGTTTGTTAGAACACTGGTGTGTGTAGAGCGACACTGGTTGTGTAGAACCTGTGTGTGTAGAACACTAGTGTGTGTGTGAACACATGGTGTTTGTAAAAGAACACATAGTGTGTGTAAGGAACACTGATATGTGTATGAAACACATGTGTGTAGAGACCACTCGATGGTGTTAGAACACTGGTGTTGTAGAAACTGTTTGTAGAACCCGGTATGTGTAGACACATTGTGTGTGAACACTAGTGTGATGTAGACACTACTGGATGTAATGTTAGAGAACACTGGTGTGTGTAGAACAAGTGCTTGTAAGAACATGTGTGCTGTAAACACTGTGTTAGATACAATGATCTTGTAAGATCACTGTTTGATAGAACACTTTAGTTAGAACTTTGTAGATACACGAGTTGATTGTAGAACACATGGTGTGGATAGACATGAGTTTGTAGAACATAGTCAGTGTAGAACACGGTGTGAAGAACACGGTGTGTGTAGGACACGTGATGAGAAACTGGTGTTGTAGAACATGATTTCTAAATACAATGAGTGATTCTAAACAGATCGAATTCAATACACTGATATGTATGTAGAACACTGATGTGTAGTTAGAACACGATGTGTCAACACTTGTGTAATAAGTACTACGTTAGACGCTGTATGTGTAAGAAACATGGGATGAGAGGAGAACACTGTAGGAGAGAGAACCATGAGTTTATGACACACTCTATGTAGTCAACAGTCACAGTAATTCTAGATCGAATCCAATGAGGTAAGATCTGAATCTACGAGATAACAGATGATTGTATGAGTACACCAATATTAAGTACACAGATGTTAATTTTCCTCGTAAGTATGACTGATTACAGATATTTTGAAACACTCTGGTCAACCAGACACTGTGTCCATACAATCAAGGTGTTTGTAATCGAATCTCTTAAGTCAAAATCGAATCTCTAAATACAAGATCGAACCTAATACAGATATCGAATCCTCTAATACAAGACGAATCCTAAGACAAAGATCAATCCTCTAAATACAAGACGAATCTTTAAGTACAGTCGAATCTTAAATACAAGATCGAATCTTCTAAGTAAGAGATTCGATCACTCTAAATGACAAATCGAATCTTAGAAGATCGTCTAGTCGTGTGATCGTAATCTCTAATACAAGTCGAATCCTATCAAATCGAATTTCTCTAAATACAGATCGAATCCAATATAAGTCTAATCCCCAAACACGTAATCTGGATCTTTCAGTATGACACGTAAACTAAAACCAGTGTCCATAGAGTGTGCAGTAAATACTATGCAGTAGCTCGTTGTCAATAACTGAACGAGTAAAGAGAGAGAGAGAGAGAGAGAGAGAGAGAGAGAGAGAGAGAGAGAGAGCCATGAGTAAAATCTATTTAACACTTACTCAAAAATGTTCAGAGTTAAATTCTCACTCGATCCCAATTGCAGTGGTCAAATATTCTCTTTTGACGAGTTTAATTTCCCGTATAAATTTTATGAGCTAAAATCTTTAATGTCGGTCCTATGAACTGGTCGCCTGACATTTCCGTTCTGAGCACAAATACAGGAAAATATGTAACTAAGATTTTTAGGAAAGGTTTTTGATAAACAGGAAGCCTGGTAAGTCTGAAGGAACCAGAACACCCTAGGTCAACAGAGTAGGAAATTGTTATTATTATTATTATTATTATTATTATTATTATAGTCATTATCATTATTACTAATTATAGAATTTATCCTGTTACAGGAGTTATAGTATCTTTGAGATAGATAAAAAGAGGGAGAGAAAGAGAGGCGCAAAATGAATTTATCAAAGCTATTTTTAAAGTTACCAAAGGTTTGTAGTTAGATTACTTTACAAGGCAGAATGTTCCCCTCATCAACAGTTCTATTGCATCTGTTTAGATTTAGAAAGGATACTGTTGTGTATCCTGTATAAATCTTTCTAAATCTGAATCTATCTAAATCTAAATTTCTCTGAATCTGAATATATACTAACCTGAATCTATAAAAATTTCACGGCAGCAACACGTCCCTAAACCTGTTTCTCCCTCTCAGGAATTACTTTAAACATTATTTGACGTTCAAGTCATTTCCTTAAAAGTCTCAGAGAGGTCCATAAAAACTTGGCAGTCGTTAAAGCTGACTCTTAACTGGGCCATTCTCCTGACCGCGTTATGAAGTGGTAGTCAAATGTGCATGGATCATCCCGTAGACTTATTCTCCTGCGTTCACACTTCACTTTAATTAATATACTGAATACATTGGATATTCTTAAGAGCTTGAGTAACACAGTAACAATGTAACACGAAACATCATCATTATACACACAAACAATGAAGCAGCAGCATTATAAGCGGAGATTTAAGATTACTTTGTCTTCTGTGGAAGGATTATGAAGGGAAAAAAAGGTATTTGTTAATTCTTTCTCTTTGAATTTCCAGTACCATTATAGTAATAATTATATTTTAATAAACTATGTTCCCAGCGTTTATTGTGAGCTATTGTCTTCCTCTATTCTTCTGTTTAAAAGTATCTTAACTAACTGTTAGCCATTATTCTGACCAAGACAGCTGATGTCTTCCTGGGGACATCTTAGAGCAGCTGACACATATTTAACATAAATATATACCAAGAATTTCACTCTGTCGAATTCTTGATTCATATAGTGTGTGTGTGTGTTGTGTTTGTGTGGTGTGCGGTGTGTGTGTGTGTTGTTGTGTTGTTGTGTGTGTGTGTTTGTTGTGTGTGTGTGTGTGTGTTGTGTGTGGTGTTGTGCTATTGTGTGTTTGTTGAGTAATGTTGACACCAGAGGAATAAAGAGTATGGCAGTGTGGTTAAGATTTAGGTAACATAATCTCAATACTCTTGCGGCATGCAAAGAGTATATTACATTATATTTGGTGTATGTCACATTCCCATATAAGCTGCCTCCCAACCAGCGAACTGGGTGCTAAGGGTTACACGAGCAGTAGGGTATCCGTCGTTAAATGAGTGCCTTGGATCATTGGCCAATCACAAGCAAGCTCGCCAAAGCTGAAGCAACGTGGTTCACTTGTGGTAATCATTGGCAGACTTTCCAAGCTGCTGGTTGAGCATGGTGTACTCTGGCTTCTGCTTTTCCATCTGTCACCGTGTTGTATACTTACTATTCTATCTGTACATATTGTACATAATGTACCTACTTGTATATATCTGGTGAAGGTAAATATACATTATAGTCTATTGCTGAGTTTCGCTTGCTAAAATTTTCATTACGACCAGGTCTCACAGGTCATTCTTACCTGTGTTCGTAATAACTCTCTACTCTGAGAATGATCACATAGTGATATTTAATGGCTAAAATTGGTCCTTCAGTCGGTAAATCACTTCTTATACTATTATGAAGGTGGAAGAGAATGTGGTAATTATTCATCTACCGTAATTTTGCCCGGTTGATCAGGTCCTGATCCACCACGAGGCCTGGTCACCGACAGGACTGCGGGGGCGTTGACCCCCGAGAACCCCGCTCCAGGTATGCTCCCTCCAGGTATACCTGAATTTCGAGCAATAGTTAAAATTACCTTAAGCTTTATTAAGCTCCCTCAGTTACCGGTGAGCTTAAGTTCCTGTTCTTGTTTACTTTGCATGACTTACCTAGTTACCCTTATCTAGTTACCTTATTACATCATAGCTTTAATCTGGCTAAACGCAAATCGAATTATTTTTGTGTTTTTATTTCCATACGCCTGACCTCGCCTTCGTCCTCCAGCTGATGTTTACTGTCTTCTAACACAGTTAACATCTATAATTTGTGAATTTTCTCTACTTTACTAAGCCTCTTGAAGGTGCAACGTTCTTTTTGTACTGCGTCTCTTTCCATTCACCTCAACACTCACCTCAGTACTCACCTCAACACTCACTTCAACACCCACCTTCAACACCCACCTCAACACCCACCTCAACACCCACCTCAACACCCACCTCAACACCCCCTCAACACCCACCTCAACACCCACCTCAACACCCACCTCAACACCCACCTCAACACCCACCTCAACACCCACCTCAACACCCACCCAACACCCACCTCAACACCCACCTCAACACCCACCTCAACACCCACCTCAACACCCACCTCAACACCCACCTCAACACCCACCTCAACACCCACCTCAACACCCACCTCAACACCCACCTCACCACCCACCTCAACACCACCTCAACACCCACCTCAACACCCACCTCAACACCCACCTCAACACCCACCTCAACACCCACCTCAACACCCACCTCAACACCCACCTCAACACCACCAACACCCACCTCAACACCCACCTCAACACCCACCTCAACACCCACCTCAACACCCACCTCAACACCCGCCTCAACACCCGCCTCAACACCCACCTCAACACCCGCCTCAACACTCATCTCAACACTTAGTCTTACTCCAAGAGGATGCGAAAGTCATGGAACACTTTACTCATCCGTAGATTCCTCTCCACATATTTCTAAAATATGACTGGATGTTTACCTCCAATTAACTAATTCACTCAGTGTGTTTTTGAGTCTGGGAAGCTGCAAATATTTTTACCACTGCTTTTAATTTAAGTTGGCTTCTTCCCCCCCCCCCTCTCCTGTCTTTCTCTTCCTGTGTTCGTACTTGTAATTCTAACAGGATTCATAGAGCGAAGATGCTGGGGGAGGGGACAAAATGGTTTAAGTAGATGTCGATAGCATTCAGACAAGTTACCACCGTCGTGAGTGACGCTTCAAAACTTTTCCAATACTGCAGATGAGAGTTTGCAAGGAGTTCTGTCAGCCAGCCGTGTTCAGCCTTCAAATTCTGTCAGTCAGTTGCTTTCATTCTTCAAATTCTGTGAATCTGCTGTTTTCAGGCTTTAAATTCTGTCAGTCTTTTGCTTTTAGCCTTCAGATTCTGTTAGCCTGTTGATCTCATTCACAAATTCTGTGAGTCTGCTACTTTCAGTCTTCAAATTCTGTCTATCTGCAATTTTCAGCCTTCAAATTTTGTGCGTCTGCTGCTTTCTGCTTCCAGATTCTTTCAGTCTTCAAAGTATTTCACCTGTCGATTAAAATCCATCAAATTCCGTCATTCTTTTGGTCTCAGCCTTCAAATTCCATCATTCTTCCGCTCTCAGCCTTCAAATTCCATGATTCTTCTGCTCTCAGCCTTCAAATTCCGTTATTCGTCTGCTCTCAGCCTTCAATTTCCATCATTCTTCCGCTCTAAGCCTTCAAATTCCGTCATTCTTCAGCTCTCAGCCTTCAAATTCCATGATTCTTCTGGTCTCAGCCTTCAAATTCCGTCATTCTTCTTCTCTCAGCCTTCAAATTCCATGATTCTTCTGCTCTCAGCCTTCAAATTCCGTCATTCTTACGCTCTCAGTCTTCAAATTCCGTAATTCGTTTGCTTTCAGCCTTCAATTTCCATCATTCTTCCGCTCTAAGCCTTCAAATTCCGTCATTCTTCAGCTCTCAGTCTTCAAATTCCGTCATTCTTCTGCTCTCAGCCTTCAAATTCCATCATTCTTCCGCTCTCAGCCTTCAAATTCCATGATTCTTCTGCTCTCAGTCTTCAGATTCCGTCATTCTCCCGCTCTCAGCATTCAAATTCCGTCATTCTTCAGCTCTCAGCCTTCAAATTCCATCATTCTTTCACTCTCAGCCTTCAAAATCCGTCATTCTTCTGCTCTCATCCTTCAAATTCTGCCAGCCAGCTGTCTACAACCAGCAACTAGTTCTTGTTTTCCCACCACCGGGCAGCAACCCTCTCATAAACATGACAGACACAGCAGTGTCAACCACGTAGTGAAGTCTTCAGAAGTACTGTTATACTTGTCAAATTTAAATAATTTCTGCAGTCAGTGATCTAAATATGTATATTTTTTTCTGATGGGAAAAGGGCGAGTTCGAAATTTTTATTGTGTTAATATTAAATTTTCGGGCTATAGCCCAGTAACTGCACTCTTCAACACTAATAATAATAATAGTAGTAGTAATAACAATAATAATAATAATAATAATAATAATAATAAATAATAATAATAATAATAATAATAATAATAATAATAATAATAATAATAATAAACATTAAACATAAACCAAAGTGCGTCTACAACATGCAAATGTTATTGAACCTCAACAAGACAGTCATTACAACGTCTGCACGCGCCTGGTAGGTTTAACTCAGCCGCGCATTCTTCACTCCCACGCCTGGGACATTTAAATGTCTGCCTCACCACCCGGCAAGACGGACATTTAAATGTCTGCCTCACCACCCGGCAAGACGGACATTTAAATGTCTGCCTCACCACCCGGCAAGACGGACATTTAAATGTCTGCCTCACCACCCGGCAAGACGGGCATTTAAATGTCTGCCTCACCACCCGGCATGACGGACATTTAAATGTCTGCCTCACCACCCGGCAATACGGACATTTAAATGTCTGCCTCACCACCCGGCAAGACGGACATTTAAATATCTGCCTCACCACCCGGCAAGACGGACATTTAAATTGTCTGCCTCACCACCCGGCAAGACGGAATTTAAATGTCTGCCTCACCACCCGGCAAGACCGACATTTAAATGTCTGCCTCACCCCCCGGAAAGATTGGGCTTTTTAAATGGTCTGCCTAAACCACCGGCAAGGACGACATTTAAATGTCTGCCTCACCACCCGGAAAGACGGACATTTAAAGGTCTGCCTCACCACCCGGCAAAAACGGACATTTGAATGTCCCCTCAAACCCGGCAAGACTGACATTTAAATGTCTTCCTCTCCAAAAGGCAAGACGACTTTTTAAATTTCTGCCTCACCACCGGCAAGACGGACATTTAATGTCTGTCTCACCACCGGCAAGACGGACATTTAAATGCCTGCCTCACCACGGCAAGACGGGCATTAAATTGTCTGCCTCACCACCCGGCAAGACGGACATTTAAATGTCTGTCTCACCACCCGGCAAGACGGACATTTAAATGCCTGCCTCACCACCCGGCAAGACGGACATTTAAATGTCTGTCTCACCACCGGCAAGACGGACATTTAAATGCCTGCCTCACCACCCGGCAAGGACGGACATTTAAATGTCCTGCCTCACCACCCGGCAAGACGGGCATTTAAATGTCTGCCTCACCACCCGGCATGAGGACATTTAAATGTCTGCCTCACCACCCGGCAATACGGACATTTAAATGTCTGCCTCACCACCCGGCAAGACGGACATTTAAATTCGCCTCACCACCCGGCAAGACGGACATTTAAATGTCGCCTCACCACCCGGCAAGACGGACATTTTAATGTCTCCCTTTCACCACCGGCAAGACGGACATTTAAATGTCTGCCTCACCACCCGGCAAGACGGACATTTAAATGTCTGCCTCACCACCCGGAAAGGGACCGACTTTTAAATGTCTGCCTCACCCCCCCGGCAAGATGGGCATTTAAATGTCTGCCTCACCACCCGGCAAGACGGACATTTAAATGTCTGCCACCCACCCGGCAAGACGGACATTTAAATGTCTGCACCCACCCGGCAAGACGGACATTTAAATGTCTGCCTCACCACCCGGAAAGGGACCGACATTTAAATGTCTGCCTCACCCCCCCGGCAAGATGGGCATTTAAATGTCTGCCTCCCCACCCGGCAAAAACGGACATTTAAATTGTCTGCCCAACCACCCGGCAAGACCGACATTTAAATGTCTGCCTCACCCCCCGGCAAGATGGGCACTTTAAATGTCTTGCCTCACCACCCGGCAAGACGACATTTAAAATGTCTGCCTCACCACCCGGGCCCAAGGGACGGACATTTAAATGTCGCCTCACCACCCGGCAAGACGGACATTTAAATGTCTGCCTCAACCCCCCGGGGCCAAGACGGACATTTAAATGTCTGCCTCACCACCCGGCAAGACGGGACATTTAAAAATGTCTGCCTCCCCAAACCCGGCAAGAGGGACATTTAAATGTCTCCCTCACCACCCGGCAAGGGGGGCCCATTTAAATTTTCTGCCTCACCACCCGGCAAGACGGGCATTTAAATGTCTGCCTCACCACCCGGCAAGACGGACATTTAAATGTCTGCTCACCACCGGCAAGACGGACATTTAAATGTTGCCTCACCCCCCGGCAAGACGGACTTTTAAAATGTCTCCCCTCACCCCCCGGCAAGACGGGCATTTAAATGTCTGCCTCACCACCCGGCAAGACGGACATTTAAATGTCTGCCTCACCACCCGGCAAGACGGACATTTAAATGTCTGCCTCACCACCCGGCAAGACGGACATTTAAATGTCTGCCTCACCACCCGGCAAGACCGACATTTATTTATACGTCTGCAGACGAGCGAAGTTTTCATCAGTATTTTAAACATCTCTTTGATAAGAATCATTGAAATTTTTCGAAAAAAAAAAAACGAAAACCAGAGAAATAAACTTATAAAATTCTCACGCATGTGAGCAACACTTCAGTCTTTGAAACCTGGCTTTCTAACACTTCTAAGTGACTTAGCTAAGACAAAGTTTCTAATTCAAAAAGTGAGAAGAATGTAGGAATTCAATTTCGCATTTATTCTTTATTTTTTGGGAATTTCTGTTTTACATCCTAATGTAATTTACATCTGGCCTTTAAGTATTAAGATATTAAAAGGATCTCTATGGAAATAAGTCCCTTTGTCTGACCTTTTTTTGGGGGGGAGGGGGAGGGGAGGGTATTTTCTGGTAGGTAATTTACTGGTATGTTATTATGTGTGGTAACTATGTGTATTTATATGTATCAGTACCTAAATAAACTTAATTAATTATGTATTTATTTAGTTAGTTACTAATGTGTCTATTACGTATTTACTTAGTTATTTGCTTAGTAACTGCTGCTTGTTGCTGCAGCTGTTGTTTCTGCAGCTGTTTTTTTGTTGTTGCCCGCAGGTTTTTGTTGTTGCAGGTGTTGTTGCTGCAGCTGTTGTTGTTGCAGGTGTTGTTGTTGCAGCTGTTGTTGCTGTTGTTGCTGCAACTGTTGTTCCTGTTGTTGCTGCAGCTGTTTTTGCTGTTGTTGCTGCAGGTGTTGTTGTTGCAGGTGTTGTTGTTGCAGCTGTTGTTGCTGCAGGTGTTGTTGTTGCAGCTGTTGTTGCTGCAGGTGTTGTTGTTGCAGCTGTTGTTGCTGCAGGTGGTTGTTTTTTGCAGTGTTGTTGCTGCAGGTGTTGTTGTTGCAGCTGTTGTTGCTGCAGGTGTTGTTGTTGCAGCTGTTGTTGCTGCAGGTGTTGTTGTTGCAGCTGTTGTTGCTGTTGTTGCTGCAACTGTTGTTCCTGTTGTTGCTGCAGCTGTTGTTGCTGTTGTTGCAGCTGTTGTTGCTACAGCTGTTGTTGCTGCAGCTGTTGTTGCTGCAGCTGTTGTTGCTGCAGCTGTTGTTGTTGCAGCTGTTGTTGCTGCAACTGTTGTTGCTGCAGCTGTTGTTGCTGCAGCTGTTGTGCTGCAGCTGTTGTTGCTGCAGCTGTTGTTATTCTTGCTGTTGTTTCAGTGCCTCCACTTCCGTTTCCTCCTCCTGTTTACCCCTACAATCACATGGTGGCACCAGAGTTACGAACCTGTGAGATGAAATTCCGTTTCTTACGTGGGTTCCTAACAGAGTGGCAGTAGAGCTCTAGCTCATGTTAGCACAGCTGGAGCTACCATTCTCACACACTCACCTTGTAAAACGCAAACAATCAACTGTTAAAAAATAATACGAGAAATAAATTCTTTTTATTGACCTTGTTAACGACGTCATAATAACAGTTTATAACGTCCTGGTTAACTCGCCGAAAGGAATTATTGCATCTTGAAATTTTTGTAGCACAGATTCATGAAAGGTGGGTTTTTAGAGGAAAATGGTTAGGTACCTGCCATGCCCTGCCCTGCCTGCCTTGCCCTACCCTGACTTACCCTGTCTTTGTCTTTACCCTGTCCTGCCCTGTCTTTTTCTAACTTTACCCTGTCCTACCCTGTCTTTTTCTAACTTTACCCTGTCCTGCCCTGTCTTTTTCTAACTTTATTCTGTCTTGCCCTGTCCATCTCTAACTTTACTCTGCCCTAGTTAAATATGTTTTTAAGAAGAACTGAAAAGATATCCCAACTACAAATTTAGGATATAGTATCAAGCCACTTACTCCTCCTCTTCTCTTCTTGCAGAGTGCCACCCACAATAGTCTACTAACACCCAGGTAAAAAAACTAGACACACATGAAATGTCTGAAGACTTCGCCATGCAGTGGCCTCTTTTTCAAATTAAAGACAAAGTGCCAATGAATAAACAAAGCAATGAACGGGGATACGAACCGAAGTCGTGATATAGCAGGACTAATGCTGTACCACTGGGCTCCAAAGTTTTTCAATTTAATACCAAGATGATAAACAACGACAGGTGTTGCATGTGTCTTAATTACTCATCTTATCTTTACTGTATGCTGATACTGTACTGATAACACCCAGGTCACTGTTTACCGCTAAATGAACAGATACAACAGATGAGAGGAACTTTGAACCAAAGCTCGACACCTGAGCCATGGGCCGAGTAGGTACGACATATATATATATGTAGTACCTATTCGACACGACATATATATATGTCGTGCCGAATAGGTAAAACTTGCACTTTTGGCATAAATAGCAACGCTCTTCTTGCCGAATAAGGCAATAATTTCGCAAATAATCATTCTGAACCTAAGGAAAAAATATATTTCATTGTGTTTCTTTATTATTATATTATTGTAAACTTATCTAAAATATATTTAGTCGGATTAGCCTAAATTAAATCGCGCTTGTTGTAATAAGGTCGGGTAAGTTTTCTAAGGCTCTTTTGATACAAAATTAGTAATTTTTATAATAAGATAAATGAAAAAATATATATCTTCAAGCTTATAACAGAAAATTTTAGAAAGGACTTAATTTTTAATGAGTTCTTACTAAGTGACCAGTTTTACCTATTCGGCACGACATATATATATATATATATATATATATATATATATAATATATATATAATATATAATATATATATAAAACACTGATCCCCTTTGGGTGAAGGAGACTCGAACCTACGAACCTTAGGACAAGGTACGCAGTGCTTTACCAATCTACCCACACTGGACCAATACCTTGGCGTGTAGCATGCGCTACACGTTTGATCCAAGGCAGCCAGCTTTCAGGGAGAAGGCTTACAGCTTTTCATCTCATCCCCTGCATGCATCAGCCTTACTAGAGATTTGAACAATGCAAGGAATTCGCGAGAGCATGCGAAATATACACAAACACTGCTCTCGCGAATTCCTTGCTTTGTTCAAATCTCTAGTAAGGCTGATGCATGCAGGGGATGAGATGAAAGCTTGTAAGCCTTCTCCCTGAAAGCTGGCTGCCTTGGATCAAAACGTGCAGCGCATGCTACACGCCAAGGTATTGGTCCAGTGTGGGTAGATTGGTAAAGCACTGCGTACCTTGTCCTAAGGTTCGTAGGTTCGAGTCTCCTTCAGCCAGAGATCAGTGTTTGTGTATATTTCGCATGCTCTCGCGAATTCCTTGCTTTATATATATATATATATATATATATATATATTTTATATATATATATATATATATATATATAATATATATATATATATATATAATATATATATATATATAATATCCATTGAGCTGGGCTAAAATTACTGTGTTGAAATTAAATTGTCCTTCACACGAATTGAAGTTTGAAACTAAAGTAATGAGATTAGATTCCATAATTTGTCGTTTCATCTGATTATCAGATTTAAAGGCTAGTATGTAATTATCAAAATCTGTGTCGTTGTCACAGAGACAGATACGTGAGAACACACCTCTAATGTTGCCACTGTTCTAGCATATTTTTGGTTTTGTACGAGGGGTTTTATTTCAAATTTCCGCCTGTTCATCGTGCCATGTATTTATTGGGGCCTCACTTGAAAAGGGGGGAGGGGGAGAGGGGGGAGAGATGGGGAGAAGGTTGAGGGAGAGGGGGGAGAGGGGAGGAGAAGGTTGAGGGAGAGGGGAGGGGAAAAGGGAGAGGGAGAGGGGGGAGAGGGGAGAGAGAAGGGAGAGGGAGAGGGGAAGAAAGGGGAGGGAGAAGGGAGAGGAAGAGGGGGAGAGGGAAGGGAGAAGGGAAAGCGAGAGGGAGGGCAGAGAATAATTACAATTTTCTAGGTTGGTTGTTTTTTTGATTAATGGGAGTTTCAAGCCTGTCGATTTCACGAAGGTCATTAAAGTCACCATCATACCACCAGACAAGAATATTATAATCTCTAAAATATGGATTAAACTAATCTTTCAGCATACACATATACACACTGGAAAACATACACTTACTAGTGTATATATATCCTGTGTCTCTTTGGCACACCCTGACCATACCTTCAACTTCTAATCTATTGACAGTATTCCTGCAAGATGTAAATTAGTTCACTCTTTAAAACATCTAATGTAGTTTTTTTCTCTGTTGAAAGAAGTTAAAAAAAACTTGAATAAAATGTACATAGACGAGGATTGTGGGATACGAGCGAGCAGCGCACCTCCTGAAGAACTGGAAGGTCAGCACGAGGTGAAGATCAGTTCCAGGACCTGGAACCAACAGTCTCCAGCACCTGAGGGGAGTACCAGCAGGTGGAGTGCCAGTCTCCAGCACCTGAGGGGAGTGTCAGTCTCCAGCACCTGAAGGGAGTGCCAGAAGGTGGAGTGCCGGTTTCCAGCACCTGAGGGGAGTGCCAGCAGGTGGAGTGCCAGTCTCCAGCACCTGAGGGGAGTGTCAGTCTCCAGCACCTGAAGGGAGTGCCAGAAGGTGGAGTGCCGGTCTCTAGCACCTGAGGGGAGTGCCAGGTGATGTGCCAGTCTCCAGCACCTAAGGGGAGTGCCAGCAGGGTAATGCCAGCAGGGGAATGCCAGCTGTCATATACTTAGAGTTAAAAAAAGCTTTTAACAAAATATGAACAGCGAGAAACAAACCTGGAGTGAGTGTTGCAACATAGTGAGTGTTGCAACATAGTGAGTGTTGCAACATAGTGAGTGTTGCAACATAGTGAGTGTTGCAACATAGTGAGTGTTGCAACATAGTGAGTGTTGCAACATGGTGGGTGTTGCAACATAGTGAGTGTTGCAACATAGTGAGTGTTGCAACATAGTGAGTGTTGCAACATGGTGAGTGTTGCAACATGGTGAGTGTTGCAACATAGTGAGTGTTGCAACATAGTGAGTGTTGCAACATAGTGAGTGGTGCAACATAGTGAGTGTTGCAACATAGTGAGTGTTGCAACATAGTGAGTGTTGCAACATAGTGAGTGTAGCAACATAGTGAGTGTTGCAACATGGTGAGTGTTGCAACATAGTGAGTGGTGCAACATAGTGAGTGTTGCAACATAGTGAGTGTAGCAACATGGTGAGTGTTGCAACATAGTGAGTGTTGCAACATGGTGAGTGTTGCAACATAGTGAGTGTTGCAACATAGTGAGTGTTGCAACATAGTGAGTGGTGCAACATAGTGAGTGTTGCAACATAGTGAGTGTTGCAACATAGTGAGTGTAGCAACATAGTGAGTGTTGCAACATAGTGAGTGGTGCAACATAGTGAGTGTTGCAACATAGTGAGTGTTGCAACATAATGAGTGTTGCAACATCGTGAGTGTTGCAACATAGTTAGTGTTGCAACATAGTGAGTGTTGCAACATAGTGAGTGGTGCAACATAGTGAGTGTTGCAACATAGTGAGTGTTGCAACATAGTGAGTGTTGCAACATAGTGAGTGGCGCAACAGAGTGGGTGGTGCAGCATAGTGGGTGGTGCAACATAGACTGGGTGGTGCAACAAAGAGTGGGTGGTACAACAAAGAGTGGGTGTTGCAACATAGAGGGTGGTGCAGCATAGTGGGTGGTGCAACATAGACTGGGTGGTGCAACATAGACTGGGTGGTGCAACAAAGAGTGGGTGGTACAACAAAGAGTGGGTGTTGCAACATAGTGGTTGGCGCAGCATAGTGGGTGGTGCAACATAGACTGGGTGGTGCAACATAGATTGGGTGGTGCAACAAAGAGTGGGTGGGGCAACAAAGGCTGGGTGGTACAACAAAGAGTGGGTGGTGCAACAAAGACTGGGTGGTGAGCTCTCTGAGGTAGTCGGGTTGAAAGCCCTTAACATGTAATCTAATTAATTCTCATTAGTTAGGTTATAGCCCAATCGATTGACAGGTGGTGGGTGGCAAGTGGCAGGTGGCAGATGATGCGTAGCAGGTAGTGGGTGGCAGGTGATGGGTGGCAGGTGGTGGGTGGCAGGTGGTGGGTGGCAAGTGGTAGGTGGCGGATGATGCGTAGCAGGTAGTGGGTGGCAGGTGATGGGTGGCAGGTGGTGGGTGGCAGGTGGTGAGTTGCAGGTGGTGAGTGGCAGGTGGTGAGTGGCAGGAGTGGCAGGACGCTGCAAGCCGTGTCACGGACGCTACTAAGCCGGAGGACACTGAACTGGGCCATGTCTACACGAGTGTCTGAGATTCCACCGCACTCTTCGTAAGAAATAAAGAGCTAACAAAAGTGACAGAATTTTTACCTAATTAATTTCCGGGTGGAATGTCCTCCCCGCTGCCCGCTCTCTGGGGAATGTGGACGCTTCATTCCTTCCTTCCTTCCTTCCTTCCTTCCTTCCTTTCTTCCTTCCTTCCCTCCCCAGCAGTATCCAAGTCAGAGGTGCCACGACTCCATTCATAATTCGTGACCTGGAATGTGTCGACCAAGTCATCACCGCACAATCATCGTTTATCTTGCAAGAGACGACTTGACGTTACTTGTATTTCCATATTTTTTCTCCAAGTGTCTCGAAACTGTTGGCTCTCTCCTGACGACGGAGTTATTGCAGACGAGCGCTAACTTGTTGCAATTGCAACACGTAAGCAGGTTACCTTGATCAAAAGCTTATGACTTGTTGCAGATGCAGTGTAGGACGATCTCTAGTTTTTACGACTATGCCGCTGTGGCCTCAGTAACTAGGTAGCTAGCAGGACTCTTAAGAGTCCTACTAGCTACATAGTGACTGTGAAAATAGAGAGAGGCTCAAAATCGGCCACATCAGCCCTTAAAACTATCTATCACAGCCAGACTAATCACGAGAGGAGAGAGAGAGGCTGTGATATTTGCAAAAAACAAAAAAATTGAAACCGAACCATTACTGATGTACTAACTAAAGAGTAATCATATCCAAAAAAAGGGACCCAAATATTTTTTATAACAATAAATCGTACAAGATTTAAAACTCTTCTGTTACTAAGCCTTTCAGTTTATTCAGTCTAAATGGCCCCGAGGTTCCTACAACCCAGGTTCCTACAACCCAGGTTCCTACAACCCAGGTGCCTATAACCCAGGTTCCTACAACCCAGGTGCCTACAACCCAGGTTCCTACAACCCAGGTGCCTACAACCCAGGTTCCTACAACCCAGGTGCCTACAACCCAGGTGCCTACAACCCAGGTTCCTACAACCCAGGTTCCTACAACCCAAGTGCCTACAACCCAAGTGCCTACAACCCAGGTGCCTACAACCCAGGTTCCTACAACCCAGGTACCTACAACGCAGGTGCCTACAACCCAGGTGCCTACAACCCAGGTGCCTATAACCCGGGTACCTACAACCCAGGTGCCTACAACCCAGGTTCCTACAACCCACGTGCCTACAACCTAGGTTCCTACAACCCAGGTGCCTACAACTCAGGTGCCTACAGCCCAGGTGCCTACAACCCAGGTGCCTACAGCCCAGGCACCTACAACCCAGGTACCTACAACCCAGGTGCCTACAACCCAGGTCCCTACAACCCAAGTCCCTACAACCCAGGTCCCTACAACCCTGGTTCCTACAACCCAGCTCCCTACAACCCAGGTCCCTACAACCCAGATCCCTACAACCCAAGTCCCTACAACCCAGGTCCCTACAACCCAGGTGCCTACAACCCAGGCCCCTACAACCCTGGTGCCTACAACCCAGGTCCCTACAACCCAGGTCCCTACAACCCTGGTCCCTACAACCCAGGTCCCTACGACCCTGGTCCCTACAACCTAGGTCCCTACAACCCAGGTCCCTACAACCCAGATCCCTACAACCTAAGTCCCTGCAACCCAGGTGCCTACAACCCAGGTTCCTACAACCCACGTGCCTACAACCTAGGTTCCTACAACCCAGGTGCCTACAACTCAGGTGCATACAGCCCAGGTGCCTACAACCCAGGTGCCTACAGCCCAGGCACCTACAACCCAGGTACCTACAACCCAGGTGCCTACAACCCAGGTCCCTACAACCCAAGTCCCTACAACCCAGGTCCCTACAACCCTGGTTCCTACAACCCAGGTCCCTACAACCCAGGTCCCTACTACCCAGATCCCTACAACCCAAGTCCCTACAACCCAGGTAACTACAACCCAGGTGCCTACAACCCAGGCCCCTACAACCCTGGTGCCTACAACCCAGGTCCCTACAACCCAGGTCCCTACAACCCTGGTCCCTACAACCCAGGTCCCTACGACCCTGGTTCCTACAACCCAGGTCCCTACAACCCAGGTCCCTACAACCCAGATCCCTACAACCTAAGTCCCTACAACCCAGGTGCCTACAACCCAGGTTCCTACAACCCACGTGCCTACAACCTAGGTTCCTACAACCCAGGTGCCTACAACTCAGGTGCCTACAGCCCAGGTGCCTACAACCCAGGTGCCTACAGCCCAGGCACCTACAACCCAGGTACCTACAACCCAGGTGCCTACAACCCAGGTCCCTACAACCCAAGTCCCTACAACCCAGGTCCCTACAACCCTGGTCCCTACAACCCAGGTCCCTACAACCCAGGTCCCTACAACCCAGATCCCTACAACCCAAGTCCCTACAACCCAGATCCCTACAACTCAAGTCCCTACAACCCAGGTCCCTACAACCCAGGTGCCTACAACCCAGGTCCCTACAACCCTGGTCCCTACAACCCAGGTCCCTACAACCCAGGTCCCTACAACCTAAGTCCCTACAACCCAGGTCCCTACAACCCAGGTCCGTACAACCCAGGCTCTTACAACCCAGGTCCCTACAGCCCAGGTCCCTACAACCCAGGTCCCTACAACCCAGGTCCCTACAACCCAGGTCCCTACAACCCAGGCTCTTACAACCCAGGTCCCTACAGCCCAGGTCCCTACAGCCCAGGTCCCTACAACCCAGGTCCCTACAACCCAGGTGCCTACAACCCAGGTCCCTACAACCCAGGCTCTTACAACCCAGGTCCCTACAGCCCAGGTCCCTACAGCCCAGATCCCTACAACCCAGGTCCCTACAAACCAGGTGCCTACAACCCAGGTCCCTACAGCCCAGGTCCCTACAGCCCAGATCCCTACAACCCAGGTCCCTACAAACCAGGTCCCTACAACCCAGGTCCCTACAACCCAGGCTCTTACAACCCAGGTCCCTACAGCCCAGGTCCCTACAGCCCAGATCCCTACAACCCAGGTCCCTACAAACCAGGTCCCTACAACCCAGGTCCCTACAGCCCAGGTCCCTACAGCCCAGATCCCTACAACCCAGGTCCCTACAAACCAGTCCCTACAACCCAGGTCCCTACAGCCCAGGTCCCTACAGCCCAGATCCCTACAACCCAGGTCCCTACAACCCAGGTCCCTACAAACCAGGTCCCTACAAACCAGGTGCCTACAACCTACCCTCCTGAAATTATATCGACTGCATTATGTGGTATGCCGCTAGCCAGGGGCGTCTTATTAAAAAGTAATGTAGACCTGTATTGACCCTTCCTGGTTCAACGCTTAATTTGCTGATCATCATTATTATTATTATTATTATTATTATTATTATTATTATTATTATTATTATTATTATTATTATTATTATTATTATTATTATTATTATTATTATTATTATTATAGTGTACTGGAGGCTGCGCAAGAACACCAGACAAGTGTTCCTCTGTACACTGAGAACACTTGTGTTCACTAACTCACCTCTGGATCAAAGGATAACTTTTACAAACAACTTCTCGGGAAAAACTTTATCTTGACGAGTAAAGTTGCAATTTGCAAAGATTGTGAATGTGTGTGTGTGTGTGTGTGTGTGTGTGTGTGTGTGTGTGTGTGTGTGCGAGCAGCGTCAAGCGGGTAAGCTGTTGTTTGTTCCTTAATAAGGAGGGGATGATAAGATGACTTCTTTGGTTGAAAATCTGTCTACTGCGCTATGGCGAGTAACGTTGCTTTAAGTTGTGTGTCGTTAGTCAAAGAGAACCGAGTGCTCCAACACACCGATAGTCGCAGGTACAGAGAAAGTGACATCCAGGTGTACACCTGGTGCTGGGTGAACGTGGTGTACCTGGAGGGCAGTTGCTGGGTGAATGTGGTGTACCTGGAGGGCAGTTGCTGGTGAATGTGTGTACCTGGAGGGCAGTTGCTGGGTGAATGTGGTGTACCTGGAGGGCAGTTGCTGGGTGAATGTGGTGTACCTGGAGGGCAGTTGCTGGGTGAATGTGGTGTACCTGGACGGCAGTTTGCTGGTGAATGTGGTGTACCTGGAGGGCAGTTGCTGGGTGAATGTGGTGTACCTGGAGGGCAGTTGCTGGGTGAATGTGGTGTACCTGGAGGGCAGTTGCTGGGTGAATGTGGTGTACCTGGAGGGCAGTTGCTGGGTGAATGTGGTGTACCTGGAGGGCAGTTGCTGGAGAATGTGGTGTACCTGGAGGGCAGTTGCTGGGTGAATGTGGTGTACCTGGAGGGCAGTTGCTGGGTGAATGTGGTGTACCTGGAGGCAGTTGCTGGTGAATGTGGTGTACCTGAGGGCAGTTGCTGGGTGAAAGTGGTGTACCTGGAGGGCAGTTGCTGGCGAATGTGGTGTACCTGGACGGCAGTTGCTGGGTGAACGTGGTGTACCTGGAGGGCAGTTGCTGGGTGAATGTGGTGTACCTGGACGGCAGTTGCTGGGTGAATGTGGTGTACCTGGAGGGCAGTTGCTGGGTGAACGTGGTGTACCTGGAGGGCAGTTGCTGGGTGAACGTGGTGTACCTGGAGGGCAGTTGCTGGGTGAATGTGGTGTACCTGGAGGGCAGTTGCTGGGTGAATGTGGTGTACCTGGAGGGCAGTTGCTGGAGAATGTGGTGTACCTGGAGGGCAGTTGCTGGGTGAACGTGATGTACCTGGAGGGCAGTTGCTGGGTGAATGTGGTGTACCTGGAGGGCAGTTGCTGGTGAACGTGGTGTAACCTGGAGGGCAGTTGCTGGGTGAATGTGGTGTACCTGGAGGGCAGTTGCTGGAGAATGTGGTGTACCTGGAGGGCAGTTGCTGGGTGAATGTGGTGTACCTGGAGGGCAGTTGCTGGGTTAATGTGGTGTACCTGGACGGCAGTTGCTGGGTGAACGTGGTGTACCTGGAGGGCAGTTGCTGGGTGAACGTGGTGTACCTGGAGGGCAGTTGCTGGTGAACGTGGTGTACCTGGAGGGCAGTTGCTGGGTGAACGTGGTGTACCTGGAGGGCAGTTGCTGGGTGAACGTGGTGTACCTGGAGGGCAGTTGCTGGGTGAACGTGGTGTACCTGGAGGGCAGTTGCTGGGTGAACGTGGTGTACCTGGAGGGCAGTTGCTGGGTGAACGTGGTGTACCTGGAGGGCAGTTGCTGGGTGAACGTGGTGTACCTGGAGGGCAGTTGCTGGGTGAACGTGGTGTACCTGGAGGGCAGTTGCTGGGTGAACGTGGTGTACCTGGAGGGCAGTTGCTGGGTGAACGTGGTGTACCTGGAGGGCAGTTGCTGGGTGAACGTGGTGTACCTGGAGGGCAGTTGCTGGGTGAACGTGGTGTACCTGGAGGGCAGTTGCTGGGTGAACGTGGTGTACCTGGAGGGCAGTTGCTGGGTGAACGTGGTGTACCTGGAGAGCAGTTGCTGGTGAACGTGGTGTACCTGGAGGGCAGTTGCTGGGTGAACGTGGTGTACCTGGAGGGCAGTTGCTGGGTGAACGTGGTGTACCTGGAGGGCAGTTGCTGGTGAACGTGGTGTACCTGGAGGGCAGTTGCTGGGTGAACGTGGTGTACCTGGAGGGCAGTTGCTGGGTGAACGTGGTGTACCTGGAGGGCAGTTGCTGGGTGAACGTGGTGTACCTGGAGGGCAGTTGCTGGGTGAACGTGGTGTACCTGGAGGGCAGTTGCTGGTGAACGTGGTGTACCTGGAGGGCAGTTGCTGGGTGAACGTGGTGTACCTGGAGGGCAGTTGCTGGGTGAACGTGGTGTACCTGGAGGGCAGTTGCTGGGTGAACGTGGTGTACCTGGAGGGCAGTTGCTGGGTGAACGTGGTGTACCTGGAGGGCAGTTGCTGGTGAACGTGGTGTACCTGGAGGGCAGTTGCTGGGTGAACGTGGTGTACCTGGAGGGCAGTTGCTGGTGAACGTGGTGTACCTGGAGGGCAGTTGCTGGGTGAACGTGGTGTACCTGGAGGGTAGTTGCTGGGTGAACGTGGTGTACCTGGAGGGCAGTTGCTGGGTGAACGTGGTGTACCTGGAGGGCAGTTGCTGGTGAATGTGGTGTACCTGGAGGGCAGTTGCTGGGTGAACGTGGTGTACCTGGAGGGCAGTTGCTGGGTGA
>NC_069425.1:40604880-40619880 GCF_026875155.1 Cherax quadricarinatus | reverse complement strand
GTGGTGGTGGCTGTGGTGGTGACAGTGGTGGTGATGGTGGTGGTGTGTGGTGACAGTGGTGGTGATGGTGGTGGTGTGTGTGACAGTGGTGTGATGGTGGTGGTGTGTGGTGAAGTGGTGGTGATGGTGGTGGTGGTGGTGACAGTGGTGGTGTTGTAACTTTGGTGGTGTATGATAGCAGTAGGTGGTGGATGTGGTGGTGAGTGGTGGGTGGTGATGGTAAGTGGTATGTGGTGACAGGGATGGTGATGATGGTGGTGGTGGTGACAGGGATGGTGATGATGGTGATGTGTGGTGACAGTGGTGGTGATGGTGGTGGTGTGATGTGGTGAGAGTGATGGTGATGGTGGTGACAGTAGTGATGGTGGTGACAGTGGTGGTGACGGTGGTGACAATGGTGGTTATGGTGGTGACAGTGTGGTTGATTGTGGTTGACAATGGTGGTGATGGTGGTGACAATGGTGGTGATGGTGGTGACAATGGTGGTGATGGTGGTGACAATGGTGGTGATGGTGGTGACAATGGTGGTGACAATGGTGGTGATGTTGGAACAATGGTGGTGATGGTGGTGACAGTGGTGGTGACGGTGGTGTAAATGGTGGTGATGGTGGTGACAGTGGTGGTGATGGTGACAATGGTGGTGATGGTGGTAACAGTGGTGGTGATGATGGTGACAATGGTGGTGATGGTGGTAACAGTGGTGGTGATGGTGGTAACAGTGGTGGTGATGGTGGTAACAGTGGTGGGATGGTGGTGACAATGGGGGTGATGGTGGTTGACAATAGTGATGATGGTGAGACAATGGTGGTGATGGTGGTAACAGTGGTGGTGATGGTGGTACAGTGGTGATGGTGGTGACAATGGTGGTGATGGTGGTAACAGTGGTGGTGATGGTGGTAACAGTGGTGGCGATGGTGGTGACAGTGGTGGTGATGGTGTTGACAATGGTGGTGATGGTGGTAACAGTGGTGGTGATGGTGGTGACAGTGGTGATGATGGTGATGACAATGGTGGTGATGGTTTGGGAACATGGGGTGATGGTGGTAACGTGGTGGTGATGTGGTGACAATGGTGATGATGGTGGAACATGGTGGTGATGGTGGTAACAGTGGTGGTGATGGGGGTGACAGTGGTGGTGATGGTGGTAACAGTGGTGTGCGATGGTGTGACAGTGGTGGTGATGTGTTGACAATGGTGGTGATGGTGGTAACCAGTGGTGGTGATGTGTGACAGTGGTAGTGATGGTGGTAACAGTGGTGGTGATGGTGGTAACAGTGGTGGTGATGGTGGTGACAATGGTGATGATGGTAGTGACAGTGGTGTGATGGTGGTGACAGTGGTGAGTGATGGTGGTAACAGTGGTGGTGATGGTGGTAACAGTGGTGGTGATGGTGGTGACAGTGGTGGTGATGGTGGTGACAATGGTGGTGATGGTGGTAACAGTGGTGGTGATGGTGGTAACAGTGGTGGTGATGGTGGTGACAATGGTGGTAACAGTGTGGTGATGGTGGTGACAATGGTGGTGATGGTGGTAACAGTGGTGGTGATGGTGGTAACAGTGGTGGTGATGGTGGTGACAGTGTGAGTATGGTGGTGACAATGGTGGTGATGGTTTATGACAGTGGGTGTGATGGTGGTGACAATGGTGGTGATGGTGGTGACAGGTGGTGATGGTGGTAACAGTGGTGGTGACAGTGGTGGTGAGGTGGTAACAGTGGTGGTGACAGTGGTGGTGATGGTGGAACAGTGGTGTGATGGTGGTGACAGTGTGGTGATGGTGGTGACAATGGTGGTGATGGTGGTGACAGTGGTGTGATGGTGGTAACAGTGGTGATGATGGTGGTGACAGTGGTGGTGATGGTGGTGACAATGGTGGTGATGGTGGTGACAGTGGTGGTGATGGTGGTAACAGTGGTGGTGATGGTGGTGACAGTGGTGGTGATGGTGGTGACAGTGGTGGTGATGGTGGTGACAGTGGTGGTGACGGTGGTGACAGTGGTGATGGGAGAGCAATACACCTGGTCCCCAGATAGATTAATTAGCTAATACTAACTTGCTCCTTGTCCACTATCTCTTATAGTCTAGTAAACGTCCATCTAAAATATCTTCCTTATTTAATATAATTAATTACCATCGTTTTAGTAGCCCTAAAAAGGTAATTAGGTAACTTACATCACAAACACAGAAATACCAGCGCTCTGGGAACCACTCCACACCTCTCTCACGCCTGCAAAAAATTTACACTTTGACTCGACACTCATTTTAATAATGAAAAAAAAATTGCATGATGTGTGAGTGTAGATGGAAATTTCGTAATAAATATGAGATGAGTATTGACAACCCATTTTCAATTCGCATATTTTCCCGACTTGTAAACTTCTTCAGCTCCCAAAACCATCTTCGTACCTAAACGCTCCCCAACTCCCAAACAATCTCAAAGTTCAGACGAACTCAGTTATCATCTCACGCCCAGGCACTCACGTCAATCTTTCATTGAAGTTACTTCCACGTGGAAGACCTCGAATTACGGCCATTCAATAGACATTGATCTGCCTCCGGCAGTGTCTTGCAGTTTCTTGCAGCCTCTTGCAGCTTCCTGCAGCCTCTTGCTGCCTCTTTCAGCCTCTTGCAGCCTCCTGCAGCCATTAATTTGCTCAGAGGTTCAGCTGGAGGTCAGAACTAAGATTATGAGAAACCATAGAGAGGCGCCCACGGCTTGGCTTATTAGAAACTAGGGAAAGATGACTAGATGAACTTCATATATATCTTTCAGACATGCATAAAAGTTTATGAATTGAACACGTCAGGTTTCATTACGTCTGAGGTTGAGAGCAAACAATGTGACCTGTGTTGCACTGAGCAAGAATAGGAAAGGAACAATGCAGAGAAGGAGAAAGTAGGTAGAGGAAAGGAAGACGACGCAGGGAAATATGAATGATGGAGAGCCGGGAGTTAAGGATTAAAGTTAATGAAGGCAGGGTTACTGATGTGAATGTTGGAGTGAGGGTGCCGGAGACTGCACACTACTGGGGACTGCAAAAGGGTGAAGACTGGAGATCCAGTATATACGAGTGTGAACAGCGTGTAAGGAGAGAGAGAGACTCTCCTACTGGAGTCTCTCTCCAGTAGGAGAGTGTTATGTGAGCCATTTAAGTGAAAATTACGTAAATATTGAGAGAAACAATTACCCAGAGGAAAGAGACTTGAGAGAGGAAGAGGAATGGAGCGCAAGGTGAGACAGTGACGAGAGGGAAAAAATACAGGGAAGGGGAGAGGACGACAGAGAACACAAGAGGAATAAAAGGAAGGTGGGAAGGAAAAATAGAGAGACGGACGTGAAAAAGAGCAACTCTATATATCCTTCTTAGGCCTCATTTAGATTATGCTGCACAGTTTTGGTCACCGTATTACAGTATGGATATAAATGCACTGGAAAACATACAAAGGAGGATGACAAAGTTGATCCCATGTATCAGAAATCTTCCCCATAAGGATAGACTGAGACCCTGAATCTGCACTCTCTAGAAAGGCGTAGAATTAGAGGGGATGTGACTGAGGTGTATAAATGGAAAACAGGAATAAATAAGGGGGATGTAAATAACGTGTTGAAAGCATCTTGCCAGGACAGGACTCGAAGCTATGGTTTTAAGTTGGAAAATCCAGATTCAGGAAGGATATAGGAAAGCACTGGTTTGGTAATAGAGTTGTGGATGAGTGGAACAAACTCCCGAGTACAGTTATAGAAGCTAAAACATTGTGTAGTTTTAAAAATAGGTTAGATAAATACATGAGTGGGTGTGGGTGGGTGTGAGTTGGACCTGGCTAGCTTGTGCTACTAGGTCAGTTGCCGTGTTCCTTCCTTAAGTGAATGTGACCTGACCTGACTAGTTGATAAATTAGACACATGTGCAACTCTTGGGTATCTTTATTGAGGAAACGTTTCGCCACACAGTGGCGTCATCAGTCCATACATAGGAGAAACTTGGAGAACAGGAGGGGAATGAGGTAATCAGTCCCTCAACCTTGAGTCGATGTGTTCAGTCCATCAATCTTGACTAGGTTGGGGCATTGGCTTAAGCCGGTAGGAGACTTGGACCTGCCTCGCATGGGCCAGTAGGCCTGTTGTAGTGTTCCTTCTTTCTTATGTTCTTATGTAAATTCTTGAAAACATTTAATTTTTTCTTCATTTTCCATTAGTCGTGGCTTGATGATGTCCCAAGACTGATAGAAACGTTCTCTAAAATTTACTAAAAGGTTAATAATTTTTCAATTCTTGGATTTTATGCGATGGCTGTAGAATGCTTCTTTCGGTCAGCTTCAAACTTTTAGCTCTGGTTTGCCCTTCTCAAAGAAAATTTCTCGCTGATTTTGGGTTGTGTAAATTCTAATTTGCCAATTTTATTAATTATTATTATTATTATAATCAAGGGGAAAGCGCTAAACCCATAGGATTATACAGCGCCCGGGGGGGGGATGTGGAAGGCATTCAGGCTTAATTCGGGGAACTGGAGCACAGATCCAATTCCCTAAATCAAGAGCCCCTCACCAACATCAAGGAACCTTCCTTGAGGGGCCAATTTTATTAAGCAGATTGTTGTCTGTACAGTAATTTGGGAAGGTTTATTTTGACTTACTTCATATCTTTAACGTTGGTGATCTCAGAAAAAAAAATTATTTTAGGTTGTGTAGATGCTAATTTTCCCACTGAGAGTGGGAGAACTGAAATACTGGTTTCCATACAATAATTTTTTAATGCCTCGTCCGATCAGCTTCAAACTACTAACGCAGATCACTAGACAATGTCTCTTCTGATTATCTCTAGATCTCAAAGCTGATGTATCTTATTTAGACACTCCCAATTTTTTTTTGACAGAGCTGGTGACAATTATTTTTGACTGTACTGGTGACAATTATTTTTGACTGTACTGGTGACAATTATTTTTGGCTGTACTGGTGACAATTATTTTTGGCTGTACTGGTGACAATTATTTTTTGACTGTACTGGTGACAATTATTTTTGGCTGTACTGGTGACAATTATTTTTGACTGTACTGGTGACAATTATTTTTGACTGTACTGGTGACAATTATTTTTGGCTGTACTGGTGACAATTATTTTTGACTGTACTGGTGACAATTATTTTTGACTGTACTGGTGACAATTATTTTTGACTGTACTGGTGACAATTATTTTTGGCTGTACTGGTGACAATTATTTTTGACTGTACTAGTGACAATTATTTTTGACTGTACTGGTGACAATTATTTTTGACTGTACTGGTGACAATTATTTTTGGCTGTACTGGTGACAATTATTTTTGACTGTACTAGTGGCAATTATTTTTGACTGTACTGGTGACAACTATTTTTGACTGTGCTGGTGACAATTATTTTTGATTGTACTGGTGACAATTATTTTTGACTGTACTGGTGACAATTATTTTTGACTGTACTGGTGACAACTATTTTTGACTGTGCTGGTGACAATTATTTTTGACTGCACTGGTGACAATTATTTTTTACTTTACTGGTGACAATTATTTTTGACTGTACTGGTGACAATTATTTTTGACTGTGCTGGTGACAATTATTTTTGACTGTACTGGTGACAATTATTTTTGACTGTACTGGTGACAACTATTTTTTACTGTGCTGGTGACAATTATTTTTGACTGTACTGGTGACAATTATTTTTGACTGTACTGGTGACAATTATTTTTGACTGTACTGGTGACAATTATTTTTGACTGTGCTGGTGACAATTATTTTTAACTGTACTGGTGACAATTATTTTTGACTGTACTGGTGACAATTATTTTTGACTGTACTGGTGACAATTATTTTTGACTGTACTGGTGACAATTATTTTTGACTGCACTGGTGACAATTATTTTTGACTGTACTGGTGACAATTATTTTTGACTGTGCTGGTGACAATTATTTTTGACTGTACTGGTGACAATTATTTTTGACTGTACTGGTGACAATTATTTTTGACTGTACTGGTGACAATTATTTTGACTGTACTGGTGACAATTATTTTTGACTGTACTGGTGACAATTATTTTTGACTGCACTGGTGACAATTATTTTTGACTGTACTGGTGACAATTATTTTTGACTGTACTGGTGACAATTATTTTTGACTGTACTGGTGACAATTATTTTTGACTGTACTGGTGACAATTATTTTTGACTGTACTGGTGACGATTATTTTTGACTGCACTGGTGACAATTATTTTTGACTGCACTGGTGACAATTATTTTTGACTGTGCTGGTGACAATTATTTTTGACTGCACTGGTGACAACTGTTTGCAACTGATTTTTTTTTTTTTTGACCATGGCATAACATGAACGACATCAATAACTCCGCTCGTATCCCCCCCCCCAAAAAAAAATAATTTTTTGTAATGGTAAAAATAATTTAATACTGCTTATAAAGAAACGATAGCCACTGTTTCTAGATTACAGTTGTTGTATCAATAAAATTGTTATGAGAGTATTTCAGTTTCTGTCGTCAGCTGCCTACAAGGCTGTTACACACCGTTTTCTATACAATTTTGCCAACAGTGTTAATTAGAGATACTAGCCGATAATTGTTATTACTTTTATATAGTGGCGCAATTTTTGCAGGTTAATGAATATTGGAGAACCTGCCTTGTGATAGGTTGATAATGGGAGGTGAAAGGGAGAGAAAGGACTGGGAGGGAAGAGAGAGGGAGAAAGGCAGGGAAGGGAGAGAGAGAGAGAAACAGGAATGAGGGATATTTTTTATGAGTTGTGCCGGATTTGTTAAGGAAGGGAGAATTAGCCTGATCAAAAATTCTCTGAAATTCACCGATTACGCCTAAAGAGAACAAAATGAATAATTGAGCCATCATTGGAGAAGAAAAAGAAGAGGTCATAAATAGCGGTGAAGATGTATATTATTTAAACCAGAGAGAGAGAGAATAGAGAGAAGAGAAAAGAGGAGAGAGAAGAGAGAGAGAGATAGAGAGTGAGAGAGAGAGGAGAGAGAGAGAGAGAGAGAGAGAGAGAAGAGAGAGAGAGAGAGAGAGTGAGAGAGAGTAGAGAGAGAGAGAGAGAGGAGAGAAGAGAGAGAAAAGAGAGAGAGAGAGAGAGAGAGAGAGGAGAGAGAGAGAGAGGAGGTGAGTGAGGGGCAGTATGGAGACGAGCGCTACGGTATTCAGTGGAGGAAAGTAGGAACTAGCTTTTATCTCGTTATATTACGTTGACGGTTCATGCTTGAGAAAGTTCACTGAACTGACGGAGGCGAGAAAAATATCAACACAAGGAGACTTGGGTTTACAGAAGTTTCAACAGTTACTAAAAAATAACGAAGTTGAATCTCCTTAGCGGCAGTTTACTGTGGCTTACACAGTCGGGAATGTGACTGTGAAGCTGGAATAAAGAATGACTGTGTAACACTTGATTTTAATGTACCACCCATTTTTCTCTTAATGTTCCAAACGCTTTAATCGACTTCAGGTATTGCTGTATTCACTTGCTTTAATTACCTAAAATTTTGCATATACTCACCAGTCTAACCTAATCTAACCCGATTTAACCTTACCTAAATATAGCGTATAGAGAGATTTATTAAAATTTTCCCTGAGAAATAATGTCGCATTCAGCGGGCAGGTTCCAAAATCTGTCTCGATATTGGTGCAGTGTGGCACAGTGGCCCGAGGTAGGCATAGAAAACGAAGGATATTACAGTGATGTATGAGGTTACTTACTGCTGATGGTGTAGCTATAGTGGAGGTCCTGGTGGGTTGGAGCTCAGTGTAGGTCTGGTTGGTGGGAACTCAGTGTAGGCCCTGGTGGGTGGGAACTCAGTGTAGGTCCTGGTGGGTGAGAACTCAGTGTAGGTCCTGATGGGTGGAAACTCAGTGTATGTCCTGGTGGGTGGGAACTCAGTGTAGGTCCTGGTGGGTGGGAACTCAGTGGAAGTCTTGGTGGGTGGGAGCTCAGTGTAGGTCTGGTTGGTGCGAACTCAGTGTAGGTCTGGTTGATGGGAACTCAGTGTAGGTCTGGTTGGTGGGAACTCAGTGTAGGTCCTGGTTGGTGGGAACTCAATGTAGGTCCTGGTGGGTGGGAACTCAGTGTAGGTCCTGGTTGGTGGGAACTCAGTGTAGGTCCTGGTTGGTGGGAACTCAGTGTAGGTCCTGGTTGGTGGAAACTCAGTGTAGGTCCTGGTGGGTGGGAACTCAGTGTAGGTCTGGTTGGTGGGAACTCAGTATAGGTCCTGGTTAGTGGGAACTCAGTGTAGGTCCTGGTGGGTGGGAACTCACTGTAGGTCCTGGTTGGTGGGAACTCAGTGTAGGTCCTGGTGGTGGGAACTCACTGTAGGTCCTGGTGGGGGGAACTCAGTTAGGTCCTGGTGGTGGGAACTCAGTGTAGGTCCTGGTGGGTGGGAACTCACTGTAGGTCCTGGTGGGTGGGAACTCACTGTAGGTTCTGGTGGGTGGGAACTCACTGTAGGTCCTGGTGAGTGGGAACTCAGTGTAGGTCCTGGTGGGTGGGAACTCACTGTAGGTCCTGGTGGGTGGGAACTCACTGTAGGTCCTGGTGGGTGGGAACTCACTGTAGGTCCTGGTGGGTGGGAACTCACTGTAGGTCCTGGTGGGTGGGAACTCAGTGTAGGTCCTGGTGGGTGGGAACTCACTGTAGGTCCTGGTGGGTGGGAACTCACTGTAGGTTCTGGTGGGTGGGAACTCACTGTAGGTCCTGGTGGGGTGGGAACTCAGTGTAGGTCCTGGTGGTGGGAACTCACTGTAGGTCCTGGTGGGGGGAACTCAGTGTAAGGTCCTGGTGGGTGGGAACTCACTGTAGGTCCTGGTGGGTGGGAACTCACTGTAGGTTCTGGTGGGTGGGAACTCACTGTAGGTCCTGGTGAGTGGGAACTCACTGTAGGTCCTGGTGGGCGGGAACTCACTGTAGGTCCTGATGGGTGGGAACTCACTGTAGGTCCTGGTGAGTGGGAACTCACTGTAGGTCCTGGTGGGTGGGAACTCACTGTAGGTCCTGATGGGTGTGGGAATCACTGTAGGTTCTGGTGGGGGGAACTCACTGTAGGTCCTGGTGAGGTGGGAACTCACTGTAGGTCCTGGTGGAGTGGGAACTCACTGTAGGTCCTGGTGAGTGGGAACTCACTGTAGGTCCTGGTGGGTGGGAACTCACTGTAGGTCCTGGTGAGTGGGAACTCACTGTAGGTCCTGGTGAGTGGGAACTCACTGTAGGTCCTGGTGGGTGAGAACTCAGTGTAGGTCCTGGTAGGTGGGAACTCACTGTAGGTCCTGGTGAGTGGGAACTCACTGTAGGTCCTGGTGAGTGGGAACTCACCGTAGGTCCTGGTGGGTGGGAACTCACTGTAGGTCCTGGTGGGTGGGAACTTACTGTAGGTCCTGGTGGGTGGGAACTCACTGTAGGTCCTGGTGAGTGGGAACTCACTGTAGGTCCTGGTGAGTGGGAACTCACTGTAGGTCCTGGTGGGTGGGAACTCACTTTAGGTCCTGGTGGGTGGGAACTCACTGTAGGTCCTGGTGAGTGGGAACTCACTGTAGGTCCTGGTGAGTGGGAACTCACTGTAGGTCCTGGTGGGTGAGAACTCAGTGTAGGTCCTGGTAGGTGGGAACTCACTGTAGGTCCTGGTGAGTGGGAACTCACTGTAGGTCCTGGTGAGTGGGAACTCACCGTAGGTCCTGGTGAGTGGGAACTCACTGTAGGTCCTGGTGAGTGGGAACTCACTGTAGGTCCTGGGGGTGGGGAACTCACTGTAGGTCCTGGTGAGTGGGAACTCACTGTAGGTCCTGGGGTGGGAACTCACTGTAGGTCCTGGTGAGTGGGAACTCACTGTAGGTCCTGGTGAGTGGGAACTCACTGTAGGTCCTGGTGGGTGGGAACTCACTGTAGGTCCTGGTGAGTGGGAACTATGCAGTCTCCAACACAACACTTGTATTCCTGAAGCAAAACGTGTTCATCTCAACCAGTCCTTCGTAAACTTTCTGAAGTGGTCGACCGGCAACTTGTTTCCCAGTGTGTCAGGGCTCGTGTAGGGTTGTCAACTTGTTTCCCAGTGTGTCAGGGCTCGTGTAGGGTTGTCAACTTGTTTCCCAGTGTGTCAGGGCTCGTGTAGGGTTGTCAACTTGTTTCCCAGTGTGTCAGGGCTCGTGTAGGGTTGGCAACTTGTTTCCCAGTGTGTCAGGGCTCGTGTAGGGTTGTCAAATTGTTCCAGGGGTGTCAGGGCCGGTGTAGGGTTGTCAAATTTGTTTCCTGAGTGTGTCAGGGCTCGGTAGGGTTGTCAACTTGTTTCCCAGTGTGTCAGGGCTCGTGTAGGGTTGTCAACTTGGAGATATTAAAATGAAATGACTGGAAAAAGCATATAATTTATTAAAAATATTGAACAAAAATGTCACATTGAGTTACGAACAACTGGGTAAAGCGTTACTAAGCTTTAGTTCAGCTTGCTGCTGACAGGTGATTGTCGGCTTGCTGACCAACAGCGGTCTGCTGACTACCACTTTAAGAAGCATTAACCTCGACGCTGGCTGGCCAGGCATGTCTTAGTACCTACGATAAACAGCTTTATCTCTGAACACCCCCTCCTTTGAACAGCATCTTAGGACTCACGAAATCGTAATGACTCTCTGACCGCGGGTTCTATCCCGCCAGTGGTATGATTTGTTATCATTTTGGGAAGGCAGATAATATGGATATGTACATCCTTGTCTGGAAACCATCATGGTTTTGTATTAGCTACACATACAACCATGATGTGACAGTCTCTTGCTAAGTGGTTCTTCCTGAGTCGTGAATGTGGCGTCTGGTTTCAAGAAAGTGTCTGCCCTACTGCGCCACCATCCGCTGAAGGGTAATGGTCCTTCACCTAGACTCATGGTGGCCCTTTCTTCCCATCTACACTAATCGTTAGTGTTCACTCCTTCCTAGCCACATAAGACCTATCATACTCGTGTATTGCAATTCATGTAAGAAGCAAAGGTTCCACCACTTCTTTGCTACTTACACTTCCAGGCTACTCTTAAGCCAAAAAAAATGTACCTGAAATCTTTATCTAAAATAAACCTCTGTATCACAAATCCATTTTATCCTGAAGTTTTAGCTTGCGTAAATATACCCAGACGTGTTTATCGGAGAGAAGCATTTTAAGCTCTGTACAGGAGAGAAGATTTGGAATAATTTTATAAAGGAACACGAGAAATGTCCAACATAAATAGCTTACAAGTCTTGTAAACCATTTAAGGCTCATTTACTTACCGTCTTATTTGACTAGGTGTCAGAAGAGTGAAAGGGGAGTGTAATATGTGTCACAACCTGCCACTACACCCTCGCCTCTCTTTACAAAATTAAAGATACAGTGGCAAGACTTTCTCAGGTTGTGTTGGTTAAAAAAATGAATTGGTGTTAATGAATGTTAAATTAATGCAACACACAGTATTAGTAGTTAGTCACTGACTGTATCTTCTTAATTATCTCAGATTACGAAATCACAAAGAATAATTTCGAATCAGAAATTTCAGTGATACAATAAACTTGTGAAATTATGTAAATAGAAGAAAGTAAGGGAATACATTGATAATCAAGAAGTTAGCATTGATAGTCAAGAAGATACCATTGATAGTCAAGAAGGTACCATTGATAGTCAAGAAGGTACCATTGATAGTCAAGAAGGTACCATTGATAGTCAAGAAGTTAGCATTGATAGTCAAGAAGATACCATTGATAGTCAAGAAGGTACCATTGATAGTCAAGAAGTTAGCATTGATAGTCAAGAAGATACCATTGATAGTCAAGAAGGTACCATTGATAGTCAAGAAGGTACCATTGATAGTCAAGAAGGTACCATTGATAGTCAAGAAGTTAGAGATAGACACAAAAGTCGAGCATTTATAGTCAAGAAGGATACCTAAAGTCTGAAAATGAACAATTGAGTTCAAAAGGAACGCATTAAGTAAAATGATACCTTGAAAGCAAGAAGGTTACCATTGTAAGAAAGGTATAAATTGGATAGTCAAAGAAAATAGAGACCTTAAAGCACACACAAAACCGAGCACACTTTACGCAAAAAAGCAAAACACAAAATAAACAATCAGGACAATTCATAAAGGAAACGCATACAGAAAATGGAATACCTTGAAAACTGACTGACTCAGATATTTCAATTACCTATCTTGCAGAACTGCTGATTATGGGAACTTAAACAAAACCACAGTGTAGCACTCATTAAAAAGACCACAGACCACACATCATTACACAACACAGACCACAGATAACATCACACCTGCAAGCCAGCTCACACACCACAAGAGGCATAGTTTTAAAACTGAGAGTTTATTTTTTTCATCTTAGTCTCTGATTGATCTCGGCAAGACTTGCTACGCAACTTCAAAATACAAAAGTTTTGACATGAGTTGAATGGGAAGTTGCGTTGTGAGAAGTGCGTATGACACTTGAGTCACTGATGGAGAAAGAAATTAAATGAAAAGCTGAAAGTAAAAGTAACCTGGCAAATAGCCAAGCTTCAACTCTGACAAGGAGGTTTAATTATAGCTTTTAAACTTCGAGAGTTTTTTAAATTATTCTATCAGAATTATGTGGTGCGAATTGGGAGAACCTCTCAGGGCAAGACGCGTCTTAATGACATGAGAAGCAATCAGCAAAAGTTTGGTGACAGAGTGAATTTTACCTGTTGCTGTGGAAGTCGTATGTACACCCGCACGCCTGTGCATGATGGGAAGGAAATATTAACAGATAAAAATGGTGAAGTACAATTAGTGTAAATGGGAACTATGCACTATTGACAAGTCGGGCTTTCAAACACTATTAGAAGATTACTAGAGTTGTGTTTTTCATACATGTACAGTGTAAATATAAGTAGTTTGTCGAACATGGGTACACCTATTACATGAGTGAACGCAGAGTGTCTTCCGTCTTCAGGACAGAGAAGAGACTTCCATCCTTCAGACAAACTCTGTGTTGGTGTGTGTAGAGAATTTTACCTTGTTGACTGTGGTTAATGTATGACTCCCGCACCACTGTGACAGTCATGGTGACCAGTGTACACCACTAGTGTGACAGTCATGGTGACTAGTGTACACCATTAGTGTGACAGTCATGGTGACTAGTGTACACCACTAGTGTGACAGTCATGGTGACTAGTGTACACCACTAGTGTGACAGTCATGGTGACTAGTGTACACCACTAGTGTGACAGTCATGGTGACTAGTGTACACCACTAGTGTGACAGTCATGGTGACCAGTGTACACCACTAGTGTGACAGTCATGGGTGCCCTAGTGTACACCACTAGTGTGACAGTCTGGGGGACTAGTGTACACCACTAGTGTGACAGTCATGGTGACTAGTGTACACCCACTAGTTGAGTCATGGTGACTAGTGTACACCACAGTGTGAGAGTCTTTGTGACTAGTGTACACCACTAGTGTGACAGTCATGGTGACTAGTGTACACCACTAGTGTGACAGTCATGGTGACTAGTGTACACCACTAGTGTGACAGTCATGGTGACTAGTGTACACCACTAGTGTAAACAGTCATGGTGACTAGTGTACACCACTAGTGGGGACGTCATGGTGACCTGTGTACAACCACTATTTGACAGTCATGGGACCAGTGAAACACCACTATGTGACAGTCATGGTGACCAGTGTACACCACTACTGTGACAGTCAAGGTGACCAGTGTACACCACTAGTGTGACAGTCACCAGTGACTGTCACTGGTGGCTCCAGGACACCGCTGGCGTGGTAAGGAAACTTGCCCATAAGGCAATCGAACCCGGATCCTTTTCTTCGTAGGTTGAATATTTGTTTGACGGGGAAGTGGATGGTACGTAGATATTTATCACAGACTGACCTGTAGCTGGCCCCTTACCTGTCTTTGCACATTTCGAAAGTATCCTGATCCAAGGAATTAGAGCTGTACTCACTCGCATCAAATCTAAATGCCACAGTTCTCCCATCTCCCAAGCCCTTACGGATTCAGCACTCTCCCACGAATGGATTTGTGTTAAATTATCTGCTGTGTTATTTTAAGGAGGAAGCAGTAGATCCGTACGAGGTACTCAGATTCATTCAATTCAATTCAAAGTTTATTCTCTATAAAGATTACAATGATGAATTTACAGAATTTGGTTGTTGTGTGGTTTACATGTAGTTAAATAATGATTACAGAGTGTACCACTAGAACGCCTATCATGGCTAGGCATTTCGGGCAGACTTAGTTTAATTCTTTATTTTAAAATATTACAAATTATGAGGTAAGTTGGTATTATGGCTAAGTGACTAAATACTAGTTTGTGAGTTTAGCAATGTGAATGATTTGGTTTTGGCACAGTACATAGTTTCAGTATTGGAGTATCATAGGATTCATTATTTTAAGATTGAGGATTAATATTTCTGTTTTTGGTCAAATGGGTGAGTGAGTGTAATTGGGAACCACCAGGTGGTATTCGTGTGTTATTGATGGGTTTATCAGGGAGATAAGATGTTTTCTAATGGTAGTTTTGAAGGTGATGAATGTGTCTGCAGTTCTAGAGTTCTCAGGTAGGGTGTTCCAGATTTTAGGGCCTTTGACATACATTGAATTTTTGTAAAGGTTTAGTCGGACACGGGGAATGTCGTAGAGATGTTTGTGTCTGGTGTTATGCCTGTGGGTTCTGTCACAACTATCAAGAAAGCGTTTTAGGTCAAGGTTGATATTGGAGTTTAAGGTCCTGTAGATGTAGACTGCACAGTAGTAAGTGTGGATGTACTGAACAGGGAGTAAGTTTAGATCTATGAAGAGTGGGGGGGGTATTGCCAAGGATGGGATTTAGTGATTATTCTTACTGCAGCTTTTTGTTGGGTTATTATTGGCTTTAGGTGTGTTGCTGCAGTTGATCCCCAAGCACAGATAGCATAGGTGAGGTATGGATAAATAAGTGAATGGTATAGTGTGAGAAGGGCATTTTGCGGCA
>NC_069425.1:40594880-40602380 GCF_026875155.1 Cherax quadricarinatus | reverse complement strand
ACATCTGTTTAGCCACACTGGTTGTACATGCAGAAGTTGGTCTTAACATTTGAGAGCGTGTTATTTGCAACATCCACGTAAGTCAACTACACACACACACACACACACACACACACACACACACACAACACACACACACACACACACACACACACACACACACACACACACACACACAGTGATAACCAGCCAATGCTGTCCAGCTCACGAAGCAGTTATCAGTCGTGGCTCCTGCAAACTTACTGATTCTCCATTACCATGTCATAAAATCCACGGCATCTGACAAACTCGTGCTTGTATACGGTAGACGGCAAACTCCGGTACATGACATGTACCGTGTTAATTACCGCCGGTCAGAGTTGAAGAGAGCCTCAGCCTAGTGATCATCCAGAAACACCACTGCTGTAGGTTCCCTAACCTGTGCTGTTGCAACTTCCCTTCCTGTCCTGATTACCTTCGATTCCTCAGATGTTGCCTCCCTATTGGTTTACCGCCTCCCTATTGGTTTACCGCCTCCCTATTGGTTTACCGCCTCCCTATTGGTTTACCGCCTCCCTATTGGTTTACCGCCTCCCTATTGGTTTACCGCCTCCCTATTGGTTTACAACGCCTCCCTATTGGTTTAACCGCCTCCCTATTGGTTTACCGCCTCCCTATTGGTTTACCGCCTCCCTATTGGTTTACCGCCTCCCTATTGGTTTACCGCCTCCCTATTGGTTTACCGCCTCCCTATTGGTTTACCGCCTCCTATTGGTTTACCGCCTCCTATTGGTTTAACCCCCTCCCTATTGGTTTACCGCCTCCCTATTGGTTTACCGCCTCCCTATTGGTTTACCGCCTCCCTATTGGTTTACCGCCTCCCTATTGGTTTACCGCCTCCCTATTAGTTTACCGCTCCCTATTGGTTTAACCGCCTCCCTATTGGTTTACCGCTTCCCTATTGGTTTACCGCCTCCCTATTGGTTTACCGCTTCCCTATTGGTTTACCGCCTCCCTATTGGTTTACCGCTTCCCTATTGGTTTACCGCCTCCCTATTGGTTTACCGCTTCCCTATTGGTTTACCGCCTCCCTATTGTTTACCGCTTCCCTATTGGTTTACACGCCTCCCTATTAGTTTACCGCCTCCCTATTAGTTTACCGCCTCCCTATTAGTTTACCGCCTCCCTATTAGTTTACCGCCTCCCTATTAGTTTACCGCCTCCCTATTAGTTTACCGCCTCCCTATTAGTTTACCGCCTCCCTATTAGTTTACGCCTCCCTATTAGTTTACACGCCTCCCTATTAGTTTACGCCTCCCTATTAGTTTACGCCTCCCTATTAGTTTACCGCCTCCCTATTAGTTTACTCGCCTCCCTATTAGTTACCAGCCTCCCTATTATTTACCGCCTCCCTATTAGTTTACAGCCTCCCTATTAGTTTACAGCCTCCCTATTAGTTTACAGCCTCCCTATTGGTTTACGCCTCCCTATTAGTTTACAGCCTCCCTATTAGTTTACAGCCTCCCTATTAGTTTACAGCCTCCCTATTAGTTTACAGCCTCCCTATTAGTTTACAGCCTCCCTATTAGTTTACAGCCTCCCTATTAGTTTACAGCCTCCCTATTAGTTTACAGCCTCCCTATTAGTTTACCGCCTCCCTATTAGTTTACAGCCTCCCTATTGGTTTACAGCCTCCCTATTAGTTTACAGCCTCCCTATTAGTTTACCGCCTCCCTATTAGTTTACAGCCTCCCTATTAGTTTACCGCCTCCCTATTAGTTTACAGCCTCCCTATTAGTTTACAGCCTCCCTATTAGTTTACCGCCTCCCTATTAGTTTACAGCCTCCCTATTGGTTTACAGCCTCCCTATTAGTTTACAGCCTCCCTATTAGTTTACCGCCTCCTCCCTATTAGTTTACAGCCTCCCTATTAGTTTACCGCCTCCCTATTAGTTTACAGCCCTCCCTATTAGTTTACCGCCTCCCTATTAGTTTACAGCCTCCCTATTGGTTTACAGCCTCCCTATTAGTTTACAGCCTCCCTATTAGTTTACCGCCTCCCTATTAGTTTACAGCCTCCCTATTAGTTTACCGCCTCCCTATTAGTTTACAGCCTCCCTATTAGTTTACCGCCTCCCTATTAGTTTACCCCTATTGTTTACGCTCCCTATTAGTTTACAGCCTCCCTATTAGTTTACAGCCTCCCTATTAGTTTACCAGCTCCCTATTAGTTTACCGCCTCCCTATTAGTTTACAGCCTCCCTATTAGTTTACCGCCTCCCTATTAGTTTACGCTCCCTATTAGTTTTACAGCCTCCCTATTAGTTTACAGCCTCCCATTAGTTTACAGCCTCCCTATTAGTTTACCGCCTCCCTATAGTTTACAGCCTCCTATTAGTTTACAGCTCCCTATTAGTTTACGCCTCCCTATTAGTTTACCGCCTCCCTATTAGTTTACGCCTCCCTATTAGTTTACAGCCTCCCTATTAGTTTACAGCCTCCCTATTAGTTTACAGCCTCCCTATAGTTTACGCCTCCCTATTAGTTTACAGCTCCCTATTAGTTTACAGCTCCCTATTAGTTTACCGCCTCCCTATTAGTTTACCGCCTCCCTATTAGTTTACAGCTCCCTATTAGTTTACCGCCTCCCTATTAGTTTACCGCCTCCCTATTAGTTTACAGCCTCCCTATTAGTTTACCGCCTCCCTATTAGTTTACCGCCTCCCTATTAGTTTACCGCCTCCCTATTAGTTTACAGCCTCCCTATTAGTTTACAGCCTCCCTATTAGTTTACCGCCTCCCTATTAGTTTACCGCCTCCCTATTAGTTTACAGCCTCCCTATTAGTTTACCGCCTCCCTATTAGTTTACCGCCTCCCTATTAGTTTACAGCCTCCCTATTAGTTTACAGCCTCCCTACTAGTTTACGCCTCCCTATTAGTTTACCGCCTCCCTATTAGCTTAACCGCCTCCCTATTAGTTTACCGCCTCCCTATTAGTTTACAGCCTCCCTATTAGCTTACCGCCTCCCTATTAGTTTACCGCCTCCCTATCAGTTTACCGCCTCCCTATTAGTTTACCGCCTCCCTATTAGTTTACCGCCTCCCTGTTAGCTTACCGCCTCCCTATTAGTTTACCGCCTCCCTATTAGTTTACCGCCTCCCTATTAGTTTACCGCCTCCCTACTAATATCTCAGATGATTTATCAGATTTCAGTAACTTTGTGCTTTCACGAAGACAACTTCCCCAGTACTGATATTGTTAACAGCTCAAAATCCAGCTGGTTTTCAAAAACCCACTTCCAAAAAACCCTACTGCCTCCCTCCAGGAACAAAACCCACTGATAACAAAATCTCTACTGGCCTCAAAATCCCCGACTAGCTTCAAAATACCAACTAGTATACCTGAAGAGGGTTTCGGGGCTCAACTCCCCCGCAGCCCGGTATGTATGCTGAGAGGCAGTTGAACAGCCTGGGACCCCTGACACTTACTGTGTTGTCTCTTAGTGTACTCGTGGCGCCCCTGCTTTTCATTAGGGGGGATGTTACATCTGAAGCCGAATCTTTTGCTTTCGTAGGGAGTGATTTTGGTGTGCAAATTTGGGACTAGTTCCTCTAGGGTTTTCCAAGTGTATATTATGTATCTTTCTCCCCTGCGTTCCAGGGAATACATATCAAAGGACTTTAACCGTTTCCAGGAATTTAGGTGTTTTATCGTACATATGTGTGCCGTGAAAGTTCTCTGTATATTCTACAGTTCTGCAATTTCGCCAGCCTTGAAGGAGACAGTTAGTGAACAGCAGAATTCCAGCCTAGAGAGAACAAGCTATTTGAACAGAATCATCATGGGCTTGGCGTCCCTAGTTTTGAAGGTTCTCATTATCCATCCTATCATTTTTCGTAGATGTGGTAGATACAATGTTGTGATCTTTGAAAGTTAGATCCTCTGACATTATCACTCCCAGGTCCTTCACATTAGTTTCTCTCTCAATTATATGCTTGTAGTTTGTTTTTTACACCCATACAATTTTAATTCCCTCGAGTTTTAAACACTGTAGTAATTGAAATTTCTCTTCAATGAACTTCATATTGCTTTCTGCGGCCCATTTAAAGATTTGAGTGATGTACGCTTGGAATATCTTCGATGGATGACACTGTCATGTAAATTCGGGTGTCATCCGCAAAGGAAGACACGGTGCTGTGGCAGACATCTCTGTCTGGGTCAGATATGAAGATGAGAAACAGGATGGGAATGAAATTAAGACACATGTGCAACATCTGGGTATCGTGGAGATTCTCATAATCTCCACGACTACGGTGCTCTTCGCACCTACTCCAAGGTTGAGGGACTGATTACCTCATCTTCTGTACATAGTCTTACTGTCTTCAAGTTATGTCCTAGAATTTGTATTGATAAAGCCACTGGATGGCGAAACGTCTACAATAAAGATACCCAGATGTTGCACATGTGTCTTAATTTCATCTTGTCGGTATTATATACCATTCTTGCACAGGATGGGAGTGAGCACTGTGCAGAGCTTGTCACAACAGCCGCCTCAGACTTTATTCTGTTTACTTTGTGTTACTTTGTGTTACTTTGTGCTACTTTGTGTTATATTCGTTAGGAAGTTATAGAGCTTCAAATCCCTAACTAGCTTCAAAATTCCTACTACTAGCTTCAAAATTTCTACTACTAGCTTCAAAAATACTACTACTAACTTCAAAATTCCTACTACTAGCTTCAAAATTTCTACTACTAGCTTCAAAAATACTACTACTAGCTTCAAAATCCCTACTACTAGCTTCAAAATCTCTACTACTAGCTTCAAAAATACTACTACTAGCTTCAAAATTTCTACTACTAGCTTCAAAAATACTACTACTAGCTTCAAAATCTCTACTACTAGCTTCAAAATCCCTACTACTAGCTTCAAAATCTCTACTACTAGCTTCAAAAATACTACTACTAGCTTCAAAATCCCTACTATTAGCTTCAAAATCCCCAACTAGTTTCAAAATCTTCATTGAACACAGAAAACATTGGTCAACACGACAAAGCGTCGCCACGGGGAACGACGACATATCTTTCTTTCTTTTTCATTACATTTCAGACTTGGAATTAAATTCTGCTAAATTTAACTTTCAGCGGGAACAAATATTGGTCTGAAGGAGAGCTGGAGCCTCTGAGAGCACTAGTCTGGAGCCCCGGAGAGTACTGGTCTGGAGCCCCTGAGAGCACTGGTCTGGAACTCCTGAGAGCACTGGTCTGGAGCCTCTGAGAGTACTGGTCTGGAGCCCTTGAGAGCACTGGTCTGGAACTCCTGAGAGCACTGGTCTGGAGCCTCTGAGAGCACTGGTCTGGAGCAGCTAAGAGCACTGGTCTGGAGCCTCTGAGAACACTGGTACGGAGCCTCTGAGAGCATTGGTCTGAAGCCTCTGAGAGCATTGGTCTGGAGCCTCTGAGAGCACTGGTCTGGAGCCCCTGAGAGCACTGGTCTGGAGCCCCAAGGAGCACTGGTCTGGAGCCCATGAGAGCACTGGTCTGGAACCTTTAAGAGCACTGGTCTGGAGCCCCTGAGAGCACTGGTCTGCAGCCTCAAGGAGCTCCTTATCTACAAAAGAAAAACGACGCAATACAAGAGATTTAAGCCACATACTACCAAATACTGGTGCGTAAAATGCTAATTTTTAAAGAGTGTTAAGAAGTGTTTGTGGAATGAGTTGCGTTAAGGAGAACTCCGCCCTCCTTGAGAGCCGGGGAGGAGCAGTTAGTGCCGCTCATACACAAGGCACCGAGGTGCCGCTTGTGAAATCTTACAGATAGTAAGATTGGTGGCTCGGAGGTATAGTGTTGGGTCTGCTACATGCCTAGTTCACAGTTCGAGTCCCCGTCCATTTTTCTATTTATTTACTGAGAGTCGTTCATTACGACTTATGTATGTCTATTATTATTGTTGCTATTATTATTATTATTGCTATTATATTATTATTACTATTGTACATGTACAGACCTAGCTGACAGAGCATTTCTGGGAAATTAGGTCAGTTTTGTCCCAGGATGCGACCCACACCAGTCGGCTAACACCCAGGTACCTATTTCACTGATAGATGAACATAGACAGCAGGTGTCTTATAGAAACATATCCTAATGTTTTCCAATCGCACCGGGGATCGAACCCCAGACATGATTGTGTGAGCAATCGAGTTACGGGACACCTGTCTCTGGTGTTAGCAGAGTAGTGTATGGAGATTTTTCCAGGTAACTCAAGATTTTTGCAATAAAACGGCAGATTATTATTTAGCTTAAACAAAAACCAATTTTCAATTGTTATTATTTCTAAACTATCCACTACTACTGTTACTACTACTACCACCACTACCATAACCAATACTACTACCACCACTACCATAACCACTACTACTACCACCACTACCATAACCAATACTACTACCACCACTACCATAACCACTACTACTACCACCACTACCATAGCCACTACTACCACCACCACTACCATAACCACTACTACTACTACTACCACCACTACCATTGCGATTACCACTACCAGTACCACCATCACTACTACTACTACCATCACTACTACTACCACCATTATCAATACCACTACTACCATTACCACTACTACTACCACCACCACCATCACTACTACCATTTTCATCACCACCAGCACTACTACTACTACTACCATTACCACCACCACTACCACCACTACCATTACCGCTACCACCATCACTATCACCACCACTACCACCACCACTTCCACCACCACTACCACCACCACTAAACCACCACCACTACCACCAACACTACCACCACCACTTCCATCACCCCACCGCCACTACACCACCACTACCACCACCACCATACCACCACCACTAACGCCACCACTACCACCACCACTACCACCACCACTACAATTACCGCTACCACCACTAACACTACTACCATTTTCACCACCACTACCACCGCCATCACTACTACTACCCCTACCATTACCACCACAACCACCACCACCACCACCACCACCACCACCACCACCACTACCACCACCACCACCACCACCACCACCACCACCACCACCACCACCCCACCACCACCACCACCACCACCACACCACCACCACCACCACCACCACCACTACTACAAACACAATCACTACTACCACCACTACCACTATCAGCACCACCACCACCACCACTACCACCTCTACCACCAACAACCTACCCATCTCCATTAATACCCACTACCTCAGCACTACTAAACATTTATTAACGGTAAACATTTAACACTACTAAATATCCATCAACATTCGTCAACACCACTAAGAAACTGTCACCAATGTTAAATAATTTGTAACATTAATAAACACTCGCCAGGATGACTCGACCCCTTCAAGCACAACTAAGTTAGTACACACATGTACACATACGTGTAAACTCCACTGTTCTAACCTTTATAATATTTTTCGTATAATAACATTAAAGTCTTGCTACGTAACTAA
>NC_069425.1:40584880-40589880 GCF_026875155.1 Cherax quadricarinatus | reverse complement strand
ATGACGGAAGGAATAGACTCTGAGGTGTCCCTGTTTGCAGATGACGTGAAGTTGATGAGAAGAATTCACTCGATCGAAGACCAGGCAGAACTACAAAGGGATCTGGACAGGCTGCAGACCTGGTCCAGCAATTGGCTCCTGGAGTTCAATCCCACCCAGTGCAAAGTCATGAAGATTGGGGAAGGGCAAAGAAGACGCAGAGGGAGTACAGTCTAGGGGGCCAGAGACTACAAACCTCACTCAAGGAAAAAGATCTTGGGGGAGTATAACACCAGGCCCATCTCCTGAAGCGCACATCAACCAAATAACTGCTGCAGCATATGGGGCCTAGCAAACCTCAAAACAGCATTCCGACATCTTAATAAGGGAGTCATTCGGGGCCCCTGTACACCGTGTACGTTAGGCCCATATTGGAGTATGCGGCACCAGTTTGGAACCCCCCACCTAGCCAAGCACGTAAAGAAACTAGAGAAAGTGCAAAGGTTTGAAACAGACTAGTCCAGAGCTAAGAGGTATGTCCTACGGGGAGAGGTTAAGGGAAATCAACCTGACGACACTGGAGGACAGGAGAGTTTAGGGGGGACATGATAACGACATACAAAATACTGAGAGGAATTGACAAGGTGGAAAAAGGGACAGGATGTTCCAGAGATTGGACACAGTAAAAAGGGGAAACACATTTGGAAGTTGAAGACACAGATGAATCACAGGGATGTTAGGAAGTATTTCTTCAGCCACAGAGTAGTCAGTAAGTGGAATAGTTTGGAAGCGATGTAGTGGAGGCAGGATCCATACATGCTTTAAGCAGAGGTACGATAAAGCTCACGGCTCAGGGAGAGTGACCTAGTAGCGAGCAGTGAAGAGGCGGGGCCAGGAGCTCGGACTCGACCCCCGCAACCTCAACTAGGTGAGTACACCCCCAACACACACACACACACACCACACACACACACACACACCACACACACACAGGGGAATGTCCTACGAAGAAAGGTTGAGAGAAATCGGCCTGACGACACTGGAGGACAGGAGGGTTAGGGGAGACATGATAACGACATACAAAATACTGCATGGAATAGATAAGGTGGACAGAGACGGGATGTTCCAGAGATGGGACACAGAAACAAGGGGTCATAATTGGAAGCTAAAGATTCAGACGAGTCACAGGGATGTTAGGAAGTATTTCTTCAGTCATAGAGTCGTCAGGAAGTGGAATAGCCTAGCAAGTGAAGTAGTGGAGGCAGGAACCATACATAGCTTTAAGACGAGGTATGACAAAGCTCAGGAAGCAGAGAGAGAGAGAGGACCTAGTAGCGATCAGTGAAGAGGCGGGGCCATGAGTTATGAATCAACCCCTGCAACCACAATTAGGTGAGGTGGGTGAGTACACACACCTGCACACACACACACACACACACACACACACACACACACACACACACACACACACAGATGGAAATTCGAGAAAATTTAAGGAATAGATGAGACGGGAGAAAGAGACTACATAGCAGGTACACTTCAGTCTGGGGAACACAAAGTGGTCATTGCAGTGATGTATAATCCACCACAGAACTGCAGGAGGCCAAGAGAGGAATATGAAGAGAGCAACAGAGCAATGGTGGACACACTTGCTGAGGTGGCAAGAAAAGCTCACTCCAGCAGAGCAAAGTTGCTGGTTATGGGGGATTTAAACCACAGGGAGATTGACTGGGAAAACCTGGAGCCACATGGGGGTCCCGAAACATGGAGAGCCAGGATGTTGGACGTGGTGCTGGAAAACCTCATGCACCAACATGTTAAGGACACTACCAGAGTGAGAGGGGAGGATGAACCAGCAAGATTGGACCTTGTGTTCACCTGGGCAGCTCAGACATTGAGGACATCAAGTATGAGAGTCCCCTAGGAGCTAGCGACCACGTGGTTCTGTGCTTTGAATACATAGTAGAGCTGCAAGTGGAGAGAATAAACAGGAGTTGAATGGGAAAAGCCTGACTATAAAAGAGGGGACTACATAGGGTTGAAGAACTTCCTGCGGGAGGTCCAGTGGGACAGAGAACTGGCAGGAAAGCCAGTAAATGAAATGATGGAATATGTAACAACAAAATGCAAGGAGGCAGTGGAAAGGTTTATTCCCAAGGGCAACAGTAACAATGGGAAGACCAGAACGAGCCCCTGGTTTACCCGACGGTGTAAGGAGGCAAAAACAAAAGTGCAATAGAGAATGGAAAAAAGTACAGAAGGCAGAGAACACACGAAAATAGGAAGATCAGTCGCAGAGCCAGGAATGAGTACGCACAGGTAAGGAGGGAGGCCCAGCGACAGTATGAAAATGACATAGCATCGAGAATCAAGACTGACCCGAAACTGTTTTATAGCCACATCAGGAGGAAGACAACAGTCAAAGACCAGGTGATCAGATTAAGGACAGAAGGTGGAGAACTCACAAGAAATGATCAGGAGGTATGTGAGGAGCTGAACAGGAGATTTAAGGAAGTTTTTACAGTAGAGACAGGAAGGGCTGTGGGAAGACAGCACAGAAGGGAACATCAAGAGGGAATATACCAACAAGTGTTGGATGACATACGAAACAACTGAGGAGGAGGTGAAGAAGCTCTTAAGTGACCTTGACACCTCAAAGGCGATGGGACCGGACAACATCTCCCCATGGGTCCTTAGAGAAGGAGCAGAGATGCTGGGTTTGCCTCTAACCACAATCTTCAACCACATCCCTTGAAACTGGGCACTACCTGGGAAATGGAAGAAAAGCTAATGTAGTTCCCCATATTTAAGAAAGGAAAAGAAACGAGGACTAAACTACAGACCTGGTCTCTGAAACATGGTATTGTGTGTAAAGTCATGGAGAAGATTATAGGGGAGAGTGTCGAAACACCTGGAAAGGAACAGATTAAAAATTTTAAAAACCAGCATGGGTTCATTAAGGAAAATTTGTACAAAAAACCTCCGGGGAGTTTTATGACAATGTAACAGAATTTAGAAAACGAGAGAGGGGGGTGGGTAGATTGCGTTTTCCTAGACTGCAGAAGGCCATTGAAAGTTCCCACAAGGATTAGTGCAGAAGCTGGAGGATAAAGGGCGCACGTAAAAAGGGAGGGCCTGCAATGGATAAGGGAACGCAGGGAGGCAGCAACGGGTCAGGTACGTGAAGAGGTATCAAGTGGGGCGCTGTTACGAGCGGGGGCCACAAGGGTTAGTTCTAAGACCAGTGCTATTTTTGATATATGTGAACGACATGATGGAAGGAATAGACTCTGAAGTGGGCCCTGTTCGCAGATGACGTGAAGTTGATGAGAAGAATTAAATCGGACGAGGTGAGGCAGGACTGCAAAGAGACCTGGCCGGGCTGGGGAACTGTGGTCCAGCAACAGGCTTCTCGAATTCAATCCAGCCCAAAAGCAAAGTCATGAAGATTGGGGGGGTTGCAAAGAAGACCGCAGACAGAGTATAGGCTAGGTTGGACAAAAAACTACAGGACCTCACTCAGGGAGAAAGACCTTGGGGTGACCATAAACACTGAGCACATCACCGGAGGCACACATCAACCAAATAACCGCTGCAGCATACAGGCGCCTGGCAAACCTGAGAATAGCGTTCCGATACCTTAATAAGGAATCCCTTTTAAGACATGTACCTGTGTATGTTGGCCCATACTGGAGTATTTCAGCACCAGTCTGGAAACCACACCTGGTCAAGCACGTCAAGAAGTTAGAGAAAGTACAAAGGTTGCAACAAGGCTAGTCCCAGAGCTCAAGGGAATGTCGTACGAGGAAAGGTTAAGGGAAATCGGGCTGACGACACTGGAGGACAGAAGGGTCAGGGGAGACATGATAACGACATACAAGATTTCTGCGGGGAATTAGACAAGGTGGACAGAGATAGGATGTTCCAGGAGGGGACACAGGGACAAGGGGTCACAACTGGAAGCTGAAGACTCAGACGAGTCACAGGGACGTTAGGAAGTATTTCTTCAGTCATAGAGTTGTCGCAAAGTGGAATAGCCTAGAAGTGAAGTAGTGGAGGCAGGAACCATACATAGTTTAAGAAGAGGTATGACAAACTCAGGAAGCAGAGGGAGAGGATCCCGTAGCGATCAGTGAAAAAGGGGGGGGGAGGAGCGGAGTCTGACCCCCGCAACCCCAATTAAGGGGTTTTGGGGGTATATATAATCATAAATATATATATATATATATGTGTGTGTGTGTGTGGACCAGGGGTGGAACCAATGGTGGGTCAGGGTGGAACCAAGGGTTGTGGTGGACCAGGGTGGACCATGGGTGGACCACTGGTGAACCAATGTTGGCCACGGTAGACCAAAGGGTTGACCAGGGATGGACCGGTGGTGGACCGGTGGTGGACCAGCGTTAGGCTGGTACTTGCGTAAAGCCAAGATGTTATTGCGTGCTGTGAGCGGCCTCATAAAAGCTCATATTACAACTGGTAACATTACTCGTGCAGTTTCTTGGCAACCTTTAACACCGAATTACAGTAGGGAAGATGCTAGTATTATCTCAGACCACGGAAGGTCCAAGCTGCTAGTATTATCTCAGACCACAGAAGGTCCAGGCTGCTAGTGTTGTCTCAGACCACAGAAGGTCCAGGCTGCTAGTGTTATCTCAGACCACAGAAGGTCCAGGCCTGCTAGTATATCTCAGACCAACAGAAGGTCCAGGCTGCAAGTGTTTTGATCTTAGACTCACAGAAAGGTCCAGCCTGCTAGTGTTATCTCAGAACACAGAAGGTACCAGGCCTGCTAGTAATTAACACAGACCACAGAAGGTCCAGGCTGCTAGTATTATCTCAGACCACAGAAGGTCCAGGCTGCTAGTATTATCTCAGACCACAGAAGGTCCAGGCTGGCTAGTATTATCTCAGACCACAGAAGTCCAGCCTGCTAGTGTTTATCTCAGACCACAGAAGGTCCAGGCTTCTAGTATTATCATAACAGACCACAGAAAGGTCCAGGCTTGCTAGTATTATCTCAG
>NC_069425.1:40569880-40579880 GCF_026875155.1 Cherax quadricarinatus | reverse complement strand
ATGTATAATTCCACCCCAGAACTGCAGAGGTCCAAGAAAGGAAATATGAAGAGAGCAACAGAGCAATGGTGGACACACTTGCTGAGGTGGCAAGAAAGACTCACTCCAGCAGAGCAAAGTTGCTGGTTATGGGGGATTTAAACACAGGTGAGATTGACTGGGAAAACCTGGAGCCACAAGGGGGTCCCGAAAACATGGAGAGCCAGGATGGTGGACGTGGTGCTGAAACCCTCCAAGCACCAACATGTTAAGGGACACTAACCAGAGTGAGAGGGGAGGATGAACCAGCAAAGATTGGACGCTTGTGTTCACCCGGGCCAGCTCAGATATTGAGGACATCAAGTATGAGAGTCCCCTAGGAGCTAGCGACCACGTGGGTTCTGTGCTTTGAATACATAGTAGAGCTGCAAGTGGAGAGAAAACAGAAGTTGAATGGGAAAGCCGGACTATAAAAGAGGGGACTACACAGGGTTAGAAGAACTTCCTGCGGGAGTGCCAGTGGGACAGAGAACTGGCAGAAAGCCAGTAAATGAAATGATGGAATATGGTAACAACAAATGCACGGAGGCATGGAAAGGTTAATTCCCAAGGGCAACAGTAACAATGGAAACCAGAACGAGCCCCTGGTTTACCCGAAGGGGACGGTGTAAGGAGCAGAAAACAAAGTGCAATAGAGAATGTAAAAAGTACAGAAGGGCAGAGAACAACACGAAAATAGGAAGATCATCGCAGAGCAGGAATGAGTACGCACAGGTAAGGAGGGAGCCCAGCGACAGTATGAAAATGACATAGCACGAGAATCAAGACTGACCCAAACTGTTGTATAGCCACATCAGGAGGAAACAACAGTCAAAGACCAGTGATCAGATTAAGGACAGAAGTGGAACTCCACAAAGAAAGGATCATGGAGGTAGTGTGAGAGCTGAACAGGATATTAGGAAGTTTTTAACAGTAGAGAACAGGAAGGGCTTGTGGGAAGATCAGCACAGAAGGGAAATCAAGAGGGAATATACCAACAAGTGTTATGGATGACATATCGAACAACTGAGGAGGAGGTGAAGAACTCATAGTGCCCTTGACACCTCAAAGCGATGGGACCGGATACACTCTCCCCATGGGTCCCTTTAGGAAGGAGCAGAGATGCAGTGCGTGCCTCTAACCACAATCTTCAACAGCATCCCTTGAAACTGGGCAACTCCCTGAAAATGGAAGACAGCTAATGTAAGTCCCCATATTTAAGAAAGGAAAAAGAAACTAGGCCACTAAAGCTACAGACCTGTGTCCCTCTGACATGTATTGAGTGTGTAAAGTCATGGAGAAGATTAATCAGGAGGAAGTGGTCGAACACCTGGAAAGGAAACAAGATTATAAATTAAAACCAGCATGGGTTCATGAAGGCAAATCTGTATCACAAACCTCCTGGAGTTTTAGACACGGTAACAGAAGTAAGACACGAGAGAGAGGGGTGGGTAATATGCGTTTTCCTAGACTGCAGGAAGGCCAATGACAACAGTTTCCCCACAGAGATTAGTGCAGAATCTGGAGATCAGGCGCACGTAAAAGGGAGGCACTGCAATGGATAAGGGAATACCTGACAGGGAGGCTGCAACGAGGTCATGGTACTGAAGAGGTAACAAAAGTGGGCGCCTGTTACGAGCGGGGGTCCCACAGGGGTCAGTTCTAAGACCATTGCTATTTTTGATACATGTGAACGACATGAGGAAGGAAAAGACTCTGAAGTGTCCCTGTTTCGCAGATGACGTGAAGTTGATGAGAGAATTAAATCGGACGAGGGATGAGTCAGGACTGCAAAGAGACTCTGGACAGCTGGAACCATGTGGCCAGCAACTGGCTTCTGCGAATTCAAGTCCCAGGCCAAATGCAAAGTCATGAAGATTGGGGAGGGCAAAGAAGACCGCAGACAGAGTATAGGCTAGGTGGGACAAAGACTACAACCTCACTCAGGGAGAAAGACCTTGGGTGACCATAACACCGGCACATCACCGGAGGCACACATCAACCAAATAACACGCTGCAGCATACGGGCGCCTGGCAAACCAGGAGAATAGCGTTTCCGATACCTAATAAGGAATCGTTACAAGACACTGTACACTGTGATATGTTTAGGCCCCTACTGGAGTAGCAGCACCAGTCTGGTACCACACCTGGACAACAACGTCAAGAAGTTAGAGAAAGAAAAAGGTTTGCAAACAAGGCTAGTCCCAGAGCTCAAGGGAATGTCGACGAGGAAAGGTTAAGGAAATCGGACTGCACACTGGAGACCAGAAGTGGTCAGGGAGACATATAACGACATACAAGAACTACTGCGGGGATAGACAAGGTTGACAGAGATAGGGATGTTTTCCAGAGAGGGGACACAGGGACAAGGGGTCACAACGGAAGCTGAAGACTCAGACGAGTCACAGGACGTAGGGAAGTATTTTCTTCAGTTCATAGAGTTTCAGCAATTGGATAGTCCTAGCAAAGTGAAGTAGGGAGGCAGAACTCATACATATATTTAAGAAGAGGTAAGAACAAAGCTCAGAAGCAGAGAGGAGAAGGATCAGTAGCGATCGGGCGTGGATGAAGAGGCGGGGCCAGGAGGCTGAGTCTCGACCCCTGCAACCACAATTAGGTGATTACAATTAGTGAGTAACACACACACACACACACACACACACACACACCCACACACACAAATATATATATATATATATATATATATATATATCTATATATATATATATATATATAGTATATAATATATAATATATAATATATATATATATAAAGGCAAAGGGGATAAAAGAGAGTGCAAAAATTAAATGGGGATAAGTGCTGACTGTAGTAAGCCTGGTAAAGTGGTATGGTAGAGTTATTATTTGAAAGAATTAGAGTAGGACGAGAATAGGATATCAATGAACAAGGAGGCTTTAAGAAGGTAGGGGTGTGTGGACCAGGTGGTTTACGTGAAACATGTAAGGATGATCAGTAGTAAGATAAGCTAACGAGGGTCTTAGAGGCATTTTATGGATTTGGAAAAGGCGTATGACAGGGTGGGATTAGGGGGGCATTGTGGCAGATGTTGCAAGTGTATGGTGAAGGAGGTAGGTTACAGAAAGCAGTGAAGAGTTTTTAAATAACGAGGATAGTGAGGCTCAAGTTAGAGTATGCGTAGGAAAAGGGAAATATTTCCCAGTAAAAGTAGGCCTTATACAAGGATGTGTGATGTCAACCGTGGTTGTTTAATATATTTATATAGATGGTGTTGTAAGAGAAGTACACGCGAGGGTCTTGACACGAGCGTATAGTTAAAAGATAAAGAAATCACACAACAAAGTTGGAGTTGTCACAGCTGCTCTTTGCTGATGCCACTGTGCTCTTGGAGATTCTGAAAGAGAAGTTGCAGAGATTGGTGGAAATAATTTGGTAGTGGTGTGCAAAAGAAGAAAATTAAAGGCGAATACAGGAAAGAGTAAGGTATGAGGATAAACAAAAAGATTAGGTATGAAAGAATGAATATCAGATGAGGGAGAGTGTATGGAGGAGGCAATGTATTCAGATAATTGGGAGATGGACGTGTCAGCGGATGGGACTATGAAAATAGGTTGAACTCATAGCATTGAAGAGGAAAATAGTGAGTGGTGCACTAGGATTCTGTGAGACAAAGAACTTTGTCCTTGGAGTGCAAAGAGGTGTATGTATGAGAGTATAGTTTTTTACCACGCTCCTATATGGGTGTGAAGCATGGGTGATGAATGTTGCAGCGAGGATAAAGGCTGGAGGCAGTGAGATGCTTGTCTGAGGGCAATGTGTGGTGTGATAATATAATGCAGAGAATTCGTAGTTTGTAAGTTAGGGAGGAGGTGCGGGATTACCAACTGTTTTGTCCAATTGCTGAGGAAGGGGGTTTTTTTGTAGGTGGTTCGGACAGTAGAGAGAATGGAGCGAAACAGAAATGACAGCTTTCAAGAGTGTATCAGTCCTGTATGGAAGGAAGTCGGGTAAGGGGTCTGCTAGAAACGGTTTGGAGAGAGGGGGTAAAGGAGGTTTTTGTGTGCGAGGGGCTGACTTCCACAGGTATGCGTGACGTTGTTTGATAGGATTGAATGGAACAAATGTGTTTTTTAATACTTGACGTCTGTTGGAGTGGGAGCAAAGTAACATTTAATGAAGGGGTTACAGGAAACCGGCAGGCGGACTTGAGTCCCTGGAGATGGGAAGTACAGTGCCTTGCACTCTGAAGAGGGTGGTTAAAGTTTCGTTTAAAAACTGTAGTGTAAAGCACTCCTTCCTGGCAAGACAGTGATGGAGTGCATGATGGTGAAAGTTTTTTTCTTTTTCGGGCCACCTTTCCTTGTGGGAATCAGGCCATTGTGATAATAAAAAAAAAAATAATATATATATATAAAATATATATATATATATATATATAATATATATATTATTATATATATATATATATATATATATTATATTATATATATATAATTATATATATATACTATACGTAATATAATATATCTATATTATATAATATATATATATAAAATCTATATACATATATATATATATATATAGATAATATATATATATATATATATAAGTCGTGCCGATATGCAAAACCTGGTCATTTAGCAAGAACTCATTAAAATTAAGCCCTTTTTTTAATTTTCTCTATACGTTTAAAGATATATTTTTTTCATTAATGTTGATGTAAAAATTTAATAATTTTGCACCAAAAGGAACTTAGAAAACTTACCTAACCTTAATAAAACCAATCGCAATTTAATTTTAACCTAACCCAACTATATATTTTAAGATTGTATTGACAAAATTTAAACAAAACGACACAATTCAAATATATTTTTTTCGTTAGGTTCCAGAATGTTTTGGTGCGAAATTATTGCATACACAAATTTTTCATCTTGTCCTATAGGCAAGATATGCGTTGAGTATTAAGCCAAGATCGCAAGATCTGCCAATTCGCACGACATATATATATATATATATATATATATATATATAATATATATATATATATATATATAAATATATATATATATATATATATTATAATATATATATATATAAATAAAATATATGTAATATAGGTAGTAGGTTTGGTATGACAGCATCCACCCAGGAATACTACCGTACCTGCAGATGACTGTGACACAGAAACCTGTAGCTGTTTTGCAATGATAGGTAGGATTGCTGGTTTCTTTTTCTGTCTCATAAACACGCCTAGATAACAGGAATATCTTGGCTACCCTTACTTACACTTTTGTCCACACGTCACAGAACACGCACATGCATATATATATCTATATATTATATATATATTATATATATAATATATATAATATATATATATATATATATAATATATATATAAATATATAATATATATATATATATCTATATATATATATATATATATACAAGATATATATAATATAATATATATATGTATATATATATATATATATATATATATATATATATTATATATATATATATATATAAATATATATATATATATATTTATATATCTATATATATATATATATATATATATATATATATATATATATACATCTAGGTTTTTCCACCTTTTTCTAAATAGCTCTTGATCCTTTATTTCTTCTGTTGTCCATGGGGAATTTGGAAAAAAATCTTTCCTCCGTAAGCCATGCGTGTCGTATGAGGGCGACTAAAATGCCGGGAGCAATGGCTAGTAACCCCTTCTCCCTGCCTGCATACATTTACTAAAAAGAGAAGAAGAAAAACTTGATAAAACTGGAATGCTTGAATGTGCGTGGATGTAGTGCGGAATTACAAGAAAACAATGATTGTGATGTTATGAATGAAAAGAAGTTGGATGTCTTGGCCCTAAGGGCGAACAAAGCATAAGGGGGTAAGGGAGTTTCGGTGGGGGAAATAAATGGGATTAAAATCTGGAGTATCTGAAGAGTTAGAGCAAAGAAGTGGGTAGCAGAAATGTTGAAGGACAGTTATGGAAGGAGAAAAGAAGAATATGAATGTGTAAATTCAAGAATTATGTGGGATTAAAGTATGGTTGGATGCGAAAAGTGGGTCATAATAAGCGTGTATATTACCTGGAGAAATGAGAGGAATGCAGAGGAGAGAGAGAGATTTTGGGAGATGTTAAGTGAATGTATAGAGGCATTGAACCAGCGAGAAGTAATTGTGGTAGGTTGACTGAATGCTTAAGTAGGAGAAACTTTTAGAGGTGGAGTGGTAGGTAAGTTTGGGGGTGCCAGGGTGTAAAATGATAATGGGAGCCCTTTGATTGAACTTTGCATATAAAGGGGTTTAGTTATAGGTAAACATATTTTAAGAAAAAGAGGATAAAATAAGTATACAAAGAAGATGTAGGGCGAAATGACAGTAGTTTGTTGGATTATGTATTGGTAGATTAAAGACTATGTGAGTAGACATCAGGATGTAAGCATTGATTCTAAGGGGCCACAGAATCTAATCAGATCACTTCTAGTTGAAGCTACACTGAGAGTAAAAGGTAATGGGATACAATGAAGAATAAAGCATCCAAGGAAGAGAGAGGTGAAGGTTTATAAACTAAACGAGGAGGCAGTTAGGGTACGATATAAACACTAGTGGATGATGAGATGGGGCTAATGAGAGCACAGGCAAGGGGGTCGAAGAGGTATGGGGTAGGTTTAACAAAAATGTAGTGATGAGTGTTCAGCAGAGTTTGTGGTTACAGGAAAGTGGGTGTAGGAGGGAAGAGGAGCGATTGTTGAATGACGCAGTAAAGAGAGTAGTAAGGGAGAAACGTTAGCGCATATGAGAAGTTTTTACAAAGTAGAAGTGATTGCAAGGAGGGAAGAGGTATATGGAGAAAAAGAGAGATGTAAAGAGAGTGTGAAGCAATGTAAAAAAGAGAGCAAAGAGAGAGTGGGTAGATGTTTATCAACAAATTTAGTTTGAAAATAAGAAAAAGTTTTGGTGTGAGATTAACAAGTAAGGAAGCCTATGAACAAATTGATTAGTCATTTAAAAATAGGAGAGGAGAGTTTTAAATGGAGGAGGTTAGAGGTATTGGGAAGATGGAGGGAATTTGTAGAGGAATTGTAATTTTGATGAAGATAGTGAAGCTGGGTGATTTCGTGTATAGGACAAGGAGGAACAACATCTGGAAGGAGTGAGGAAAGCAGTTGTGATGTGTGGGGAAGTCTTGAGGCAGTAAATTAAAATGAAGGGGAAAGGCACTGGGATTGATGGATAAAGATATAAATGTTAAAAGCGGTGGGGATATAGTTTTGGAGTGTTGGTGCAAAATTATTTAATTAAATGTATTGAAGAGTGTAAGGACTAGGATTGGCCAGAGAAGCATGCATTTTTCCTTTGTATAAAGGCAAAGGGGACAAAAGAGAGTGCAAAAATTAATAGTGGGGATAAGTCTGTTGATATAACCTGGTAAAGTGTATGGTAGTGAGTTATTATTGAAAGAATTAAGAGTAAGACTGAGAATAGGATAGCAGATGAAACAATGAGGCTTTAGGAAAGTAGGGGTGGTGTGGACCAGGGTGTTTACAGTGAAACATATAAGTTAACAGAATTTAGATAAGTGCTAAAGAGGTCTTTGTGGCATTTATGGATCTGGAAAAGGCGTATGACATAGGGTGGCTAGGGGGGCCAATGTGGCAGATGTTGCAGTGTAATGGTTAGGAGGTTAGGTTTACTTAAAGCATGTGAGAGTTTTTAAACGGAGGATATGAGGATCAAGTTAGAGTATGTAGGAAAGAGGAAATATTTCCCAGTAAAAGTAGGCGCTTAATCAAGGATGTGTGATGTCACCGAGGTTTATTAATAAATTTATAGATGGATTTAAAGAGAAGTAAAATGTGAGGTCCTTGGCAGGAGGGCGTGGAGCTAAAAGATAAAGAAATCACACATAAAGTGGGAGTTGTCCACAATTAATAGCTCTTTGCTGATGACACTGTGCTCCTTGGGAGAATCTGAAGAGAAGTTCAGAGATTGATGGAATGAATTTGTAGGTGTGCAAAGAAGAAAATTAAAAGTGAATACAGGAAAGAGCAAGTTATTAGGATAACAAAAAGATTGGGTGATGAAAGATTGAATATATCAGATTGGAGGGAGAGAGTATGGAGGAGGTGAATGTATTCAGATTTTGAGGAGTGGACTGTCAGCAGATGGGTCCTATGAAAGATGAGGTGCATTCATGAATTGATGAGGGAAAAAGGTGATTGGTGCACTTAGAGTCTGTGGGATGAGACAAAGAACTTTGTCCTTGGAGGCAAAGAGGGAATGTATGAAGAGTATAGTTTTAACCAACTCACTTATATGGTTGTTAAGCGATGTTGATGAATGTTCAGCGAGGAGAAGGCTGTAAGGCAAGTGGAGATGTCCATGTCTGAGGGCAATGTGTGGTTGTGAATATAATGCAAGAGAATTCGTAGTTTGGAAGTTATGAAGGAGGTGCGGATTACAAAACAGTTGTCCAGAGGGCTAGGAAAGGGTTGTTGAGGTGGTCGGACATAGAGATGAATGGAGCGAAACAGAGTGACTTCAAGGGTGAATCAGTCTTAGTGGAAGGAAAGGCGGGTATGGTCGGCCTAGGAAAGGTTGAGGGAGGGGTAAAGGAGGTTTTGTGTGCGAGGGGCTTGGACTTCCACAGGCATGCGTGAGCGTTTTAATTAGGATGAATGGATGAACAAATGGCTTTATACTGACGTACTTTGGGTGTGACAAAGTAACATTTATGAAGGGATTCAGGGAAACCGGCAGGCCGGACTTGATTCCTGGAGAATGTGAAGTACAGTGCCTGCACTCTGAAGGAGGGGTGTTAAAAATGTTGCAGTTTAAAACTGTTAGTGTAAGCATCCTTCTGGCAAGACAGTGATGGAGTTGAATGATGGTGAAAGTTTTTTCTTTTTTTGGGCCACCTGCCTTGGAGTGAATCGCCATGTGAGAATATAAATATTAATATATATTATATATATATATATCTATAATAAATATATATATATAATATAAATAAATTATATAAATATCTATATATATATATATATATATAACAATCTATATATATATAATATATAATACTATATATATAACATATATATATATAGCTATTTCTTTTTTTCAACACACTGGCTGTATCCCACCGAGGCGGGTGGCCCCAAAAGGAAAACGAAAGTTCTTCTCCTTTTAACATTTAGTCATATATACAGGAGAAGTGGTTACTACCCCTTGCTCCCGGCATTTTCGTCGCCTCTTACAACACACATTGGCTTACGGAGGAAGAACTGTTCACATCCCCATGGAGAATATATATATATAAATATATATATATATATATATATATATAATATATAAATATGATATATATATAAATATATATATAATAATATATATATACAAAGACTACAGACCTCACTCAGGGAGAAAGACCTTGGGGTGGACCATAACACCGAGCACATCACCGGAGGCACACATCAACCAAATAACCACTGCAGCATACAGGCGCCTGGCAACCTGAGAATAGGTTCCGATACCTTAATGAGGAATCGTTCAAGACACTGTACACTGTGTATGTTAGGCCCATACTGAGTATGCAGCACCAGTCTGGAACCCACACCTGGTCATGCACGTCAAGAAGTTAGAGAAAGTACAAAGGTTTGCAACAAGGCTAGTCCCAGAGCTCAAGGGAATGTCGTACGGGGAAAAGGGTTTAAAGGGAAATCGGATGACGACATGGGGGGACAGAAGGGTCAGGGAGGACATGATAACGACATACAAGATACTGCGGGGGGAAAAGACAAGGTGGACAAAAGATAGGATGTTCCAGAGAGGGGACACAGGGACAGGGGGTCAAAACTGGAAAACTGAAGGGCTCAGACGAGTCACAGGGAGTTAGGAAGTATTTCTTCAGTCATTAGAGTTTCAGCAAGTGAAATAGCCTTGCAAGTGAAGTAGTGGAGGCAGGAAC
>NC_069425.1:40507380-40567380 GCF_026875155.1 Cherax quadricarinatus | reverse complement strand
CACGACTATGTCTTGATAATATCAGATATTACGAAAGAGCTTGGAATTTCACTATTTTTCACTGGTTATTTTGCATATTGTAATGTCACGTGTTTACTGTGATCTTATTGCATATATTTATATATTATATATATATATATATATATATATATATATATATATATATATATATATATATATATATATATATATATATATATATATATATATATATATATATATTCTTCTTTCTTTCAACAAACCAGCCGTATTCCACCAAGGCAGGGTGACCCAAAAAGAAAAACGAAAGTTTCTCTTATTAAATTTAGTAATTTATACAGGAGAAGGGGTTACTAGCCCCTTGCTCCCGGCATTTTAGTCGCCTCTTACAACACGCATGGCTTACGGAGGAAGAACTCTGTTCCACTTCCCCATGGAGGTAAGAGGAAATAAACAAGAACAAGAACTAGAAAGAAAATAGAAGAAACCCCAGAAGGGTATGTATATATATGCTTGTACATGTATGTGTAGTGTGACCTAAGTGTAAGTAGAAGACGTACCTGAAATCTTGCATGTTTATGAGACAGAAAAAAAGGACACCAGCAATCCTACCATCATGTAAAACAATTACAGGCTTTCGTTTTACACTCACTTGGCAGGACGGTAGTACCTCCCTGGGTGGTTGCTGTTTACCAACCTACTACCTAGGATATATATATATATATATATATATATATATATATATTATATATATATATATATATATATATATATATATATATATATACATGTATATACATATATACCTACCATATATATATATATATATATATATATATATATATATATATATATATATATATATATTATATATATATATATATATATATATATATATATATATATATATATTTATATTATGTATATATATATTTATATATGTATATATATATATATATATATATATATATATATATATATATATATATATTGGCTATATAATTCGCGAACTTAAAAAATAAAACATCACTAATACTAACGAAGAGGGACAAGAAGCTAATAACGAACTCCCCTGAAAAATACGCACACACACGCATAGACAGGATCCATACATACCTTTAAGAAGAGGTACGGTGGATCTCTTGGAGCAGGAAGTGATCCTAGTAGCGAGCAGCAAAGAGGCTGGGGCCAGGAGCCGTGAATCGACCCCTACCACAAATATGTGAGTACACACACACACACACACACACACACACACACACACACACACACACACACACGATCAGGCACACATAACAGGAAAGGCACTGCAATGGATCAGAGAATATCTGACAGGGAGGAAACAACGAGTCATGGTACGCGACGAGGTGGCAGAGTGGGCGCCTGTGACAAGCGGGGTTCCACAGGGGTCAGTCCTAGGACCTGTGCTGTTCTTGGTATACGTGAACGACATAACGGAAGGGATAGACTCAGAAGTGTCCTTGTTTGCCGACGATGTGAAGTTAATGAGAAGAATCGAATCGGACGAGGATCAGGCAGGACTACAAAGAGATCTGGACAGGCTACAAGCCTGGTCCAGCAACTGGCTCCTTGAATTTAACCCTGCCAAATGCAAAGTCATGAAGATTGGGGAAGGGCAAAGAAGACCGCAGACACAATATAGTTTAGATGGCCAAAGACTGCAAACCTCACTAAAGGAAAAAGATCTGGGGGTGAGTATAACACCGAGCATATCTCCTGAGGCGCACATCAATCAGATAACTGCTGCAGCATACGGGCGCCTGGCAAACCTACGGATAGCGTTCCGATACCTCAGTAAGGATTCGTTTAAGACTCTGTACACCATCTACGTCAGGCCCATACTGGAGCATGCAGCACCAGTTTGGAATCCACACCTAGTCAAGCACGTCAAGAAATTAGAGAAAGTGCAAAGGTTTGCAACAAGACTAGTCCCAGAGCTACGGGATTGTCCTATGAAGAAAGGTTGAGGGAAATCGGCCTGACGACACTGGAGGCCAGGAGGGTCAGGGGAGACATAATAACGACATATAAAATACTGCACGGAATAGACGAGGTGGACAAAGACGGGATGTTCCAGAGATGGGACACAGACACAAGAGGTCACAATTGGAAGTTGAAGACTCAGATGAATCAAAGGGATGTTAGGAAGTATTTCTTCAGTCATAGAGTAGTCAGGCCATGGAATAGCCTAGAAAGTGATGTGGTGGAGGCAGGAACCATACATAGTTTTAAGGCGAGGTATGATAGAGCTCATGGGGCAGGGAGAGAGAGGACCTAGTAGCAATCAGCGAAGAGGCGGGGCCAGGAGCTGTGACTCGACCCCTGCAACCACAATTAGGTGAGTACAAATAGGTGAGTACAGTGGGCACCTGTGACGAGCGGGGTCCCACAGGGGTCAGTCCTAGGACCAGTGCTATTTTTGGTATATGTGAACGACATGATGGAAGGGTTAGACTCAGAAGTGTCCCTGTTTGCAGATGATGTGAAGTTAATGAGGAGAATTAAATCAGATGAAGATCAGGCAGGACTTCAAAGAGACCTGGACAGACTGGACACCTGGTCCAGCAACTGGTTTCTCGAATTTAACCCCACCAAATGCAAAGTCATGAAGATAGGGAAAGGCCACAGAAGACCGCAGACGGAGTATAGGTTAGGTGGCCAAAGACTGCAAACCTCGCTCAAAAAGAAAGATCTTGGGGTGAGTATAACACAGAGCATGTCTCCGGAAGCATACATCAACCAGATAACTGCTGCAGCATACGGGCGCTTGGCAAAGCTGAGAACAGCGTTCCGATACCTTAGCAAGGAATCGTTCAAGACACTGTACACCGTGTACGTGAGGCCCATACTGGAGTATGCAGCACCTGTTTGGAACCCGCATTTGATCAAGCACGTCAAGAAATTAGAGAAAGTGCAAAGGTTTGCGACAAGGTTAGTTCCAGAGCTAAGAGGAATGTCTTATGAAGAAAGGTTAAGGGAAATCGGCCTGACGACACTGGAGGACAGGAGGGTCAGGGAAGACATGATAACGACATATAAAATACTGCGCGGAATAGACAAGGTGGACAAAGACAGGATGTTCCAGGGAGGGGACACAGAAACAAGAGGTCACAATTGGAAGTTGAAGACTCAGATAAGCCAAAGGGATGTTAGGAAGTATTTCTTCAGTCATAGAGTTGTCAGGCAGTGGAATAGTCTGGCAAGTGACGTAGTGGAGGCAGGAACCATACATAGTTTTAAGACGAGGTTTGATAAAGCTCATGGAGCAGGGAGAGAGAGGACCCAGTAGCAGCCGGTGAAGAGACGGGGCCAGGAGCTAAGACTCGACCCCTGCAACCACAAATAGGTGAGTACACACACACACATTTTTTGTCCGGTTGAATCTATTTTCTGGATATTCCCTGATATTTTCTTAGGTTATTTTAGGAATAACTTTCATTTGGTGATAGCAGACGAGGCGTCAGAAGCAGTCATCCCTCACACGCCAGGCACCAGTTCGAGTCTCCCATGCCGCCGCAAGTGTGATAAATGATGCTCTCTATCTCAACACAATTTTACCAGTCGAGAATATTTTACTCGCGGCTGCATACCATGGTACCTTGACCTGTGTGGGTACTGGGTACTCACTATGTGGGTACTCACTGTGTGGGTACTCACAGAGATGTTTGCATGGGGTCGAGATTCAGTTTCTGGTCCCACCTAATTAAATTAAGAATAGATACAGTAATATTTTGTTGTACAGGACATAAAACAATATATACAAAATTGATGAACATTAAACAGTAAACAGTTATTAACATGATCTAACTACGGGCATTCGAAGATACATAACACTAAAAACATGAATTAGTTAGAAGAAACGACCAGATTAATGAGGGCCAGGAGCTGTGACTCGACCCCCGCAACCACAACTATGTGAGTAAATTATTACAGACAATGTATATAGCAATAGTGATTAACAGAGTATAAGCTGTAATATGATTGAAGAAATTATTCTCCTTCCTACTGAAGTCTCCCAGCTCAGCCTGACACTGCTGAAGTCTTCCAGTTTATCCTGACACTGCTGAAGTCTTCCAGCTCAGCCTGATACTGCTGAAGTCTTCCAGCTCAGCCTGACACTATTGAAATCTCCCAGCTCAGCCTGACACTATTGAAGTCTCCCAGCTCAGCCTGACACTATTGAAGTCTCCCAGCTCAGCCTGACACTATTGAAGTCTCCCAGCTCAACCTGAGACTGTTGAAGTCTTCCAGTTCAGCCTGACACTATTGAAGTCTCCCAGCTCAGCCTGACACTATTGAAGTCTCCCAGCTCAGCCTGACACTATTGAAGTCTCCCAGCTCAGCCTGACACTATTGAAGTCTCCCAGCTCAGCCTGACACTATTGAGGTCTCCCAGCTCAGCCTGACACTGTTGAAGTCTTCCAGTTCAGCCTGACACTGTTGAAGTCTTCCAGTTCAGTCTGACACTATTGAAATCTCCCAGCTCAGCCTGACACTACTAAGTCTCCCAGCTCAGCCTGACACTGTTGAAGTCTTCCAGTTCAGCCTGACACTATTGAAATCTCCCAGCTCAGCCTGACACTACTAAGTCTCCCAGCTCATCCTGACACTATTGAAGTCTCCCAGCTCATCCTGACACTACTGAAGTCTCCCAGCTCATCCTGACACTACTGAAATATCCCAGCTCAGCCTGACAGTACTGAAGTCTCCCAACTCAGCCTAACACTAAGGAAGCCTCCCAGCTCAGCCTGACACTAAGGAAGCCTCCCAGCTCAGCCTGACACTAATGAAGTCTCCCAGCTCAGCCTGACACCTTTCATTACTTCCAATGAGAAACACATCATGTCATGGACTATGACAAGGGGAGAAAATACCCAACTTTTTCCTCCTGCTATGTAATTCTCGTATGTACCAGAGTATAGCACACTAATTTGATAAAAAAAAATGTGAGACATATCCAAACTGGCCTTCCCCTTCATCTCTTCCCCTCATCTCTTCCCCTCATCTCCTCTTCCTCATTTCACCTTCATCTCTCATCGTATCCCCTTAAGACCAAAGAACTCCCGACTAACCCGCACTAAAGTTACCGCTAAATTGCGTTAAACTGTCGCTAATGACCTGCGTTCATTAGTAGTCCCCGAACCTAGTCCAGCAGTGCTTGGGTCTGGTCCAGCAGTGCTTGGGTCTGGTCCAGCAGTGCTTGGGTCTGGTCCAGCAGTGCTTGGGTCTGGTCCAGCAGTGCTTGGGTCTGGTCCAGCAGTGCTTGGGTCTGGTCCAGCAGTGCTTGGGTCTGATCCAGCAGTGCTTGGGTCTGGTCCAACAATGCTTGGGTCTGGCTCAGCAATGCTTGGGTCTGGTCCAGCAGTACTTGGGTCTGGTCAAGCAGTGCTTGGGTCTGGTCCAGCAGTGCTTGGGTCTGGTCCAGCAGTCTTTGTGTCTGGGTCAGTAATCGCCGGATATTGCAGTTCAACATTCTAATCCCTGAGTCTGGACAAGTATTACACCATAGAGAACAGCAGTCGACAGTGTTATATACACATGAAGATAGATAGAGAGAGAGAGAGAGAGAGAGAGAGAGAGAGAGAGAGAGAAAGAAAGAAAGAAAGTCGGTGAGTGAGGTAAGTTGATTAATTAGTTATGAAGGAGTCTCCTCACAGAACACATAAAAACATTACGGAACACCGCACCACATCCGTTCGAGCACTCGTTGAGGACGATGAAGAGTGCTTAACGCCACAGTTGTATCGTACAACTCAAAGAGGACAGTATCAAACTATGCCCACCTATATTTACTATGGCTTTATTCTCAATCTCTTGAGGGACATATTTCTGACACTTGAAAAACTACGCGGGGATGGAGGTACATGGCTTCACATCGAAGTTCCGAAGTTCATCGAAGTTCCTAATGTAGTTGTCCATCAGGTGAAGAGTGAGGTCTGAGGTAACGACGTGAGTTGTCTTGTGCTACAGGGTTCTATTTAAGAAGCCTCCCTCACTCCCTCTCCAAAAGACCTCTCTCTACCGTCCAATGGACATGAATTACAAAGATAATAAAAGGCTCTCCCCTACCCATCTTCCTACTTCCCTCCATAATGAGCCCATCAGAGGCTGTCTTCAGCTTACCACATGACCAGTATTCTTACAAAGGCTGTCACACGGTTTGTGGTCACACAAGAACCAGAAGGGAGAGGTACCTCAACAGCAATAACATGGAAAAATGGGAAAACAAGGAGCGAGAATGAGGTCTTCCTTTAGCATATAACAATAAGCATTACACACCTAACAGCAAGTTCCACTACCACTTTTAAAGTCACCAACAGTAATGTCTTCCCAGGGACCTCTTCCATACACTGTCGCACATCCAACAGGTTAACTTTCCCAGAATTAACCTAGAAAAACCACCTGTTCACAGGACCGAACGATCACACGGCATTCAGTTTATTAATAACAATGAAGTGTGTGCTGGACAGAGTCGTACACGTACAGTGTATAACCTAGTGTTGTACACACCAGCGAGCAGCGGCTGGGTGCAACAGGAACTGTGTGTTCATTATTGGCCTAACTTACGACTGTAAAGTGGCCATTAGTGAACTGTAATTTTGCCTGCTGTCACGGGTGTGGGAGCAGGTTAGTGGAGGCTGCCTCGGCAAGATAGCGGCAGAACTCTGCTCTCTCTCTCTCTCTCTCTCTCTCTCTCTCTCTCTCTCTCTCTCTCTCTCTCTCTCTCTCTCTCTCTCTCTCTCTCTCTCTCTCTTTTCTCTCTCCTCTCTCTCTCTCTCTCTCTCTCTCTCTCTCTGCTCCTTTATCACCATCATCATATATGTAAACGCAACTGTGGGGTGGCAGCCAACATAGCCTAGTGGATCACAGGTTATTGTGCCCCGTCACAGCGTGCAGCGTCATGGCTGTTCCCGACACACACACACACACACACACACACACACACACACACACACACACACACACACACACACATACACACACACACACACACGCATACACACACACACACACACACGCATACACACACACACACACACATATATATATATATATATATATATATATATATATATATATATATATATATATATATATATATATATATATATATATTATATATATATATATATATATTATATATATATATCAGTCCATCAGCCTTGATGGACTGACCACATCGATACCAGGCTGAGGGACTGATTACCTCAAACTCCTTCCCTCTTTACATCGTTCTTCTCTGGACTGATGAAGCCACTGTGTGACGAAACGTTTCCTCAATAAAGATTCCCATATGCTGCATAGGTATCTCATTCTTCAAAATCTACAGTGTTCTTGTATCATATAAGACAATACTAATGTAGGTACTGATAGACAGATAATTCATCTTGTAAACAAACGACGTCAACTTTACTGTATCAATAAATACAGTACAGTACTGTAGATGTATTTTCTCCTCTGTATGATTTTAAATAACATTTTCTGTTCTCTAGTTCACTTTATTGTAAGAATATATAATGCATATAGTATACTTATTATATATTAATCGGCCATTAATAAAGTTTTTGAGACTGCAGAAGTTATATGCGGATTTTCTACTGCGAGGGGGGAGGGGGGTCGGCGCCCCTGGCCCCCGCGTTGTTCAAGGGTCAACTGCAAAATTGATGAACAACTCTGCTCTATTTTTTGTAGATTTTTGCAACTCCGAGAAGCTGGTGGCTACCATTACTTGTACCTTGTTGTACTGGAGACAGGTGTCAGCCAGTGTGTATTCCCACACAGCCATCTGTGCGGGGTTGCAAAATAATTCCATCTGGGTGGGCTTACTGCTGAGCATCTGGCTGTTGCAAGGCTTCTCTTGAAGCAGTTCAATCTTTCTCTCAGGTCTAACGAAATAGTAATAACATGATTGCAAACAAATCACGGCACGTTCGGAGACTGAACTTGCGGCAAGAGGGTCGTAAAACTTCAGGTCAGCTGGACCAGTGGCTTACGTGTTTTTCACGACTCACTTGCCGTGAGTTCAAACTCCACCCGTACTGTGGTTTCTCTTAAGTCTATGGTAAACTAGACCATGGTACCCGAATTGGTCTGCTGAATTACAGCTGCAAATACACCTGTGTTCGGTGAGGATAGGGGAAGCAAGACAAAGAGAAACACCTGGTGGACAAAGCTCTCACTTGACACACAGTGTCCATGGTTCGATCCCCGGCAAGGGTGGAAGCATTGGGCATGTGTCCTTACACCTGTTGTCCGTTCACCCAGCAAGCAATTAAGTACTTGGGTGTTAGTTGACGGGTGTGGGTCGCATCCTGGGAGACACGATTGAAGACCCCCAGTGGAAATAAGACGGACAGTCCCTCGATGACGCACTGACTTTCTTGGGTCACCCTGAATGGCTAACCTTCCGGGGTTAAAAATCCGAACTTACTTTATCTTACAAACGGTTCGGGGACAGAGATGTGTGCCTTGAGAGGAACTGGGGACTGAAAACAGCAAATCCACTGTATTAGCTCTCACTGCCAAGAGACGAACTGTGTCCTTCCCCGACACACACTCAAGCACTGGTAAGGTTATATTTTCCATTAATGGGCTATCCCAGTGTGGCTGTTTTGGAAGTGTTAGAGGGAACTGGTCCATTGATGACATTTGGGTCGTGAAACCCAGCATGGTGAGTGAGGTGTTCACGAAGACTCGCTCCTACTAATTCTCCGGATGCCACACAAGAAGGTAGGAATGTAGGGAGTGTTATCTGTGATGACTTGGGGATACCTGTGCCTCCTAGTCTGGCTTAAACCTGATTGTCTCCGATTTTCCCGGCGCTGTATGACCTCCTAGTACTCCTATGGACTTTGCACTTTCTTGTAAACGTGATAGTACAGATGTTTAATACGATACAAATATGATAGCCTGATAGCAGTACTCTTTCTTCCCGTGTACTACATGACCAGAAAAGTATTCATATTATTATTATTATTATAATCAAGGGGGAAGCACTAAACCCGTAGGATTATACAGCGCCTATGGGGGGATGGAAGGCATTCAGGCTTAATTCAGGGAACTGGAGCACAGATCCAATTCCCTAGATCAAGAGCCCCTCACCAGCGTCAAGGAGCCTTCCTTGAGGGGAAAGTATTCATAAATTTTAGTACAGTACTGAACCTGATGGTATTTGCATACCTGATCAGTTTTGTGACGCAATTAATGTAGAAGCTATTAAAAAAAAAAAAAAGCATGCAGAGCAAAACAAGACCTTTAATTAATACGAGGTGTCCCCTACAAGACAAAGCTTTATCATATCCCCTTGTAGGCAAAACAAATGGCAATAAGGGCCTCCTTTTGCTATACGTGCGACCTTTTTTTAACACCTCTGAACTCACAGCCATACCTAATTGCAATAGTTCTGTTTCTCTTACTTTCCCTGCAGCTCGTTCACCCTTCACAGATTTATAACACCAATAACAATTCCATGTATTTCAGATCTCCATAAGTGTTTCTACCTGTGTGCGCTGATGAAGCAGTGTTGTAACCCGGCCAGGATGATCCCTTGACACCGGAAAGCACTTACAGTAATGACTAAATAATGACAAGAGTGGTCACACATTTACAGACGGGACAGGGGCACTCAATTCATGAAAAAAGAAGTGGCAGGGTAGAGAAGCGGAAATGAGAAGAGGGAACGAAGAGAATATATATGATAACTTCTTGTGAAAACCATGTTAACTGCAGGAGTAAACCAAGTTAACGGACAGAGGGAGAATAAGTCACAATACCATGGGTGAAACAATTCACAAATAATTCATACTTAAAGAGGAAACATAACAAGACGTTTCAATCCTTCCTACATCGAAAAGGTTGAGAAACCACATCGAGAATACTGAGGGTGAAAAGTAGGAAGCAGAAGGATGAAAATTATTATAATCAAAACTAAGCTCTATACCCACATTATTATTTGTGAGGGAAAAGTTCAATAGATAGGAGTAGCGAGGGAGTGTATAGTAACAATAGTTTCATTGCCGGCTACTTGTTAAGGAAGGGTAAGTCCAGCTCCCGCTATTTCCCCTCCCCTTTTTTTCCTCCTCCCCGAAAGTGGTAGTTTGATTGCTGGCTGCTTGTTAAGGTAGGGTCAGTCTAGCTCCCGCTATCCCTTCCCCTCCCTCTCCCCCCCCCCCCGAAAGGTGACGTGTGGGGCTCCGGTCAAACAGTAAATCACTCGACTCACAGCTCCCAACACTTCTGTGAGTACACGCCTGATCATATTTTAGTGGACTTATTGGTTGAAAGCTTCACTTTTGACCAATAATTAACTTAGTCCTTTCAGTCTTTATCTGTTAAATGTTTTAATAATCACCACATCTTTTAGGTATTATACTTATCATGGAGAGTGATTTCTTAAGCAGTGGGTAATCTGTCTCTCTTTACAGCTTGGAATGACAGAGAGGGTCACCTGCCAACCAACGAGAAGAATAGAAGGAGACGGATAACGTCCTGAGACGTCCCATGTTTAATCTATTTACCTGTTATGTAAGCCAACACAGGACCTAACCCCTCATCATAGCAGTGGTAACGAACCTGTTTTCCTGTCATCTGAAGTAATTATACATGGCTACACTCTGTGAAGAACGAGCCGGTGGTGGTCACCAACACCTGCTATCCCCCCCACATCAGCAACGGCTACGATTTCAATAACACGCAGTGTCATCAACACCTGACACCCCATTACCACGATATACCTATATTAGCATTGAGTTCAAATGTAATTTTTTTCTTTTCATTTTTCTTTCAATTAGGATACCCATTCATGTTTTATTGTTTTACATTTTCTGTTTCTAAATAATAAAGTGTTTATCATTGTCTGTTATTATTTCTTTTTCTATTCATTAATTTTCCTGAGGAGGAGCCAGCCTTGGTAATACTGACTGAAGTTGTTACAGGGCTGAGTAAGCCTTCACATTATTATCAAAACTTGCCCAACCTTTGAACGAAGACCTACTTCGACTAGTGGATGGTACCACTATGACCCCGCCTCCTCCTGCTTCACCTCACCTGACCACAGTATATAAGCCACTTCTATGGCCCTATGCTGTCGTGTCATACTGGCCCTATGAGTCGTATCAGTTCAGCGTCTCAAGGCAAAGTCGGCAGGCAACGCATCAACCCGGCAAGTCCTCATTCAGCATGTAGGACCGCTGCCATCCCAGCTGGACCTCGGTTCTTGGGGCAAGTATGATGTCAGGACCTTCACGGCAGAACCACTTCGCTGTTTCAAGTGCCAGCGTTACGGACACCTGGGTGCTCTCTGTCCGAACAGAGTAATCTGCGGTGTCTGCAGCCAGCCCCACCTACCGAGGAATGCATCACCAAGCTGAAGAATGCATCACCACCCACTCCATGATGCCCGAATTGCAGGCAAAAACACCATGCCTGAAACCCTCGATGCCCCGAGAGGCTCGCTAGAATTTGTGAGGCCTGGAAGACGCCAACAACGAGACAGCAGGCTATGGCAGAGCATCACCCTCAGCAGACGATGGGTGCAGGGAATCCTGCCATACTGCAGAACTCGCATCAGGCAACCCAACTCAATGCCCAGGAATTTCCGACCCTTGAAGACTCAACCAGGCGTCATGAACAGGAGCATCCTCCCCCACTACCGCAACGAAGAAACAAAAACATGAGGAACAAGCGGTGCCAACAGGAAACATCTGGGCAGCACAATCAGCAAACGGCACTACACTAGCCCCCACCGGCCATAACACGGCAACACAGGTGCTCCTTGCCCGGCACAGCCACTATGCAGGCTGTGCCTGCACCTCACCAGCAGATGCCGGCTACCCAACTTGGCATACAGCAACAGCCCACGGTGTGCACAGTGAAGAAATAGAACCCTCAGCAGTCCACACAGATTATAACTGCCCAGATAATATCCACTGCTTCGAACCCACCGACAACGCATGCCCTCAACAGGGAGGATCTCTTAACACTCATCAAGGCATTCACGGATATTATCTGCAACACAATCACCTCCACGGAACAACAGAGCATGTTCCGGCAGATGGTCAGCACACTCCTGAGGGTATGCTTACTGACAGAGGAGGAAACAGTGGATGCCATGAATCTGCAGATTATCAGACCGGATAGAGCCCAGTCCCCAGCTCAGGAAACAGTGGAGATGGAATAACCTCAGTACCAAATCATGGTCGCTTATGAGGCACACTAGCTGAACTGTCCGGAACAGTGCTTGAGCAGCATATGCTGCAACAATGAAGAATCAATTCTCCTTCAGGAGCCAATGACGGGTCATCTCAAGATTAAGACCCGTGCCATGACCCTAGTCTTGGCGAACATTATACATGCATACATATCTATGCTGTTGCTCTGTCCAATCACACAGTTGCTGTACGCCCTTCGACCCCCGCCGACGTGGGGAATTTATATTCTACAAACGTCACATCTTTTTCACAGTGCTGTCGCATCGTGTGAAAATCAAGCCGGTGAATGGTGCAATAAATGACTCCTCGAAGCTAGCTTTAGCTACCGCCGTTAGGGCCTGCCTGCAGGTCAAATTTACGGCAATCCACTCTCTGAAGGACTCCTTCATTGTCGTCTGCACAGACGACACGGAAGCATTAAAACTAATGGACGACTCTTCGATCAGGACCCTTCAAACACAACAATTCATTGTATTCCCGTCTCCATTCTTGAAGTCGAAACATTCGGTCATTGTGAAAAGACTGGACAATATCGTCACCTCTCTCTCTACTGAAGCACTGAAGACATCTATTGAGGAATAAAACACCTGGGCCTCGGTAGACAGCATCTCCAAGATCCCTAACGCCTCATCTATGCTGAAGATTACATTCTCAGATATCTCCATGGCTGCCCAAGCTCTCTGACGGTCTGGCCATCTCATATTACCACATTCACCCAACTATGGAACTGATTCCCATATGTTGCATAAGTGTCTCAATTCTTCAACTTGTCGTTTGTCAAAACCATTCATCACATCAACACATATATTGAGATCAAAATAACCCTTCTGGATTTGGAGCTTCTTAATAATTTTACATGCACACGTATACATATAAGATAAGAATGGAAGAACACTGCAGAAGGCCTACTGGCCCATACAAGGCAGGTCCTTATCAAAATGACCTCTACCCAAAGCTATCTAAGAATTAACTCCCGCACCCAATGACACCAGTCAAACCCAGCCCCTCCCACTCATATATTTGTCCAATCTCTTCTTAAAGCTACCCAAGGTCCTAGCCTCTATCATCCTACTGGGATGATTGTTCCACGCATCCACAACTCTGTTAGAAAACCAGTACTTACCTACGTTCTTTCTAAATAGACAGGTATCCATTCCTAATTATTATTATTATAATCAAGGGGAAGCGCTAAACCCGGAGGATTATACAGCGCCTGGGGGGGATGTGGAAGGCATTCAGGCTTAATTCGGGGAACTGGAGCACAGATCCAATTTCCTAAATCAAGAGCCCCTCACCAACATCAAGGAACCTTCCTTGAGGGGTATCCATTCCTAAATATGCCCATTTGCACATTTGCATACAAAAGCATACACTTGCACATGAACCCAAATGTACAACTTCATGAGCACCTTGCACTGCTCTTGTTGCATGCAGTGAGGTAGATTATTATTATTATTATTATTATTATCATGGGGGAGCGCTAAACCCACAGTGAGGTAGAGGGGGCTGCATTTATTTGATACAGGGATACTTTTCTTGGGTCACTGAGGTAGAGGGGGCTGGGTTTATGGGATACAAAGATGCCTTTCTCGGATCACACAATTGAAATCCTCTTTCGTTACAATAAAGGGGATAATGGTAAACCTTCAAGGATCATTCAGAGCCTGGGAGAATGGGAGGCAGACTCCATACAAGAAATTATTATAATCATGGGGGAGCGCTAAACCCATAGGAGTATATAGCGCATGTGTGTGGGGGGGAAGGAAGGTATTCAGGCTTAATTCAGGGAACTGGAGCACAGATCCAATTCCCCAGATCAAGAGCCCCTCACCAGCACCAAGGAACCTACCTCCCTCAAGGGATTGATACAAGGAAATGTAGAATGAGTCCAGTTCCTTGGATCAAGAGTCCCTCACAGGCATGAAGGTCATTATTATTATAATAAAAAAGAAGCACTAAACCACAAGGGCTATACAGCACTGGCATGAAGGTCAGCTCTCCCAAGTGCTAACATGACATCAATACAATGCTACAGCCAGTGCTGCATGTTATGGTGTTTGTGGCAGTATTCAGGCTTGGATTTCCACTCTCATGATGAAGGTGAATCAAAGGGGGGAGTTAAATCTTTCTTAACTGGTATTGTACCAATTAAGAGAGAATTAATGAGATTATTTGTCATGGAGCTGAAAAGATTCACTCAGCCTCGACACTCTTTGTTCAGTTGAACATTTGTGAAAATGACTGAGTAAAGTGAGCACTTGGGACATGGTGAACACAACTTAACATTTGTGACATGAGTGAAGAGAAGATTTGTGAATACAGTGGACCCCCGGTTAACGATATTTTTTCATTCCAGAAGTATGTTCAGGTGCCAGTACTGACCGAATTTGTTCCCATAAGGAATATTGTGAAGTAGATTAGTCCATTTCAGACCCCCAAACATACACCTACAAACGCACTTACATAATTGGTCGCATTGGGAGGTGATCGTTAAGCGGGGGTCCACTGTATGATGTTAAGTAGTGAATATTTCTGAACACAACAGTGAGTAAAGTTAACACCCGTGAATATGACGGCAAGTATAAGTCCTTAACTTTTTCTTTGGTGACTAAGGTTTACACAAATGAAGGATTGATTCCCTTGGTCTGGCTTGTTTGTCGCAGATCACAAGCATGGAGGATTGATGAACGTAAAACGAAATTTTAACTCTTGAAAAAGGTGGAAGTAAGTCAAACATGCATGGAATTTTATTTTATTTTATTTTCTGGGTCACCCTGCCTCAGTGGAAAATGGTCAGTGTTAAAAAAAAGAATAAAAAGGCAAAATACCATGACTGGAACAATACACAAATAACCTGAACAGAAGAGAATGAAACTTATGACGACATTTCAGTCCGACTTAAGACCATTAGTCATAATTTTCATTCTCCCATGTACACGTTATTTGTATATTGATATGATAATACTTTACTATAAAAAAATTTTATTTAATTCTTCAGACATTCAACTTAGTTCTGCACCTGTTTGAATATGAGTGAAATTCTGTTCCATGGCTTACTGACATTATTGCATCCCCTGATGCATGATCACTTTATTGTGGTGACCCACCTTTATAGAACCCATTTCTCAGCTTAAGCTTCTTTGTAGGCTTCCCAGGTATCTACAGTATGCCAGTAGTTTGCTAAATTTTCTCCTCTGGTGCAGTCTAGAGGTAGTATGTGCACCTAACACTACTCTCAGATTAATTTGACATATGATAATGGCTCACTGACACTGGTGAGGGGCTCTTGATCCCAGGAACTGAAACTATGCTCCCCTTCCTAGAACTGAGCCCGATTTCCTCCCGTTCTCCAGGTCCTATATGACCCATACATGGGTTTAGCATGTCCACCTAATATATATAAAAAATAATCTGAACTCTTGAGTCAGTGCATGGGAAGCTGGAGGCAATTGGATTCAATCCAAATAAGTGGAGAAAAGGCCCAATGCCTTGAATCAAGATCTCTTTGTGGGCATATAAGTGAGTGATATAAACTTGTAATTTCAGTCTTGTTTTAAATCATGTCTACTTAACCAGGCGTTGCACGTAAGTCAAAAGCTCATTAGTTTTCTTCATGATGAGAAGTTTTGCCTGCACAGCAGGCTTTTTTCAATCTAATTCAGAGGCATGAGGACCAAGATTTATATACTTGAATTAGAGGAATACAGAGTTAGAGGTGTAGCAGTTGAAGACATCATCTGAAACATTTTGCCTACACAGTAGTGCAAAAGTGACTAAATTTGGAGACAGCAGAAGCAGTGGAGAGGTAAGGATGATGTGATCAGTCCAACAGCCTTGAGAAGCTGTACTGTGTAGGTGAAACATTTCAGAAATAAAGATACCAAAGTGTTGCATGTATCTTATTCATTAACCATTATTATAATAAACAATGTTAGTTAAAGAATTTATTTAAGATACCATCTAATGTTTAATAAAGTAATTAACTAAATACATGTGTAGTTTAGCACTTAACTTGATCATAATAATACGTAATATATACATGTGTTTTAAGTAGTAGGTTGGTAGACAGCAACTTCCCAGGGAAGTACTACTCTCCTGCCAAATGTGTGTGTAATGGAAATGTGCAAATGTGTGTCTTTTTTTTCTGTCTCATAAACATACAAGATAAACATGTACATCTTGATACTTCTACTTACATTTAGGTCACCCCTACATATTTATGTACACATATGTATACATACCTATCTTGAGTTTTCTTCTAATTTCTTAATAGTTCTTGCTCTTATTTATTTCCTCTCATCTTCATGGGGAAGTGGGCAAGAATCTTTCCTCCATAAGCCATGCATGTTGTAAAAGGCGACTAAAATTCCGAGAGCATGGGGCTAGTAACCCCTTCTGTATAAATTACTAAATGTAAAAGGAAGAAAAACCTTACAGTTTTCTTCGTTATTGGCTCACCCTGCCTTGGTAGGAGATGGCCTATGTGTTGAAAAAAATATATATACATATGGAGTTCAAAAATATTTTAAGGAACTTCTTCCTCAATGGATTTATTGTCTGACACTCAAATAATTTATTAGTTAAGTTATATGCTTAAGAAGTGGCATTTTGTGATATGGTATTTTATAAACTAGTGAGATACAAGATGACAAATTAATTTACACATAAAAATTCCAATACTTTGTCATATTTTTGTGCACCCTGTCATATTGTACAGTACCCTGGGGAAGGAAATGGCAGGCAATTAGGAGTGATCCAAGGAGAGAAAGTCCAATTCCCTTGATTAAGAGCCCCTCACTGGCATTGAGGAACCACTCTCAAGAGAAACTGAAAGATAAGACAGGACACAGAGGAGATGGCTAGAAATAATGGTCATACAGACAAAAACACCGTTTAACAAAATTAGGGCTCTTCATGTTGCTCATGACAGAAATAATGATGATATTGCCTTTGAATTTCATAAAGGATAATGCCTGCAGCAACACTCATGTTTAAACTATCCATACCATTCGCAAGAGGAACTGCCACTTGAATACCCCCATTATTATAAGAAAACATTTTTGCTGCATTGCTGATGCCAATCTCTCCACCAATTATTAGAAAAGCACCAAGTTTTGTACCGAAGATCTTACGACTAAGTTCAAAGTCATCATAGTAATGAAGAGGAAATTTCACATTCTTAAATTGAGAAAGGAGTGCTTCATTATTATACATGGAATCAATAACTATTTTGTTTCCATCACTGTCAATTTCATATGTGCCTACGTTTTCATTTTCATTAACCTCAGACTTGCGATTTTTGACCAGTGGAATTTCTGCTGAATCTTTTAGCTGTACATTTTCATTATAATCTCTATCTTGGCACATATCAGCTAGGAGAAGGGAAGCATCTTCTGGAATATAATTTCTAATAGTGTCCCAAGTCACCTTAGGTGTCAGCTTCACCCGAAAATGTGCTCCACACGCTGCCCGTAAAACTTTGGATTCCCATGGATCACAGCATCCTGGAAAGATAATTGTTAGAAATAGTTTAGTTAAAAAACAAAACTTAAGAATTTTATGTCATATATTGTCGTTACCATATAAATATACAATTTTTTTTTTTTTAACAAGTTGGCCATCTCCCACCGAGGCAGGGTGACCCAAAAAGAAAGAAAATCCCCAAAAAGAAAATACTTTCATCATCATTCAACCTCACTCACACATAATCACTGTTTTTGCAAAGGTGCTCAGAATACAACAGCTTAGAAGCATATACGTATAAAGATACACAACATATCCCTCCAAACTGTCAATATCCCAAACCCCTCCTTTAGAGTGCAGGCATTGTACTTCCCATTTCCAGGACTCAAGTCCAGCCATATAAAAATAGCCGGTTTCCCTGAATCCCTTCACTAAATATTACCCTTCTCACACCCCAACACATCGTCAGGTCCCAAATACCATTCGTCTCCATTCACTCCTATCGAACACGCTCATGCACGCCTGCTGGAAGTCCAAGCCCCTTGCCCACAAAACCTCCCTTACCCCTTCCTTCCAACCTTTTCGAGAACGAAATATACAAATGTAATGTCATAATTATTCAGTACAGCAGTAACTAAGCCTACTAAACTCTGGTTCATGATACCTACAAGTTGAAGTTAATGACACATAAGAAAACACTTAAGAAATTTATTAGGAAAGGTTTCAATCATGAGATCTTCATTCTTATTATAAGAGTCAACAAGGTCCCCCAACCAAAACATTTCCTAATAAGTCTTGTGTGCCTTTAACTTCACTATAATTATCTCTTAATTTCTTATCCTCACCAAGGATATTTTTTTTTTCAACAAGTCGGCCATCTCCCACTGAGGCAGGGATATACAGTATATACAAGGATATACAGTATATAGACAATGTACAATATATATATATATATGTACAATGCCTGCACTTAAAGGAGGGGTTTGGGATATTGGCAGTTTGGAGGGATATGTTGTGTATCTTTATACGTATATGCTTCTAAACTGTTGTATTCTGAGCACCTCTGCAAAAGCAGTGATAATGTGTGAGTGTGGTGAAAGTGTTGAATGATGATGAAAGTATTTTCTTTTTGGGGATTTTCTTTCTTTTTTGGGTCACCCTGCCTCGGTGGGAGACGACCAACTTGTTGAGAAAAAAAAAAAAAAAAAATTCAATGAGAGCATTTTCTCTCAGGGTATATAGAGACTTTATCTTAATCTCTATTTAGGGATTGAAATACTGACTGGTGGAGAACAAGTTACATGCAGCCTTAATGACTTGTGTAATCAATAGCCTTAAACACTTTGAGGGTCGAGACCCCTGCTCACAAACTTGCTCCCAGGGTCAAAGAATTTAAAAAAAAATAAATAAATAAATTTTTCTTATGAAATGACAGAGAATCTTTTTCTGAAGGAAATGAAACCAAAAGCATGAAATTTGATGGAAAACTTGCGGAATTACGCTCTCACGAAACTAAAGGTCTCGACTCACCTTTAGCTTCACTCTCACGAAGCTAAAGGTCTCGGCAATATTTACACATCGGCAATTTTGCCCACTTTGAGCCATATTTTGGGCCAATTTCATTGTTCCAATTGACCAAATTCATAGCTATTTAGCTAGAACTCCTTTTATTCTATCGATTGAGTACAAGAAACTCCCCATTTACCTATTTCGACTACCCAGTAAAGTGATCAGAAATTACTAATTTGGCTAATTTCACACAAAATTCAAGAAAGGCTAATTTCAAAATAAGATCCAGAATAAATAATGTAGACAATCCTGGCACTAAAATAACATTTTCTCTGTTCATTAGTCACTACTCCTGGCCCCTCTTATATTACGCTTGCTTTTCATTTTGAATTTTTATTCACACACAAAACAATAGAAGATTTACTTTTATTTACACTACTGCATAATGGTAATAATTGTATAAATAATGTCAGTGCATTTGTGAGTGCATATTAGACCAGCCAGTTGACACATATTGGACACATAATGCCTTTTGTTAACCATTGAACATCAGTAAAAATTGAACGTTTCTACTACTTTGAACTCAATTTCAAGCTACTTTTAGTCTGTAAACCATTGAAAATCATCTCTATTTCCAAAATATATCTTCCACTCTATCAAATAAGACCAAGAAACCAAGAATACAACCATAAAAACCATACAAAAATAAACTGCAAATTCTCTCTTTTATACCAAGAACACAGTTGCATTTTTTTTCCCTCATTATGCACTGCATGCTGCAGAAACTTTTTATACTGCACACACTAACCACACAGATCCATTCTCTCATATGTAGGCCTACCAGCTTTCTCCTGCAAGATTGGAAGCCGACAGAATTTTGGCGTAGTTTTACAGGACCGACCCATGCTTCAAAGCCATAATTTTATGGGACCAACTCCGAAAGAGTTAAACCCCATCGGGAGCACAATAAATAGCACAACAGCAGTACAGTGCTTTATTCCATGTTCTATAGTGTGACATTATTATTATTACAATCATAAGTAGTCACTAAACCCAAAAGGGTCATACAGGGTCATATTGTGTGATAGCCTTTCCTCCTAATCAAAGTCAGTAAATTATTGCAACTTAGACAGCCATATGTGACTGTGAAACAGGAATTAAAGTTGTGTGACCATGTATTGTACTGTCCACTCAATGGGCTCCCATTGTGTTCACAATCCAAAAGTCTTTATCACTTTTATGAATTATTGCACTTATTGGTATTATTGTATGAAAGTATAGCAGTACCAACACTCTAATATGGGTGTGAAGCTTGGGTTGCAAGTCTGCAGCGGGGAGGCGGTTGGAGGCAGTGAAAATTTCCTGTCTAAGGGCAATGTGTGGTGTAAATATTATGCAGAGAATTTAGAGTGTGGAAATTATGAGAAGGTGTGGAATAAATAAAAGTAGGTATTAGTCAGAGGGCTGAAGAGGGGTTTTTGAGGTGGTTTGGTCATTTAGAGAGAATGGATCAAAGTAGAATGACATGGAGAGCATAAAATCTGTAGGAGAAGGAAGGCGGGGTAGGGGTCGCCCTCAAAAAGGTTGGAGGGAGGGGGTAAAGGAAGTTTTGTGGGCGAGGGGCTTGGACTTCCAGCAAGCATGCGTGAGCGTGTTAGATAGGAGTGAATGGAGAGGAATGGTTTTTGGGACCTGATGAGCTGTTGGAGTGTGAGCAGGGTAATATTTAGTGAAGGGATTCCGGGAAACCAGTTATTTTTACATAGTCAGACTTGAGTACTGGAAATGGGAAGTACAATGCCTGCACTTTAAAGGAGGGGTTTGGGATATTGGCAGTTTGAAGGGATATGTTATGTATCTTTGTATATGCTTCTAAACTGTTGTATCTGAGCACTTTTGCAAAGACAGTGATTATGTATGAGTGAGGTGAAAGTGTTGAATGATGATGAAAGCATTTTCTTTTTGGGGATTTTCTTTCTTTTTTTGGTTACCCTGCCTTGGTGGGAGACGGCCGACTTGTTGAAAAAAAAAAATGGGTATTATGGTATGCTGTAATTGGTTTCTTTTTAACTAGATGACAATCTGACCTAAACAAACATAGCCTATATAATGTAACTCTAGAAAGTTGCTGAAAACAGCAAGTAAAAACTCAACTTAGGATTTAGAACAGGCTGATTGTGATCATGTATTGCAAATATAATTTAATGTATCAATACTTCAGAATTCTTGTGTAAACCTTAAATCTGTACATATTATTATTAGTAGGTGTAATGTACAGTATTATTTTGAATAAACACTGTTTTGTTGCATTTCACAAGAGGTACACAAACATTCCCTGACTAGCAATATGCTGGATGCTGACCTTGTTATGTTACATGCAAACATTCTATTGACCAGAAACATGAATCACAAAACCATAATGACATGATTGCAAACAAACCATACCACGGGTGGGGTTTGAGCTCGAGGTCAGAGAGTCTCAAAACTCCAGACCGTCGCATTAGTCACTGGGCTAACGCGACGTTCTGAAGTTTTGAGACTCTGACCGCGGGTTCAAACCCCACCCATGGTATGGTTCTATTGACCAGATGTTAAAAATTAATAATCCCTTACATACCTTTCATAAGAATCACATGATCAATTCCAACTGCTGCAACTGTACGCAGAATCCCACCAATGTTCCCGGGTTCTCGTATTTCATCAAGGATTACAGTTAATGGAAGATTCAGTGAAGTATGCAGAGAATCTGGTCGCTTAAAAACACCTGCAAAATTCAGTAGATAATTAATACAAGCATTTATATATTTATATGATATTAGCAGTTTGGAGGGATATGTTTGTATCTTTATACGTATATGCTTCTAAACTGTTGTGTTCTGAGCACCTCTGCAAAAACAGTGATTATGTGTGAGTGAGGTGAAAGTGTTGAATGATGATGAAAGTATTTTCTTCGGGATTTTCTTTCTTTTTGGGTCACCCTGCCTCAGTGGGAGACGGCAGACTTGTTAAAAAAAAAATTATATGTTTTGACACCCTTCTTACAAAAAAATATATCTAGAGTATCGAGTCATGATATTCCATCTGGAATATACCATATATCAATACTGCTCCCCACAACCACAACATCCCATTCCAGCTTCCAGGTACTATATTTCCCAACTTCCCAAACTCAAGTTAAGCTGTAGTGACTGGCAAGTAGCAGACAAATAAGGAACCTTGAAACATACAGCAGTGAGCCTTTTCAATGTGTTTTACTCTTAAAAATGACTTCATCCAGTCTATACAGAAACTACACACAACTTCATATACTGCATATAGTGGCCCAAGTGAGCTTGGTCAGGTGGGGGCCAAGACAGGCTGACTAGTGAAAAGGTTGAAGAGCACTGCCATAGGACCCCCGTATCCACGAGGGACATGTTCCAAGGCATGCCACGAATAACGAAAACTGCAGATAGCAACGAACCCTTTGTAAGTAGTTTTTTGTTTGCATACATATCTATGATGTTGGGTTTTAGAGGGGTGTAGAGATGGAGGCTGGAAGCAACAAGGTGGTGTGATGGTGATCATGTGGATGGCAGTGTTGGTGGTCCAGTGTAGGTGGTAGTGTGGATGATGGGTGAGTCTGTGAGTGTGCAGTTGGTATGGGGAATAATTAGGGTGGCTGGTGGCTACATGACTAGGAATATAGATAGGCTATAGAGGGTGTGTGGGCTGTAAAAACATGGGCAAGGTGTGGGTGTGGGGCTGTGGGAGTGGGGGGGGGGGGCAGTGAGGGCTAGAAGCTGCGGGTCAGTAGTCACGAGAAATCATACTGTCCTGAGCTGTTTGGGGATTAGTGTGGAGGGTTATAAAGCACCATGACTTGCTTCTGCAGTTTTAAAATCTGAGGTTATGGTGTTGAAGGAGGTGGTTCTACTTCTCCAGGGGGAAAATAAGAGGATGAAAATTCACCTTAATGGGTTTGGGAGTGTGTGTGAGATGGTTGGAGTTAGTGAGGAAAAAAAGGGCTACTAGCAGTGAGGAGTGGGCTGGCATCCACTACAAGTGGCAAGTGGTCCCCAGTAATGGGAGGAACATCAAAATAAGGAAACTTAAGAGAGATTTGAAGATAGGAAATCACTTCTTTGTTCTCCAGGATAAGTGTACCTCAGTGGTCAGTGAAGTTAAAGGTACTAACTCTCCTGCTAATAAAGGTAAGAACATTCTTGTGGTTGGTGACTCACCCAGAAGATATATGGACTGTTCTATCTGTAACAGAGATAGGAAGGTGAGACAGAGGTTTTGTTTCCCTGAAGCTGGTGTTGATAAATGTCAGGTAATGGGAATTAGCCCATTATCCGATTCAGTGCTGGTGGAAATGATATTGGAAAGGGCAGGAAGCTGGAGCTGCTGGATAGGTATAGGTCAGCTATAGATTTAATTAAGTCTAAGGGAGAGGTCCCGATCATATGTACCATCTTGCCTAGAAGGGGAGTAGGCAGCAAATGGATGTCTAGGGCAATCGGTGTAAATTGCAGGGTAGACAGGTACTGCAAGGAACTTGCAATCTCATTCATTGTCAACTGTGACAACTTCCATGGTAAACGTGATATGTAAGGGATGGGAGTATATCTCTCTGGGTCAGGAATTGTAGCATTGGCCAACTCAACTGAAGGAGGGGGCCATTGCTGACTTGTGTAGGACTTTAAATTGACAGAAGATAGAGGCATGGGTGTGCGTAGGAAACAATAGTGGAGTCATAAGGGGGGGCATGGGGTGGCCACCCCAGGTGATCCCATTTAAGAGGCGACACCATAGAGCCTCTAAAGAAGGTGACACTAATGCTCAAAACAGTGCTGCACCAACATAAGAAAAGAATCCTTCATTTTCATATAGCCTATTACACATTAACAATGTACAAATAGGCCTATATAGGGAAATCATTGAGTTTGATGATGTGACATGATTTTGCAGAATTGAAGGCAAGGAAATGTAAGATCAGATTCATTGAGATGTTACCTGTACTCAAGGTCAAATCAGAACTAGTGTTTCTCTGATATTGCAATGTTTTTCTTTACTTTTCAAGTTTTTTTTTTCTGGTATTGTTGAAGATGAATAAGTATAGGATCTGTTGCCTGTTCTCAAAGTGGTATTTGAGTTTATGTTTCCTCAATATTACTACAATTATTTATTTTATCATTAATAAAGTTGAAAAGTATTCTCCTGTTCAGTTTATGGCCCTTAAACATTCTCAGTGTTAAACATTAGTTACTAGGCATGCAGTACTGACATAACTGGAGTTTACTCCCCCCATCCCCCTGCCCTTGGATTTCATGGGAGTGACACCAAAGATTCCACCCCGGGTGATACCAACCCTAGCAACGCCTCTGGGAAACAAATAGGTTACAGCACGAGGGTTGAAAACAGCAGATATTACCAGGATACCTCAGGAATATGTTTTAAAAACATTATTCATCATAAAGTTACAAATAAAGACAATGGAACTGGTCAGCAAATGGCAGTGAGCAACTAGCTCCCTTAAAGTTTATTATACTAATAGAAGGAGTGGGTCTGATGCAGTGCTCCATCATTCTTAAGTGGATGTGACTTGGACCTGATTGACTTTGGCCAGTAGCTTAGGCCAGTAGGTGACTTGGACTTGCCTAGCATAGGCCACTAGGCCTGCTGCAGTGCTCCTTCTTTATGTTCTCATGAGTAAAGTGTGTGGCCATGTGGGCTTGAAGCCATGGGGGAGTGGTGAGTGAAGGCATGAGTAAGGTGTGGGGTCATGTGGGCTTGAAGCTGTGGGGAAGTGGTACGGGTGAAAGGTGTGCTTGTCAGAGGCCTGGTATGGGTGGTAATTGGATGATGGGTGACTGGGTGGGCACTTATGTAGCTGGTGGTAATGAGTGTGGTGGGTAACTAAGTGATTAGGTATGTGGACAGTATGTTAGGGTGAAAGGTCAGGTCAGCTAAGGAGTGCAGGGTGAGGTCATAGGGAATATGTGACCATAAGGGAATGATGGTTATGGGGAAATTATTTAGATGTAAGCATGTAGCCATGGGGGAAATTGTATGGGCAGACTGTGTGGGGTTAGGTTATTGGCTGGGATGGTGTGAGTGAAGGCACGTGGCTGTGGGTAAAATTATAAAGGCAGGAGGTATGGGTGGGAGAGGCAGGAATGAGTTAGAAGCATGGTATGGGTGAAGGTATGTGGCCATGGGGGGATTTATAGGGGCAGATTGTAAAGGTGGGGGTTGTGGGCAGGGGGGTTGTTGCTGGGTGACAGCAAGTGTATGGCCATTGGGGAGGGGTTGCAGCACTGGACACATATCAGAAGTGTTTTGAACTGTTTCAAGCACTGATGCCAGTGATGTGCCTCATCTCTCCATTGTGGGATAAGATCCTCCCACTTAGTAACATATCAAATGATTTTAAAATAGCATTAATAATAATAATAATAGTAATAATAATAATAATAATAATAATAATAATAATAATAATAATAATCTAGGTAGTAGGTTGGTAGACAGCAACCGCCCAGGGAGGTACTACCGTCCTGCCAAGTGAGTGTAAAACGAAAGCCTGTAATTGTTTTACATGATGGTAGGATTGCTGGTGTCTTTTGTCTGTCTCATAAATATGCAAGATTACAGGTAAGTCTTGCTACTTCTACTTACACTTAGGTCACACTAAACATACATGTACAAGCATATATATACACACCCCTCTGGGTTTTCTTCTATTTTCTTTCTAATTCTTGTTCTTGTTTATTTCCTCTTATCTCCATGGGGAAGTGGAACAGAATTCTTCCTCTGTAAGCCATGCGTGTTGTAAGAGGCGACTAAAATGCCGGGAGCAAGGGGCTAGTAACCCCTTCTCCTGTATATATTACTAAATTTAAAAGGAGAAACTTCAGTTTTTTCTTTTGGGCCACCCCACCTCAGTGGGATACGGCTGGTACGTTGAAAGAAGAAAGAAGAATAATAATAATAATAATAATAATAAGTAAATGCTAGGGTGTTGGGGAGAGGGGTGGGATTAAATTATAAGGAATCAAATACAGAATGGGAGCTGTCACAGTTACTTTTTGCTGATGATACTGTGCTTTTGGGAGATTCTAAAGAAAAGTTGCAAAGGTTAGTGGACGAGTTTGGGAGGGTGTGTAAAGGAAGTTGAAAGTGAATATAAATAAGAATAAGCTGGTAAGGGTATCAAATGAGTTAGGTAAAGAAAAACTGGATAACACATTGGAGGGAGTGAGTATGCAAGAAGTGAATGTGGTGCATTGAGGTGTCTGTGGAGACAAAACGTTATCCATGGAGGCAAAGAAGGGAATGTATGAAAGTACAGTGGTACCAACATTATTATGTGGGTGTGAAGCATGGGTTGTGAATGCTGCAGCAAGGTGGAGACTGGAGGCAGTGGAGATGTTGTGTCTAAGGGCAATGTGTGATGTAAATATTATGCAGAGAATTCATAGTGTGGAAATTAGGAGGAGGTGTGGAGTTACAAAAGTATTATTCAGAGGGCTGAAGAGGGGTTATAGAGGTGGTTTGGTCATTTAGAGAGGCTGGAGCAAAATAGAATGACTTGGAAAATGCCCCCACTATGCTCACTATGCTCAGATGCCCATAAGAGAGCTATGACCATGACTGAGAACCCACACGAATGTACATGAAGCATATGGGACTCTCATCTAATAAGATCTACTGAAGTACAGAAGGTTAGGTTCTGTGCTACTGCTGTAAAGCAAATATCACTGTAAAGTGAATCACAGCCCTTTTTTCACTTTCAAATGCATATAAAAGCCTGATACAATGTTTACACTATCATATATTAACTGAGCAGTATAGCTAGGCCTAAAAAATGCATATACGTACAGTATACACATAAGTTCTTTCAACAAACCAATTGTATCCCACTGAAGCAGGGTGGCCCAAAAAGAAAAACAAGTTTCTTTTTTTAACTTTATTAATGTATACAGGAGAAGGGGTTACTAGCCTTTTGCTCCCAGCATGTTAGTCACCTCTTATGACATGCATGGCTTATGGAGGAAGAATTCTGTTCCACTTTCTCATGGAGAAAAGAGAAAATAAACAAGAACAAGAACTATTAAGAAAACAGAAAAAAAAGACAGAGGAGTGTGTATATATATGTTTGTACATGCATGCGTAGTGTGACCTAAGTGTAGGCAGAAGTAGCAAGATGTACCTGAAATGTTGAATGGTTACGAGACAGAAAAAAGATACCAGTAATCCTACCATCATGTAAAATAATTACAGGCTTCTGTTTTACACTCACCTGGGCAGTTGCTGTCTACCAACCTACTACCTAGAGCACACATTAGTTTTTTTTTTTTCAACAAACCAGCCGTATCCCACCAATACAGGTAATTTATACAGGAGAAGGGGCTACTAGCCCCTTGTTCACGGCATTTTAGTCATCTCTTACAACACGCATGGCTTACAGAGGAAGAATTCTGTTCCACTTCCCCATGGAGATAAGAGGAAATAAACAAGAACAAGAACTATAAAGAAAATAGAAGAAAACCCAGAGGGGTGTGTATATATATGCTTGTACATGTATGTGTAGTGTGACCTAAGTGTAAGTAGAAGTAGCAAGACGTACCTGAAATCTTGCATGTTTATGAGACAGAAAAAAGGACACCAGCAAAATCCTACTGTCATGTAAAACAAATACAGGCTTTAGTTTTACACTCACTTGGCAGGACGGTAGTACCTCCCTGGGTGGTTGCTGTCTACCAACCTACTACCTAGAGCACACATTAGTTACCTTAAAATATTTTCCTTCTAAGTTTATAGCAAGAGGTGAATATTTTTATTGTATGAGCTCTTGAATAAATGAAGAATGAGTATAATTGAAAACTGTTGTACTATTTGCGAAATGCTGTAAAGCAAAGTACTGTAAATCGAGGCCTGCCTGTGCTAGCAGTTGCCATAGAGAGTAAGGTACTCAGAGGATAGTTCTATTGTTGGTGATAGCCAGACTCCAGAGCAGGAGCAAAGTGCCATCCAAAGAGCTGTATGGAGAATAAAGAACACAGATCCACCTCAAGTTTAGTGAGGATGCAGGGACAGTGATCCCAAAAAGGGCAAGAAGTGTGCATTGTTCAAGAAATATCCATTGGTTGGATAGTAGCATGCAGCTGTGGAGCAAAGGCAAAGGCACATAAGCTACCAGGCCCACACCTGTGAGACACAGAGTGCTTGTAAGCAGGAAGGCCATCACCTTTGTAAGACAACAAACTATGGTGAAGATCCACAAGTCTGTACTGTGACTGAATGACATTTCTACAAACTGATAACCTATTCCTTGAAGAGAAAAATGTAAGCGTCAATGATGAATGGTCAAATGGTCCTGATGAATGGTTAAATGGTTCAAAGCATTGTACAGATCATGCAGGGCACCTCATCCTGTATGAGAAAATGGACAGTCTCACCATGTCTATGGTCTCTCATTCTGAAATTGGGTGGTGATTATATGCTGTTGAAGGCATATAATCACCTGAAAAGGTAAAACTTATACTGAACTAGGATGAACCTTGGGAGTGTATGTATAAATGAAGTAAAACATTCACCATTGCTCGATCTACAGCCATCTTTCCAGAAGGGAATGGACATCAAAATTCACGGTGCCCCATGGCCTGGTGGCAAAAGCTCTTGCTTCACACAGTGAGGGTCCGGGTGCAATTCCCGGCAAAGGGGTGGAAACATTGGACACGTTTCCTTACACCGGTTGTCTATGTTCACCCATCAGTAAAATGGGTACCTGGGTGTTATTGGACTGGTGTGGGTCGCATCCTGGGACAAAACTTACCTAATTTGCTTGAAATGCTCTGCATAACAAGCGGCTTTCTATATAGTAGTATGTCACTGATGTCAGCTAGGCCTGTACACCTTGTACATGTACTTGTAGTAATTAAAGATATATATTGCATTAAATGATCCAGCAAGCTGCAACATACCCATCCATTCACACAATGTAGACCAAGGATGGTGTAGACCACACCAAGGATGATGTACAACTTAACAATACCACTCATTTCCAGGATTAAACTTTGGCTGAGCAAACTTCCCATGATCCAACAGAATGTCACTTCTCAAAAATCACATATCACCAATTATTCTCATCCAACATGCTTACACAACTCTGCTGAATGCTTAAGCCCTTACCACTCAAAACTTTCACACTCTCCTTTCATGCTTTTCTGACTTGTGTGTTATATTTTGATAATCAAATCATTATTATTCCATCTTAAGCTCAGCTTAAATATATACAGTTGAAAGTAAAGATATTTTACAGTTAAAAGTATCTCCTGTGGCACAATACCTATAATGCCAGGGCAAGTTGTAAGTGAAGACCGCATTTGAAGATTTTTGTATGGGCTCTTGTACAGTGGCAACTCATTTAATGCATTAAGTTCCTTCAATTCCAAACCAGAGGGTGCAGATTTCAAACGGGCAATATCACAAAGTCGACTAAAGAAGATAGCTTCAGGAGTAATGCCAGCATCTAGAGCTTCCTTCACAATGCGAAAACCTTCTACCACAAAGAGCTTGTTTTCATCTCTGAACTTCCTGGAGTTAATGTTATTAAGCATACTCCTGCAATTAAACAAATTCATTAGGAAGCAAAATATATAAAGAATAATATAGCAAAGTGTGGTGTAAACATTATGAAGAGAATTTGTAGTGTGGAAACTAGGAGGAGGAGGTGTGGTATTACTAAAAGTATTATTCAGAGGGCTGAGGAGGGGTTGTTGAGGTGGTTTGGTCATTTAGAGAGGATGGAGCAAAACAGGATGACACGGAGGGTTTATAAATCTATAGTGGAGGGATGGAAGGATAGGGGATCATTCTAGGAAAGGATGGAGGGAGGGGGGTTGTATGCAAGGTGCTTGGACATACAGCAGTCATGTGTGTGCATGTTAGATAGGAGTGAATGGAGACAAATGATTTCTGGGACTTGGCAAACTGTTGGAGTGTGAGCAGGATAATATTTTAGGAAGGAAGTCAGGGAAGCCAGTTACTCAGACTTAAGTCCTGGAGGTGGGAAGTACAATGTCCACATTTAAAGGAAGAGTTTGGGATATCTGCTGTTTAAGAGTGACTTCTCAACTGCCATACCTGCGCGCCTCTACAAAGACAGTGATAGTGTGAATGATGGCAAAAAGTATTTCTTTTTTGGGTCACCCTGCCAAAAATGGAAAAAAAAACTAAGTTTCCACACTATTGATCATGTTCTCTGAATAAAAATCACTCCTAATACATCATAAGGTAGAAATGTCTTTATCAGAGCTTATGAAAATTTAGTGCAGAAAACTAGAAAATTTCTGAAAAATTAAAAGAAATTGTTTTAAAATTTAAAGACAGTAGAGCACAAAAACTATTTTCCAATAAACAGAGAAAAAAGAAAAAAACAAGGTATTAAAAATTCACAGAGCACTGGGATCAAAGGTCACTGAGAGTTCCATGAAGTAAAAAGATGCAGAACTGGATACATGCTGACAACTCTCACAAGCCCACACAATAAAACAATAAATATTTTCATAAGTAAAAATATATCACATTCACTAAAAACCCTGCCAACTAGGACACATTAACGTGAAGACATAAAATAAACTGCAAATTTAACAGATACTCTAAAGAGGAAAGGCAATGCATTATCACTAATGGTTTCCTTGCAGCATTAAAAATATTTGTCAATTAATTACATACAGTATGTAGTATATTCTCTATGGGGAAGTGGAACAGAATTCTTCCTCCGTAAGTTACGTCTGTCGTAAGAGGCGACTAAAATGCCCGGTGTGATTGACCAGTAGCCCTTTCATCTATATACGTTACTAAATTTAACAAGAGAAACTTTTGTTTTTCTTTTTAGGTCACCCTGCCTTGGTGGGATATGGCCAGTTTGTTGAAAAAAAAAATGTAGTATACATATGTACAATAAAATATTTTTACAAAAGAAAAATCTCTTTCCTAGAATGCTTTTTGGTAACTAATCCAGTGTATATAAGGAATACACTATCATAAATTGAAATTTTTTTTCTTACCTTATGAAGTTCCTAGCATCTTTTAAATGTGTGAACTGAATTTCATTCACTAAAACTTGTGAGATATCTGAAGAACTATTACAAACTTCATAATCTGGCAATTTCTTCTCTGGCCTCGATTCTGCAAAGAAACATGTCCTCAGACTTTGCAAAATGGTCATAAAATTAAAGCATAATTTTTTAACCGATAATATTGTACAATAAATCAAGAAAAACAGTTAAGCACAAATACTAAATAAAAAAAAAAAAAAAAAAAAAAAAGGATCAGTACAGTGGACCCCGCATAACGATATTATTTCAATCCAGAAGTCTGTTTGGGTGCCATTATAGACCGATTTTGTTCCCATAAGTAATATTGTGAATTAGATTAGTCCGTTTCAGACCCCTAAAAATACACCTACAAAAGCATTTACAAAAATACGCTTACATAATTGGTCGAGTTGGGAGCTGATCGTTATGCGGGGGTCCACTGTATATTCTTGTTTGGAATGAAGTATTTTATTTTCACAATGCTACAAATGGCATAATCTTGTCACCCAAGTGATAGACAACAGGTTACATGGGCAGAAAACAGTGGAAAAAAGGTGTGCAAGAAGTAAGATTCATTTCCAGAGGTTTATTAGTAATTTTCCTAATGAATGATGGGAGGGCATTGAAAAGCCAAAGACCTCTGAAACTCATTAAGTTCTTTCTTACCATACTTGTCACTCCCCTGCATTTTGTTAATGGAGGTACAGTATTTTGCATCATCTGCCAAGTTTACTCATTTTATTAATTACTTTTTTTTTAACTTTAACCCTTTCAGGGTCCGTCCCATAGATCTACGGCTTCACGTTGAGTGTCCAAACCGTAGATCTATGCCAAAATTCTAGCGTCATCAAATTTAGCGCGAAAGCGCTCATAGGCCTACATGTGAGAGAACGGGTCTGCGTGGTGGGTGGGTGCCATAAACAAAAAATCTAGGCGCCCGCATAGCATTGTGGGAACACCGGCTCAGTTACCCTTGTTCACCATGCCTCCTCGCAAAGCAGCTCTCACTCCACGGAAAATTGGGACTCTCCTCTTCCTAACTGATAGTTCTGACACTGATGGAAGTGGAAATGAAGACGAATTCTTTGGCTTTGATCAGTTAGTGGCCGAAAGGAATGACCAGGATATCGATAACAGTGCAGAAAACCCTGACGATCCTCAACCTTCTACCTCTGGTGTGGGCACTCCTCAGTCACGGTCAGTTGTAACTCAACGCAAGAGAAAACTATTATTTTCACGTGGCCAGGCCTCTGACTTCAGTAATGATGATGATAGTGACGTGGATTGTGATTTTATTGCTCTTGACGATCATTCGAGTAGTGATAGTGAGGAATCATATTCACCAGTGAAGCATCGGTATGTACGCCGCGGCATGCGCTCGGGTAGTGTACCCTATGCTGTGCCCAGGGGATGGAGTACATCCTGGAGTACATCCCAGAATACATCCTGTGGCCCTACACCAGGCTTAGATAGTGATAGTGAGGATGATGTGGCTACATTTGGCATGGATAGACCACAGGCATCAGCAGATGGTAGTAGTGGTGATGGTAGTGGCACCGCCATGCGTGACTCACTAGCTCAGGCTGGGACCCACGCTGCTGACTCCTCAGTTCAAGGACAAAGTGGAGCGTCAGCCACCAGCCCACCACAACCATAACTACCCGCACAACCAGCCTATGATGTCCAGTATCCACCAGCAAACCGTATCTGGGATTGGCAGCAAAATCCCAATTTTGTTCCCAAGCCCCACCACTTTGATGACTCTCAAAGTTGAATTCTACCTACTTGTCCCCTTGGAACCACAGCCAATGAACTGGAATTCTTTGAATTACAGTGGAACCTCAAAAATCGAACGTATCACGTATCGAACGTTTCGAAAATAAGACCATTTTTTCGGACAAACTGTGTCCCTATTACCAAACGCGCCCCTATTTTCGGACTGCCGGGTACAGGACCTGTCCGCTGGCCCGCTCTGTCCATGTCCCCACGCACCCGTGAGCAGTCTAGCTTTGTTTATGTTTGAGTGAACACTAACCTGCAATCTCATTCACACATTTTACGATTATTTAATTGTGTTTAGTGCTTGTGGGGCTGCGAAATAAGCTGCCATGGGCCCAAAGAAACTTGCTTGCGGTCCCCCTGTGGTAAAGAAAGTGAGAAACACCATAGATGTGAAGAAGGAAATAATACACAAGTATGAGATTGGAGTGAGACTTGTTGAGCTTGCCAGGATGTACAGAGGACTGTGGACAGTTATTTTGTGAGACAGAAACAGACGACTGTGGACAGTTATTTTGAGACAGAAACAGACGACTGTGGAGTTATTTTGTGACAGAAACAGACAACTGTGGAGTTATTTTGTGAGACAAACAGACGATTGTGGACAGTTATTTTGTGAGACTGGGGTCCAATGACTCTCAAGCTGGTCCTAGTGGCATTAAAATACAGAGAAGGGAAGCAACCCCAGAGAGGGCTTTGATACTGGAAGTCCTCATGGAGGGGGATTCTCCTTCCAAACAATAACCCTAATTCCCCTCTCTCCTCCTCCCTATCTTCCAGATGCCATCGCCAATCTTCAATAAAGGTAAGTAAAAATGTTATTTTATATTACTATACATAATTAAAGACTATAGCATTTGTTGTGTGTATGTAAAACTGTAATTAATCTCTATAAAATGTATTTTTTTTTTTGTGAATATCTTTGGGTTCCTGGAACGGATTAATTGTATTTCCATTATTTCTTATGGGAAATATTGCTTCGAATTCCAGACTTTTCAAATTTAGAACTAGCTCCTGGAACGGATTAAGTTCGAAATTTGAGGTTCTACTGTATATGTGAACGACATGATGGAAGGGTTAGACTCAGAAGTGTCCCTGTTCGCAGACGATGTGAAGTTAATGAGGAGAATTAAATCAGATGAGGACCGGGCAGGACTTCAAAGAGACCTGGACAGACTGGACACCTGGTCCAGCAACTGGCTTCTCGAATTTAATCCTGCCAAATGCAAAGTCATGAAGATAGGGGAAGGGCACAGAAGACCACAGAGTATAGGCTAGGTGGCCAAAGACTGCAAACCTCGCTCAAGGAGAAAGATCTTGGAGTGAGTATAACACCGAGCATGTCTCCGGAAGCACACATCAACCAGGTCACTACTGCAGCATATGGGCGCCTGGCAAACCTGAGAACAGCGTTCCGATACCTTAATAAGGAATCGTTTAAGACACTGTACACCGTGTACATCAGGCCCATACTGGAGTATGCAGCACCTGTTTGGAACCCACACTTGATAAAGCACGTCAAGAAACTAGAGAAAGTGCAAAGGTTTGCGACAAGGTTAGTTCCAGAGCTAAGGGGAATGTCTTATGAAGAAAGGTTAAGGTAAATCGGCTTGACGACACTAGAGGACAGGAGGGTCAGGGGAGACATGATAACGACATATAAAATACTGCACGGAATAGACAAGGTGGACAAAGACAGGATGTTCCAGGGAGGGGACACAGAAACAAGAGGTCACAATTGGAAGTTGAAGACACAGATGAGTCAGAGAGATATTAGGAAGTATTTCTTCAGTCATAGAGTTGTCAGGCAGTGGAATAGCCTAGAAAGTGATGTAGTGGAGGCAGGAACCATACATAGTTTTAAGACGAGGTTTGATAAAGCTCATGGAGCGGGGAGAGAGAGGACCCAGTAGCAACCGGTGAAGAGGTGGGGCCAGGAGCTAAGACTCGACCCCTGCAACCACAAATAGGTGAGTACAAATAGGTGAGTACACACACACACACACACACACACACACACACACACACATATACACACCCACACCCACACACCCACACACCCACACACCCACACACCCACACACCCACACACCCACACACCCACACACCCCCTCCTCACTTAATGATGGAGTTCCGTTCCTAAGACGATGTCGTTAAATGAATTCATTGCTAAGTGAGGAGCATACTATAATGGTAGTGAATTTGTGTCAACCATCTTTGATATTGTTTTAATGTCACCTTTGCACCATTTATAACATTTCTGATGTATTTTTAAATGTTTATATAGTAGTGTACTGTACATTGAAATAAATAGAATAGAGGAAATCAGCTCTCATATACATTATTTAGGTATGAATACTGGCCAGAGAGCTCATCGTACGTTTGAGGCATTGGTAAACAAGTACGTCGCTAAGTCAGGAGAGGCTGTATATTATAGATTTTGTATATAAGTGAATTCTTAAATATAAAACCCCCACACAAGTAGTCACTTACTTTGTACAGTTTGCTGTGAAGTCAAGTCATTAGTGGCATTAACATCTTGCCTCAGCTTATGTTTTGTGTTAGTGTAAGTATTGCTCCTGCTTCTAGAAACCATGTTTTCATATTGCTTGAGTGTTTGTTCAGCTTGGTCCACGGTGCTGAGGTGTACTCTCACCGGCTGCCTTGCAAATTTACGATAATGTCTTGTGGTCTTGGGCACACAAGTTTTTACTACTGAAAGGAAACACGTGCGAAACCTAAACATGCTTTATCAGGGGTGATGTTAAGGTGGTTTCTTGAAGTAAATATATCTCTTCGGAGAATTTTTTCCGCCTTGTGATAGCACCGTATGACCCTCGTGGGCTTAGCGCTTACTTCTGACTGTAACAATAACAATAATCTTCCTCCTTGTTCCTGCAGGTTGCTGGTTCCTTCCTTCTCAGATGGCTGAAATAATTATGGAGAAACATTAAATCTTTAAGGAATATAACACCTAGGGAATGGGAGGTAATCAGGTTTGACCCAAGGAAGGGGTAGCTCCAATTCTTTGGGCTACCCAGGACCCCAATGGTAATAAGTCAGAGTGATTGACTTTCCTGGGTTATCCTAGATAATTTACACACAAGGCACTATGAATGATAATTGTAGTCATATAAAAGTGTGTAACTGTACTTATGTGTACCCGTACCTTAATAAAACTTACATACTGGTGTCCCATGGCCTAGTAGGCAACACTCTCGCCTCACACACAGTGTCCTTGGTTTGATCCCCGGCAAGGGTGGAAACATTGGGCATTTCCCTACACCTGTTATCCCGTTCACCTAGCAAGCAAGTAGGTACCTGGATGTTAGCTGACTGATCCACCATGAGGCCTGGTCACAGACCGGGCCGCGGGGGCGTTGACCCCCGGAACCCTCTCAAGGTATACCCCAGGTTGCATCCTGGGGGACAAGACTAAGGACCCCAATGGAAATAAGACAGACAGTCCCTCAATGATGCACTGCCTTTCTTGGGTTATCCTGGGTGGCTAACCCTCCAGGGTTAAAAATCCGAATAAAACCTTATACCAGCATCAAGGAAACTACTTTGAAGAGGAAATAATAAGTCTAGCAAAATTATTAAGGTCTGCTGACTGCTGGTAGATCATTTTATCAGTAATTCACCTCTACACTATCACGAATATTATTACTTCTAAAATAAGGGATTAACATACAACTCTCACCAGAAATACACTGAGAAACAACACGCTGATATAAAAGTGTTTATACTGAAAATAAATCATATTCTTTGATTTCTGGGGATATACTGGGTTAAATTACTACATGAAACAGCTGTTAAAAGTTTGAAATTATGAATGAGGCCTAAAAATTACTTTGTTGTTGGGTTTATCAGAGCCACATCTAAAAAAAAATTATTGGTACACTTACTGTGTTGTTGTTGTTGTTGAGGGTTGATAAAGGGTCACCAAAGACCAGGTTTTACTGAGCCGTGTCCCTGGACCACCAGGAAAAATATATTGACCCAAAATGATAATTTATAATATAATGAAATACAAAACATTTTTTTATTCCTTTATGCGGCACAAAATAATGTAATTTACATGCAATAAAATAATGGTAGACACAAAAGAAAGTCACTAACTATGCTATGTATTTTGGGCAAATTAACGCAAATGCTTAAGTTTATTCAGGTACACCTACATACATTTACATATACATATATGTAGATTACCAGTACTTGTACTTCATCACAATACATCCATTGAGAGCCTTTAAAAACAAAATAAAACCCTAAAGAATGATTTTGGCTGTCCAATAACCACCAGAATAATTAATATGAGGAAAATGATGCTGATAGAAGACATGAAATCAGAGTCATGATATGACTGAAGCTGCTGCCTGGTGATCAAAACAATATTGTGTAGATAATTACTAGAATATATAATTCATGGGACAGATGAATCAAGTTGGATTTAAATAACAGCTTCATACATAAATGTTGGGACTACAGAGAGTAGTCGTCAACAGAGTAAAGTCCGAGGCAGCTACGGTGAAAAGCTCTGTTCCAAAAGGCCCCTCAAGGAAGGTTCCTTGATGTTGGTGAGGGGCTCTTGATTTAGGGAATTGGATCTGTGCTCCAGTTCCCCGAATTAAGCCTGAATGCCTTCCACATCCCCCCCCCCAGGCGCTGTATAATCCTCCAGGTTTAGCGCTTCCCCCTTGATTATAATAATAATAATGTTCCACAAGGCACAGTACTCGCTCCCATCTTGTTCCTCATCCTCATATCTGACATAGACAAGGATGTCAGCCACAGCACCGTGTCTTCCTTTGCAGATGACACCCGAATCTGCATGACAGTGTCTTCCATTGCAGACACTGCAAGGCTCCAGGCGGACATCAACCAAATCTTTCAGTGGGCTGCAGAAAACAATATGAAGTTCAACGATGAGAAATTTCAATTACTCAGATATGGTAAACACGAGGAAATTAAATCGTCATCAGAGTACAAAACAAATTCTGGCCACAAAATAGAGCGAAACACCAACGTCAAAGACCTGGGAGTGATCATGTCGGAGGATCTCACCTTCAAGGACCATAACATTGTATCAATCGCATCTGCTAGAAAAATGACAGGATGGATAATGAGAACCTTCAAAACTAGGGAGGCCAAGCCCATGATGACACTCTTCAGGTCACTTGTTCTATCTAGGCTGGAATATTGCTGCACACTAACAGCACCTTTCAAGGCAGGTGAAATTGCTGACCTAGAAAATGTACAGAGAACCTTCACGGCGCGCATAACGGAGATAAAACACCTCAATTACTGGGAGCGCTTGAGGTTCCTAAACCTGTATTCCCTGGAATGCAGGCAGGAGAGATACATGATTATATACACCTGGAAAATCCTAGAGGGACTAGTACCGAACTTGCACACGAAAATCACTCACTACGAAAGCAAAAGACTTGGCAGACGATGCACCATCCCCCCAATGAAAAGCAGGGGTGTCACTAGCACGTTAAGAGACCATACAATAAGTGTCAGGGGCCCGAGACTGTTCAACTGCCTCCCAGCATACATAAGGGGGATTACCAACAGACCCCTGGCAGTCTTCAAGCTGGCACTGGACAAGCACCTAAAGTCGGTTCCTGACCAGCCGGGCTGTGGCTCGTATGTTGGTTTGCGTGCAGCCAGCAGCAACAGCCTGGTTGATCAGGCTCTGATCCACCAGGAGGCCTGGTCACAGACCGGGCCGCGGGGGCGTTGACCCCCGGAACTCTCTCCAGGTAAACTCCAGGTAAACTACATCACCTGTATCATGCTAGGAAGCAACAGATTTCCCACCATCCTGGCAGATAACAGCTTTTAATAATGTATTTATTTCTACAAGTACATGTATAAGGAATAGGTCTAGCTGACACCAGTGGCATAAAGTTATATAGTAAGCTGCTTGCTATGCAGAGCATTTCGGGTAAATTAGGTCAGGATGTGACCCACACCAGTCGACTAACACCCAGGTACCCATTTTACATTGATGGGTGAACATGGCCAGCAGGTGTCTTATAGAAACACGTCCTAATGTTATCCAGTCATACCAGGGATTCGTGTGTGAGCTGAGTCCACCAGCGACGGGACACCCTGTGTCAACCTTTGTCACTTTGTCCATTTATCCTCCTAAGAAACTCATAATGCACAATCCTTGATTTCGACCGCTTTCTGAACTCAGCACTCAGGAACAAATACATGACCTGTAAGAAAAATCAATATCACACAGGCTGTCTATGCTGGTGGCTCCCCTCTGAGAGTAGGAGGACTGAAGGTACTACTATTGTAAACTAGACTGATAACAAAAATGGTTCTATATGACCATAATATTTAAAGGGGTGGACCGGTAAGCCAGCAGAAGGCCTAGGTCAGATGACCAAAAGCTCCTAAGGCGGGTCATAATCTGACTAAGACCCACGTCAGGAAACATGTGTCCTGTTTCCTGACGAACCTTACCTAACCTAACCTAACTAGACTGATGGTAATACAAATCAGAGTTGTATTAGAATTAATAACTGAACTTCCATCTTTCTGACCTGTCATAAGTCTTGTTTTTAAGATTGAAAGACCCCAATGGAGATAAGACAGACATTCCTCGATGACGCACTGGTAGTAATCCTACCCCGGGTTAAAAATCTCATCACCTAGGCCTCTGGGAGCATGGTTAAGTTGATGACTGAGCTAAATTGGCCTTAAACAAAGACAGTGTGGAGCATAATTTGGATTTCTCACAAGTTTAAATAATAATGTCAGTGTAGAAAATTGCATTTACTTGGATGCATCATTATATACATAACAGTAAATGAACATAGATAATTATTATTTATCAGTTAGACAAGTAGGAATTTGGGACACCTAGGTCGCACCCATATCCAACACATAACCAAAAAGTATCCAAAACAGTTGGGATCCTCTCCAAGATACGATACTACGTGCCGCAAAATGCCCTTCTCACACCATACCACTCACTTATTTATCCATACCTCACCTATGCTATTTGTGCTTGGGGATCAACTGCAGCAACACACCTAAAGCCAATAATAACCCAACAAAAAGCTGCAGTAAGAATAATCACTAAATCCCATCCCTGGCAACACACCCCCCCCACTCTTCATAGATCTAAATTTACTCCCTGTTCAGTACATCCACACTTACTACTGTGCAATCTACATCTACAGGACCTTAAACTCCAATATCAACCTTGACCTAAAATGCTTTCTTGATAGTTGTGACAGAACCCACAGGCATAACACCAGACACAAACATCTCTATGACATTCCCCGTGTCCGACTAAACCTTTACAAAAATTCAATGTATGTCAAAGGCCCTAAAATCTGGAACACCCTACCTGAGAACTCTAGAACTGCAGACACATTCATCACCTTCAAAACTACCATTAGAAAACATCTTATCTCCCTGATAAACCCCATCAACTAACTACTACACGAATACCACCTGGTGGTTCACACTTACACTCACTCACCCATTTGACCATAAACAGAAATATTAATCTCAATCTTAAAATAATGAATCCTATGATACTCCAATACTGAAACTATGTACTGTGCCAAAACAAAAGCATTCACATTGCTAAACTCACAAACTAGTATTTAGTCACTTAGCCATAATACCAACTTACCTCATAATTTGTAATATTTTAAAATAAAGAATTAAACTAAGTCTGCCCGAAATGCCTAGCCATGCTAGGCGTTCTAGTGGTACACTCTGTAATCATTATTTAACTACATGCAAACCACACAACAACCAAATTCTGTAAATTCAACATTGTAATCTTTATAGAGAATAAACTTTGAATTTGAATTGAATTTGAGAAAAACTGTACTTCTGCAACAACAAAATATAATGACTAGTACATCTAATAACTGCTTCTACAGAGATGGTGATGTCTTGCATATGTCAAGAGAAAAGTTATAACTACAGGCCACATATTTAAACTCACCATGGAAATATAAACACAAATGCAGTATAATGTGATCCTTTACTGACAACGTTTCACCCACACAGTGGGCTTTTTCAAGTCACACACGGATCTACCTGGGGTTGGAAGGTACGAGAGTATTTATAGTCATGTTCAGAATGTTGAGGTCAGGTGGAGAATGCTGCATCTGATGATCTACCGGGTGGGGTTATAGAGTCTTGGGTAGCTTGGCAGGGGTATTGGACAAGTTGTAGACCTTCTGCAGTGTTCTATGTTCTTATTTGGGATAGCGATGAAGAAGTTTCTTGGCGAGTGTTCAGCTATGTTATAGAAGCCATTGTTCTGGTTATGAGATAAGCGATGATTCCAGGATTCTTCTGTATTGAGTGTTGTCTTCTGTGGCTATAAATCTTGAGTTTTGTAGTTATTAAATGGTTGTGTGAATTGCCCCGTTAAAAAAAAAGGGGAAGGGGTTTTTAAAAAAATTTTTTTAAAAATTTTTTCCCTGGGGGTTTTTTGGAAATTTTTGGGGGCCCCCAAAAAACCCCAAAAACCCCCTTTTTTTTTTTTAAAAAAAAATTTTTTTTTTTCCAAAACCCCCCTTTTTTCCATTTTAAAAATCCCCCCGGCCCAAAAAGGGGTTTTAACCCCAAAAAAAGGGAAAAACCCCTTTTTTTTTGGGGGAAAAAAAACCGGGAAAAAAAAAAACCCCCCAAAAAAAAAAATTTGGAAAATTTTTAAAAATTTTAAAAAAAAAGGGGCCCCCCCGGGTTTCAAAAAAAAAAAATTTCCGGGGGGAAAACCCCAAAAAAAAAAAAAAAAAAAAAAAACCAAAATTTTTTAAAGGGGGGGTTTTTTTTGGGGGGAAAAAAATTTTTTTTAAAAAAATTTTGGGGGAAAATTTTTGGGGGGGAAAAAAAAGAAAAAAATTTTTTTTTTGGGGGTTTTTAAAAAAGGAAACCCTTTTAAAAAGGGGGAAAAAATTTTTTTGGGGGGTTTTTTTTTTCCAATTTTGGGGGGTTTTTTTTAAAAGGGGTCAGGGAAAACCCGGGGGGTTTTTTGGGGGTTTAATTTTTGGATTGGGTTTTGGGGGTTTAAAATTTTTTTTTTTTTAAAAAAGGGGGGTTTTTTTTTTTTTTTTTTTGGGAAAAAAGGTTTTTTTTAAAAATTTTTTTTTCCCCTTTTTTTTTCCCCCCCAAAAAATTTTTTGGGGGGGAAATTTTGGGGCCCCTTTTAAAATTTTTTTTTTTCGGGGTTTTGGGGGGGGTTTTTTTCCCCTTTTTTTTTTTTGGGAAAAAAAATTTTCCCCCCCTTTTGGGGGGTTTTTTTTTGGGGGTTTGGGTTTTGGGGGGGTTTTTTTTTTCTTTTGGGGAAAAAGGGGGGTTTTTTTCGGGGTTTGGGGGGGAAAATTTTTTTGGGTTTTTCGGTTTTTAAATTTTTTTTTTTCCCCCCCCTTTTTAAATTTAAAAAAAATTTTTTTTAAAATTTTGGAACCCCCCCCAAAAAATTTCCCCGGGGTTTTTCCCCCCCCAAAAAAAGGGTTTCCCCCCCTTTTTTTTTTGGGGGGTTTTTGGGGTTTTTTTTTTTGGGGGCCCCAAAAAAAGGGGGTGGGGGGGGGAAAAAAAAAAAAAGGGGTTTTGGTTTTTTTTTTTTAAAAAAAAAAAAGGGGGGTTGTTTTTTTTAAAAAAAAATTTAAAAATTTTTTGGGGGGGGGGAAATTTTTTTCCCCCCCTTTTTCCCTTTAAAAAAAAAAGGGGAAAGGGGGGAAAAAAAAAAAAGGGGGGTTTTTCCCAAGGAAAAAGGGAAACAAAAAAAAAAAAAACCCGGAAAAACCCCCAAAAAATTTAATTTTCCAAAAAAATTTTAAAAATTTTTTAAAAAAAAACCCCCTTTTTTAAAAAAATTTTTTTAAAAAGGAAAAAAAAAAAACCCCCCCCAAAAATTTTTACCCCCAAAAAAAGGGGGGGGTTTGGGGGGGGGGAAAAACCCCCCCCCCCCCCTTTTTTTAAAAAAAAACCCCCCCGGGAATTTTTTTTCCCAAAATTTTCCCCCCCCCCCCCAAAAAAAAAAATTTTTTTTTTTCCCCCGGGGGGGGGGCCCCTTCCAAAAAAAAATTTTGCCCTTAACCCCCCAAAAAAAACCCCCCCCCTTTTTTGGGCTTTTTTTTTTTCCCCCCCCCCTTTTTAAAGGGGCCCCCAGTCCCCCCCTTTAATAAAAAAAAAAAATTTTTTTCCCCCTTTTTCCCCCGGGCCGGCTCCCCCTTTGGCCCCTTTTTCCTAAAAAAATTTTTTTGGGGGCCCCCCAAGAAACCCCCCCCTTTTTTTTTTAAAAAAAAAATTTTTTTTTTTCCCGCAAACTAAAACCCCGAACATCGTTTTAAAGTCCTATGGAAAACCCACCCCAAACCCAAAAAGAACTTTTCCCTTCTACTCTCACCAAACAAACCCAAAAAAAAACGTGGTGTGATTTTTAGGCTTCTTCCTCGGCACTCGAAACTGAGCAATGATTCCCTTTAAGGGAAAAATGCACTTAAATTTAACAAGTTTTTTTCTAAACTCCACTAACCTCGTCACTTCATCAAAGGCTGCAGACGCGGGGATTAAACCCTCTTCAAACACACCCCGAGAAGACACTGCCGAAAGAGATAAAATAAATTCCCCCCCCCAAACCCAAATCCATTGCCAAACATTTTTCCAACATCTTTTCCCCAAAAAAACATTTTCCCAATAAACTACCCCACAAAACCCCGACCCCTCAAGGACCTTCCCCCAGTAGGAAAACAGGACAAAACCCCATCCTCTCAGGGGTATACCCAAAACCCCTTTTAATGGGCCCGCCCAAAAAATTTTTGTGGGCGAAACATCAAAAAGACCTCCAAACACGCAATTTTCAGAACACCAATATGCAAACAGGAATGACGATACAAGGGTTTCCGTGTACAACATCGCAATTCACACAACCATTTTAAATTTCCCACAGAAACTCCCAAAATTTTTTAGCCACGAAGACAACAAATCAATACAGAAGAATCCGGGGAAACATCGCTTATCTCTAAACCAACAATTTTAACCCAAAAAATGGCTTCTATAACATACGAACCCCTCGCCCGAAAAATTCCTTTATCGCTATCCCCAAAAAGAACAAAACACGCAGAAAAGGTTTTACAACTTGTCCAATACCCCTTTCCAAACTCCCCCAAAACCCCATAACCCCCCCCGTGATCATCAAATGCAGCATTCTCCCCCCGACCCAACATTCTGAACTGGGCATAAATATCTCGTACCTTTCCCCCCCCCCGGGAGATCCGTGTGTGACCTTTAAAAAGCCCCCTGTGTGGGGAAACGTTTTTTCAATAAAGGATCACATTATACTGCAATTTTTTGGGTTTTATTTCCATGTTCGGTTTTTAAAAATTTTTACCATTTTTTTCCATTAAACCACCAAAGTAACCCGCATCACTAAAAATATTTTTATGTAAAAAAGAGAAACAACACCATTGTTTGGGGCCCAGACACACAAACCAACTGTTGTTGTTGTTAAGGGCCCCAAAAGGGGGGGCAGTATTTTTCCTGTTGGGTGCTCCCCCCAGGGGCATATCACTTCACTGTTACTGCTGGGTGCACGCAAACCAACGTAAAGAGCCCCCAGCCCGGGGGTCAGAACCGACTTTTGGGCCCTTTTCCAGTGCCAGCTTTTAAGACCCGCCAGGGTCTGTTGGTAATCCCCCTTTTTGTATCTTGGGGGCAATTGAACAGTCTCGGCCCTAAAACTTATTGTTGGTCCTTAAAGTGCTTTGTGACACCCCTTTCTTTTTAGTTCCTTTTGGACCTATTAATTAAATGAAATATACCCCACCAGGGAAAGCTGGTAAATAATAAAATTTTTTTGGACTTATATTAAAAAAAAAATAGGATTAAGTATATAAAACATTTAAAAAACAGAAGGGGGAATATAACTTAATCAAAACCCTCACCAATTTTTACTGGGGATTTAAATTGTATCATACTCAAAAACCCACTTTTATAAAAGAAAATAACAACCCGGCCCAAATTATAAAAAAACCCGACTTATCTAGGTTTTTTGAACTGTCTAATCATCGCCTGTATCTCAAGTTAGCAGGAATCACATCCAACAAATTTTTTGCGTCCTATTGAGAAAGGGGTCAACCCAATTTTAAACCCCTAGAGCACGAAAACTTCAAACAAACCCCCCAAAGAAAAACAGGGGGTCACAGCCGTTAAGAGACCATACAATGTCAGGGGCCCGAGACTGTTCAACTGCCTCCCAGCATACATAAGGGGGATTACCAACAGACCCCTGGCAGTCTTCAAGCTGGCACTGGATAAGCACCTAAAGTCGGTTCCTGACCAGCCGGGCTGTGGCTCGTACGTTGGTTTGCATGCAGCCAGCAGTAACAGCCTGGTTGATCAGGCTCTGATCCACCAGGAGGCCTGGTCACAGGCCAGGCCGCGGGGGCGTTGACCCCCGGAACTCTCTCCAGGTAAACAGTATTAATTAACGTCTTACTCCATTCAAACAAAATGGCGACATCTCTTTTTAAAAATACACTTTTATTAAATACAATATAGGGCATCTATTTACCTATAAATTACCGTATTTCCGGAAAATATACAGTATTTTCCACAGTCAAGAAAGAACTAGCAAACAAGTTATAGAGAGGAGAACAGAACAGACAGGAATTAGTGGACCCATTCATAGACATAATGAAATGTGTTAAGTGAAACATGTCTATGGAGACAGTAACAAGGCGAGTAAATTACAAAACCTTGGTAGTGCTGGTTTGTATGGAAATCCCAGTGATAAGAAATACATTGTGCGAACAGAGACATCATGTCTTAGTGTCCATGCATCACACCATTTAGAGATACCCTACAGACAATGGGAAATCACTTCACTGTTAATTAATGACAAGATGTCAGAAATCATGAAATTATATCCAGCTAATTTATACATAAAAAATAGTAAGATGTTTTTGATCCCAACAAGGTTTCAGAGGAAGGCAGGTGAACACCCAAAAGTGATTCCCGGTTTTTAGGAGGGGTTCCATGGCCCGTGCATGGGTCCTGGTCTGGTTTGGTCTGGTAGGAGATGCAACATTACCCCATTGAAAATGCAGGGGCACGCAAGAGTACACTAAGAGACATACACAATAAGCATCAGGGATCCCAAAGACAAGTTCAACTGCCTCCCATTATCACATAAGGGGGGATTACCAATAGATTCCGCTGGCTGTCTTCAGTAAGGCGTTCATAGCACCTAAAGTCAGTAGCTGATCAGGTCCAGGCTGTGGTTCATACGTACGGGATGGAGCTTTTGAATACCGGTGAAACTATCAGGGGATAAAATACGTCTCACTAGGTTTTTAGATAATCTGAAATGGAGTTTCCTTGTATGGGTGCTGCATTTACCAGGTCCTCAGCCACGGTGTTTGTGCAGTTGGGGCGACTAAGGTGGCGCGGTGGGACGGAGTCAATCTCAAAATCCCTTTACTCACCTTCGGATACAATGCCTGGAACCTGTTTCCATGGCAAGGAGGGTCAGCTAGTGTCTCTTCTAACTACTAACTGTCGGGACCCCCAGTTTCTCTTTATTGTTGTTTCAATTTTATAGTTACCTTTGGAGTTGGTTTTTGGGGTGTGGGGGGGGTCATTTCTCCCCCATTCTATCATAAGTGATGTTAAGAAGAAAGTCATAAGAAGGATAAAAGACAGCTACAGGACAACAGTGTCCGAGGACATCTATCCTGGGATACTGTTTGGCATCCTCAACCCAAATATCTACTGTCTATCCGTGAACTTCTATGAGCGTTTATTTATCTTGACAGGTCCTAAATAGCTGTGGATGTGCCCCACCTCTTGAAACACTTTTGCCAACCAGCAGCTTGGCAGTCGAGTCACCTGTGTACACTTAAGACTAAAAGCTTGAATTAAAACAGTGAGGAGGATGTTCATCACGAGTGAAGCTGTCAGGGTTGCTTCTGGAGTCCTCTCTACAGCTCAGCGCTCAACCCCCAGTGATGGCCGGCCATGGATGTATATCCACTACCTTATGGCTGCCTAAAGACATACTCTAAACAGCGACCACTCTATTATTATCAGCTAGGCGCGCTGAGACCTACACACCAGAGATCCGATCCCCCACATCGGCCATGGATAGAGGTACTGCTCAGTCTAACTCACACCTCACATATAGAGGTTATCTATTGGAGATGGGTCTAAAGTGACCGGTACTTAATGATCTGCGCAACAATGTGGGGAGTGAGAGTGAGTATATACGTAATATGTAGTATACACACTAGGATTATAACCTTGATCTAATTGTTAATTTTATATAGAGAGTCAGTTGGTTAATAACAAGTTATCTGAGGATGATATGGAGAGTGCAGTGAGAGTGGGGGAGTGCGTTAGTAAAATAAGTGAATATGTTAGGATGGGGATGTGTTTATGAGGGGTTGTGGTTTGTAAGGACAGCTGGAGAGGGTGTGATGAAAGGTTAGGTTATAGAGAGAGTGAGAGTTATGTATGTGGAGCAGCGTGAAGTTGATGGATTATGAGTGTTTCACACACACACGGTCGCAGGGGGTTTAGGTGTGTGGGGGATGAAGGATGTTAAGTTGTGTAAGTTTGGGAAGGGGGATTAAAAAGAGAAAGAGTTATAAGAATGGTGATTTTAAGTGATTAATATGTGAGAAAGATAGAATTGGAGAGGAAGTGAATAAGGATGATATGAAGATTAAGATTAGGTAGGTGTGTGGGAATGATAGGTTTAGGAATGAGGGGGGGGTTGAAAAAGGTGGGGGGAGTATGGGTTATGAGAGGGAAAAGGTATAGGTGGGTGGGAAAGAGGTTAGAGTGGTATAAAAGGAGGGATTGGGGAGGGATGAGAAAAAAGAATTGGAGGGGGAGGGAGGTGGGGGGTGGTGAAGGGATTGGGAGGTTATTGAAAGAGTTGGGGAATGTTGTGTTGTATTTTTAGATACATCATGGTTCCAAATAAAGGTTTAGGAAAAGCAACGATACAAATAATTGAGTGTTTTAGCTAAGTTATCAGACGTGAAAGTCTCTGTACATTTCTAGGTCGGCAATTTACCTGCCTGAAAGTGCTGTTAGTGGTGCAGCAATATTTCAACCTAGATAGAACAGTGACCTGAAGAGTGTCATCTGGGCTTTGGCCACCTATTTTTGAAGGTTCTCATTATCCATCCTGTCATTTTTCTAGCAGATGCGATTGATACAGTGTTATGGTCCTTGAAGGTGAGATCCTCCGACATGATCACTCCCAGGTCTTTGACGTTGGTGTTTCGCTCTATTTTGTGGCATGTGAAAATATATTCTCTTACGTCATAAATGTTCATGGTTCAAGAACCGTTACTCGCCTTCATAAAGCTGTATTAAATCTTATGCATCGTCCCTCAGCCGTGTAACACAACTGTACATAATTTTTCTGTTAGTTTAAATGTTGCCTGAAATTCCGTGCGTCGAATTTAGTTCCTCTCAAATATCCTATAAAAACTTGAATATGTAATTCACACAGTGAATTTGCACTCATACCGATAATCACTGATTATTTAACATAATCTATATTTAATAATCTACCTTATTTATAATGTAGAGATTGGTAAATAGAGTTGCGCTAACATTAGCGGTGGCGGCGTGGGTCGGCAGCGAGCGAGTGTATGACTCCGCGTCTCTCGCGGGTCAGTATTGTCGCGGTCGCTGAAGGAATGGGTTCGCTACGATGTGCTTCGCTGCTCCGTCAAGTTACAGGTCCTTGGTCTCGCTGTACTCCCTCCAGAGTGACATATTACTACTGTCATGCCTGCAAATATTCATCAAGCTCTGACAGAGACTCCTGGGTGATGAAGTCTCCCTTTAGTGACGTGGATATTCCCATCGTTTCCTTTAGCAAATATATATTTGATGCTCAAGAACAGTTTGGTGGAAGAACTGCTATGGTGAGTAGAATTAATCCTCCCCAATAGTTTCCTGAGTATTTTCTTTCAAGAAACCCATTGGAAATAAGTCACTGACAATTTTGGGTGTTATCCTAGGTAATTTATACATATATCTAAGTGCGATAATTTGTGTAGCTGTTTTTATGTGTACCTGTACGTAAATAACTTCCTTGCATATATATATATATATATATATATATATATTATATATTATATATCTATATATTAAAATATAATAATTAATTATACATATATTTATCTGTTATATTAATATAAATATATTATTATCTATATATATATGTTATATATATATATATATATATTATATATATATATATATATATATATATATATATATATATATATATCGCAGTCAGCAGGATTCGAAGCCACGTCAGGAAGACTGGCAAGGTTCGCAAGTGACGCTCTAAACCACTCGGCCACAAATGCTTCAGAACCTGGGCAACCTTGTTAATAAGCCATGTTTCTCCCAGCCCGGACACACACACTCACACACACACACACACACACACACACACACACACACACACACACACACACACACACACACACACACACACACACACACACACACACACACACACCGTGTGTACACCGTGTATGTTAGGCCCATATTGGAGTATGCGGCACCAGTGTGGAACCCACACCTAGCCAAGCACGTGAAGAAACTAGAGAAAGTGCAAAGGTTTGCAACAAGACTAGTCCCAGAGCTAAGAGGTATGTCCTACGAGGAGAGGTTAAGGGAAATCAACCTGACGACACTGGAGGACAGGAGAGATATGGGGGACATGATAACGACATACAAAATACTGAGAGGAATTGACAAGGTGGACAAAGACAGGATGTTCCAGAGATTGGACACAGTAACAAGGGGACACAGTTGGAAGCTGAAGACACAGATGAATCACAGGGATGTTAGGAAGTATTTCTTCAGCCACAGAGTAGTCAGTAAGTGGAATAGTTTGGGAAGCGATGTAGTGGAGTCAGGATCCATACATAGCTTTAAGCAGAGGTATGATAAAGCTCACGGCTCAGGGAGAGTGACCTAGTAGCGATCAGTGAAGAGGCGGGGCCAGGAGCTCGGACTCGACCCCCGCAACCTCAACTAGGTGAGTACAACTAGGTGAGTACACTCAAATACAACAGGCCTAGTGTCTAATCGACATGTGCCTAGGACAAAATGGTAACTAACTAACACACACACACACAAACACCATAGTTCAAGCTATTTCATTCTCCTGTATATTTTGACCTTACAAGAGATTTTTATATTAATGCACCACGCAGGAACTAACGGATATATACAGAGAAAGATCTTTGTATATACACGTTTGTTTCGTTTCTCCGTGGTGATTGTATATATGTATATTATGTATATATATATTCATGGATGATATACCTGGAGTTTACCTGGAGAGGGTTTTGGGGGTCAACGCCCCCGGGGTCCGGTCTGAGACCAGTTATCTTGCGCACCTCTAGCTATTCTGGGCGCACCTGTAGTTATCTTGGGCGCACTTCTAGCTATCTTACGCTCTAGCTATCTTGGTACCTGTAGTTATCTGGGCACCTGTAGCTATCTTGCGCTCTAGTTATCTTGGCACCTGTAGCTATTTTGCGCTGTAGCTATCTTGGCACCTGTAGTTATCTTGGGCACCTGTAGTTATCTTGGGTACCTGTAGCTATCTTGGGCGCACCTGTAGCTATCTTAGGCGCACCTGTAGCTATCTTGCGCTGTAGCTATCTTGGGCACCTGTAGCTATCTTGCGTTGTAACTATCCTGGCACCTGTAGTTATCTTAGGCACCTGTAGCTATCTTGGGCGCACCTGCAGCTATCTTGGGCGCACCTGCGGCTATCTTGGGCGCACCTGCATCTATCCTGGGCTCACCTGTAGCTATCTTGGGCGCACCTGTAAGTTTGTACGGACAAGGTTATATTTAGCGTTCCAGTGACAGCTGTGTAACCATTCACCGTCAAAATATTTCTAGCCATGCACGACCGTCAGTTATATTTAATTAACACTTCTAAATCGGAGAGCCTCGGCAACTCTGGAAATGATGAACAGAGTTGCAGTGTTTCACTCTACGTACAACTACATGGAATTCTGGGCAGTATGCTGTATGCATCGTATGCTGTACCTCGTGTAGCGTTAAACTCATATGGGTCAATCAGCGCAATGGAGGCTTGATCCTCCGTCCTTATGTTGTACGCAGTTCTTCAAGGTAATTTTACTTTCCATCGTTACAAAGGAGTCAAACCTGGCACCTCTTAGTAGCTTCATAAATGGTATACAGTACAAACAAGATGAAGAATTAGCCAGATGTGCTACATCTGGGTATCTTTATTTGTAGACGTTTCGCTCTCTAGTGGCTTTATCTACAATTCAAGGACATTATGTGAAGACTATTGAACCGTATATAAAAGACACGGTAATGAGTCCCTCAGCTTGAGGGACTGATTACCTCGTCTTTTGTATGTAGTTCTTTACTCTTCCTCATATGTCCTTGAATTTGTATTGACAAAGCCACTGGATGGCGAAACGTTTACAAATAAAGGTACCCAGATGTTGCACACGTGTCAAATTATTCATTTGTAGTGGTAATGGAAATAAGGGACCTAGAGATGCATTCAGCATGTTGGCGCTCTGGTGGGTTGTGGTACAGGAAGCTGGCCCACTTAAAGGTGCTCGCTGCTAAGAGTGCCATAACGACGACTTGATAACCTCCAAAATAACTCATGCTAATTTTTTTTATATAATTCTACGCCAACATGCCATGAGCGTCGTGGTTTAAAATGTTCATGTTGCATGGCAGTGCATAATAAATTTATTCTTTTTATAAAGTATAAGTAGTGTGTTGAAGGGTAGATAGTAAATGTGGTGGTGGGTAGATGTGGTGGTAGTGAAGGGAAGATGCTTGGTCATGTGAGGGCGAGAAATTAGAAATACAGGTCAGTTGATCTGTTGCTAGTCAGGACAGATAGCCAACCTTAATGCGCTTGATGTCTTTCCCAAACTAATCTTCAACTCACACAACAGATAAATTAATATTCTGCTAGCAGAGGTGGGTGTGGTAATATATATTTCCATAGAGATTTTGACCTTAAATCCGTCCAGAGACTAGCTAATTTATCGAGTGGCGTTAAACCCAGACTGTTTTATAGTCTTTTGATTTCATTAGCGGGATCGTCCTTGAGCGTGGTAGAATAAGGTTATTATATTGGTTGGTCGGAGCTTTCACTGTATTAATATTTTTGCAATGTCCACGTGTTGTGAGAACCTGTTGCCAGCCCTAGGCTGGAGTGATTTCCATGAGAAAGACACAGAGTGAAACCGCTGATGGCTGCCATATGTGTAGCGTTATAGATGTATTCTGGCTCTCAGCGATACTGAGCAGGTAAGGAACCGGAGAACACTGGCCTTGTACCTAGCAGTCAGGCCATAGATTTATCTCTGGTGTGTTGAAAACTCTGCCAAAATGACGAGTTTATTGTGTGGCGAACATCTGAGAGTTCATTACCATGGTCACTGGAGAACAACCTCAGACATTTCTTCGTCTCCCCATCAATGATAATCACCTGTTAAAGTGATGATCCTTGAGGCTGGGCCCTGAGGAAAATGAGTCAGGTAAACAAAAGGATATGGATGGGTTGGGAAAGAGAGAGAGGCGAGATACAGCTGAGGGAGAGGCAAAAGTAACAACAGAGCAGTAGAAGAATAGGGAGAAGCACGGGAAAAAACAGGAGCAGCAGCAGCAGCAGCAGCAGAAGAAGAAGAAGAAGCAACAACAGCAGTAGCAGCAGGTGCAGGAGCAGTTAGTCTGGATTTTTATCTACTCCATTATCTTACCTTCACCTTCTTTTGTGTATGTACTCATACACAAAAGATATAAAAGTTACTTGCTGTTAAGAGGTACTTTTATATTCTACCACCTCAGTGTCAGCTACACTCTTGCTGCATGTTAATCTAGCCTGGTTGGTTCATCTTTTCCCCTCATCTTCATTTAACCTTGAGAATGTTGATGAAGAAAATGTTTTGATGCAATATCCACTAATCTTCATATCTTTCTGAATGGTGGTCTCTTGTCTTCCAGTCCATTTGTATCTGGTTGAGATCTAAGATTAAAAATGTTCTCATATTTGCTGGTGAGGCTGCCCTCTGTGTTGCCCCTATTTCCATCAGGGTCTCAGGGAGCGTCATTGTACTCTGCTGCTTGAACTTCTTTAAGCCTCGATTGCTTTCTGCTCAGTAGAGTTACTCCTCCTCTGTTATGTTTTTCATTATTTTCTAATATCGCATCAGTGTTTACCTTTGTGGTTTGATAATGGTCTACAACTGACCGAGAGATCGTCAGAAGTTTCGTCTCTGAATGTGGGTTGTTTACAAAATGCCTCTCTTACATTTGATTCTACTGATACTATTTTATTTGGTTAATTTCCTTGATCTTTTCTCGTAATGTGCATTTTCTTTTTTTGTAGAATTTGTCTGCATTTTGTATGGAATTTTGAAGAAAGGTAGCCTGCGAGGGGATGGTTCTGAGAGAGTAAACGAAAAATGCGAGGTTTGACTGGTACGACCGAGAGGAAGTTTATGAGGGTTTCTGAAAGACAAGGACAGGGTGTATAGGACGCAGGGGATTTAAAACACTGAATGAGAGTGAGGACTGAAGATGAGAGGAAAGCATGGTCACTGGTCGAGGGTGTGAGGTGCTGGGTCTTAGTACTGTAGATCAGAAAACTGACGAGAAGCTCAAGCACACACATTAGCTACTGGGTTCAGCCCTGGTACTATCCCTTCCACTCATAACCTTCCTCTCACCAACCTACTCTTCCACTGTCCTCACTTTCCCCTCTCACACAACAAGGGTCTTACCTATACTCTCTTGACCTTGATCTTGAGCACACACACACACATACGCCAAAAAATATCCCTTTCATCTTCCATCTTGTACTTAAGATCCTAATGGATTGGCAAAAGTTAGAGACAATATTTAAGTTATGAGGTGAGCATTGATATAATCTTTGACAATGGTGTGGACCGCAAGATTGAGTAACATGTACTTGTTCCAACACACCACTAGTACACTGATTGCCATAGAAATCTACTGTGTTGGATTACGATGGTGAAACACGATCATAACTTGTGTTTATCTTCATTTATAAACTATGACAAGAATATTATGACTCATAGGAGCGTGTAGTCTAATATACTAAGAGTATTATGAAGCACAGGTGTGTATATATCTGGTCAAGAAGTGAGGTTCGAGTCCTCTTTAGTGTGTTTACGTGTGGCTGGTGTATAATGTATATTGTCACGTCATTCATACATATGTCAGATCTCCAGAGTGTAGTCCATCCATCACATACACACGTAAGGTCACTCGTATGTTAACTCATCCTGAAAACAAACACACACACACATACACACACACACACACACACACACACACACACACACACACACACACACACACACACACACACACACACACACACACACACACACACACACACACACACACACACAAAGACGGGATGTTCCAGAGAAGGGACACAGACACAAGAGGCCACGATTGGAAGTTGAAGACTCAGATGAATCAAAGGGATGTTAGGAAGTATTTCTTCAGTCATAGAGTAGTCAGGCCGTGGAATAGCCTAGAAAGTGACGTAGTGGAGGCGGGAACCATACATAGTTTTAAGGCGAGGTATGATAAAGCTCATGGGGCAGGGAGAGAGAGGACCTAGTAGCAATCAGCGAAGAGGCGGGGCCAGGAGCTATGACTCGACCCCTGTAACCACAAATAGGTGAGTACACACACACACACACACACACACACACACACACACACACACACACACACACACACACGTAAGATCACGTGTGTGTAATATGTCCTTCAACACGCAAGGTCACCCATCATACACGTAAGGTCACCCATCATACACGTAAGGTCACCCATACACGTAAGGTCTCCCACTGTAACCACAGTGAATTGCGTTTAACTTCCAAGAGTTTTCGTGAGCTCTCAAGCCTTAATGTAGTTATCATTCCAGGTTGAGTCACTGCTGGCATGTGTCACCAACTTACATCAATATTTACCTTCAATAACACGTCGCTGAGGCTTCAAGCTGACAATTAAACTTTTTTTTCTTTACCTGCCATGGGTACATTAATTTTTTTTTACCTGCAATGAGTACGTTATCATTACGTGCTATGGGTGCGTTATATTTACGTGCCCTAGGTACGTTATATTTATGTGCAATTGGTTGGTTATGTTTACGTACCCTGGGTACGTTTTCTTAATTTCTTGGTCTTTACTTCACTTATAAGATAGCTGAGCATATTTTTCTCTAGTTAGTGAATACGTAAGTTTTTATTTAGTTATTCTTCAGGTCTAGGTAATCATGTATACATAAGTTTTTTACAGTGGTCTTGAGGTTACGCAGGTGTTACAGACTCACATGCTGCATTATGTAGATTTAACTTAGGATAAGTAAGGATAATTTAGGATAGCCCAGGATAACCTAGAATAACCCAGGGTAGCGCAGTACAGTCAAGCAATGTTTAACTCGTATTGTGTTTAAGAGTAAGGCTGCTGAGGCTAGTGTTGCGGTGTTTACATACACCTGAAGCTTCACTAGGCTGCTGATGAGTTGCCAAATTTAGAGCAGACACTGAGGATATCCTCAAGCACCTCAGAGTAGATAGTGTTCACACCTTTGATATATACCTCTGATGAGATCAGAGATCTTTTCTACTCCCAAAGCCCGGTCTTGGGCCAGGCTCATATGGTGCTTGCTTGGTCAATCAACCAGGCTGTTGCTGCTGGTGGCCAGCTGACCCACATACCCATACCAGCCTGGATGAATTGGCACCTGTTGAAGATACTTGTCCAGTTTCCTCTTGAAGACTTCTACACTTGTCCCAGCAGTGTTTCTGATATCTTCTGGTAAGATGCTGAATAGTCTGGGGGCATGGATGTTGATACAATGTTCTCTTATTGTGCCCACGGAGCCCCGGCTTTTCACTGGGTTTATTTTACACTTCCTCCCCTATCTCTCATTCCAGTATGTTGTTATGGAAGTGTGCAGATTTGCAACCAGGTCCTCAAGTACTTTCCAGGTATATATTATCACGTATCTCTCTCCTTTCTGGGGAGTACATATCTAGACTCAGTTCTAAGTACCCAATTCCGACAGGCCTAAAGTCATTGACAACCTGACGAGGCGGGGATGAGGACGAGGCGGGGGTGAGGATGAGGGGAGAGGGGATAGTAACGTTGGCACAGTAGTGAAGGTCGGGATATATCTGAGCAGCTCTGCTTAAATAGTGTATAATGCACAAACAAACAGCACTTCCCTTACATCACGTACCCACCTGTTTACCTGCATGTCTATCTGCTTATCTATTTGCTTACCTGCCTGTCTATCTGCCTATCTTTCTGCTTACCTGCCTGTCTAACCTGCCTATCTATATGGTTTCCTGCCTGTCTAACCTGCATATCTATCTGCTTACCTGCCTGTCTAGCCTGCCTGTCTATCTGCTTACCTGCCTGTCTACCTGCCTTTGTATCTGCCTCCCCGCTTGCCAGACACCCGCTCACCTGCCTCTTACCTTCTTGCCAACCTGTCTGCTACTAAATCCGCCTGCCTGCCTACCTGTCTAGCAACCTGCTTCCTACCTACTTGCATTCCTACTTGCCTGCCTGCCCTCCTGGGCACATGCCTGCCGTCCTGAGCACATGCCTGCCGTCCTGGGCACATGCCTGCCGTCCTGGGCACATGCCTGCCGTCCTGGGCACATGCGATTGTATGTGTCATTGTGATGGTCGCATCACGTTGTTTGTGCTACTAGCATGGTAGTGGTGTGTGCTACTAGCATGTCAGTGATGTGCGCTACTAACATGGCAGTGGTGTGTGCTACTAGCATGGGAGTGGTGTGTGCTACTAGCATGGGAGTGGTGTGTGCTACTAGCATGGGAGTGGTGTGTGCTACTAGCATGGGAGTGGTGTGTGCTACTAGCATGGGAGTGGTGTGTGCTACTAGCATGGGAGTGGTGTGTGCTACTAGTATGGTAGTGGAGATTTGCCTTGCTGTTAATTACTTTCACTATGTAAATATAATTATTCTTCCTCAGAATCCGTAGAGTGCATGAATACAGATCGATCGATCAATTCCATCCTTTATTATAATATGACTTGTACTTATAATTTGTAATGCATTACATTAAAACTCATTACGTTAACACCCATTACGTTAAAACTCATTATGTTAACATACATTATGATACCATCCATTAGTTCTAAGTTACATATGTCTTTGTTATTGTATAGAATCAGCCCAGAACCACCTGCCTGTTCAGCCTATAGCATAGTATTGTAAGTCGAGACGACATACGTAACATGACCGAGCTGTCAGCATAGTTGCTGATCCCCTTAAATGTGTTGTATAGCCCATCTGAGTATCATAGTGCCATCCATATGTTTTATATAGACGATCCCTACTAGGCCTAGTGACTGTATGACGTCACGGGATGCGGCATGAGTGAGTGGGATGCGCTACCTCGCTCTCAGTCCAAAAGGCACAGTACTCGCTCCCATCTTGTTCCTCATCCTCATATCCGACATAGACAAGGATGTCAGCCACAGCACCGTGTCTTCCTTTGCAGATGACACCCGAATCTGCATGACAGTGTCTTCCATTGCAGACACTGCAAGGCTCCAGGCGGACATCAACCAAATCTTTCAGTGGGCTGCAGAAAACAATATGAAGTTCAACGATGAGAAATTTCAATTACTCAGATATGGTAAACACGAGGAAATTAAATCTTCATCAGAGTACAAAACAAATTCTGGCCACAAAATAGAGCGAAACACCAACGTCAAAGACCTGGGAGTGATCATGTCGGAGGATCTCACCTTCAAGGACCATAACATTGTATCAATCGCATCTGCTAGAAAAACGACAGGATGGATAATGAGAACCTTCAAAACTAGGGAGGCCAAGCCCATAATGACACTCTTCAGGTCACTTGTTCTATCTAGGCTGGAATATTGCTGTACACTAACAGCACCTTTCAAGGCAGGTGAAATTGCTGACCTAGAAAATGTACAGAGAACCTTCACGGCGCGCATAACGGAGATAAAACACCTCAATTACTGGGAGCGCTTGAGGTTCCTAAACCTGTATTCCCTGGAACGCAGGCGGGAGAGATACATGATTATATACACCTGGAAAATCCTAGAGGGACTAGTACCGAACTTGCACACGAAAATCACTCACTACGAAAGCAAAAGACTTGGCAGACGATGTAACATCCCCCCAATGAAAAGCAGGGGTGTCACTAGCACATTAAGAGACCATACAATAAGTGTCAGGGGCCCGAGACTGTGCAACTGCCTCCCAGCATACGTAAGGGGGATTACCAACAGACCCCTGGCAGTCTTCAAGCTGGCACTGGACAAGCACCTAAAGTCGGTTCCTGACCAGCCGGGCTGTGGCTCGTACGTTGGTTTGCGTGCACCCAGCAGTAACAGCCTGGTTGATCAGGCTCTGATCCACCAGGAGGCCTGGTCACAGACCGGGCCGCGGGGGCGTTGACCCCTGGAACTCTCTCCAGGTAAACTCCAGGTAAACAACAGGCAACAAGGCAGGCTGGGCCTTCCCTTACCACAGTCTGACAATATATAGCGTTACCATCCACAAGTGTGTTTATCTTCAACCATCATATCTCCTTTCGAACCCCCACGACACTAGCATGGTAAGTGGTGTGTGCTACTAGCATGGTAGTGGTGTGTGCTGCTAGCATGGTAATGGTGTGTGCTACTAGCATGGTAGTGGTGTGTGCTACTAGCATGGTAGTGGTGTGTGCTACTAGCATGGTAGTGGTATGTGCTACTAGCATGGTAGTGGTGTGTGCTACTAGCATGGTAGTGGTGTGTGCTACTAGCATGGTAGTGGTGTGTGCTACTAGCATGGTAGTGGTATGTGCTACTAGCATGGTAGTGGTGTGTGCTACTAGCATGACAGTGGTGTGTGCTACTAGCATGGTAGTGGTATGTGCAACTAGCATGGTAGTGGTGTGTGCTACTAGCATGGTAGTGGTATGTGCTACTAGCATGGTAGTGGTGTGTGCTACTAGCATGGTAGTGGTGTGTGCTACTAGCATGGTAGTGGTATGTGCTACTAGCATGGTAGTGGTGTGTGCTACTAGCATGGTAGTGGTGTGTGCTGCTAGCATGGTAGTGGTATGTGCTACTATCATGGTAGTGGTGTGTGGTACTAGCATGGCAGTGGTGTGTGCTACTAGCATGGTAGTGGTGTACACAGTAGTGACATGAGAGAGGTCAATGGGGATCACAATTTACCTGTTGATTAGTTCAAATTTAGGAACTGTCTGGAAGGTCACTGTTGCTGGTGGTGTATTTTAGTGACGCTGCTCACTCCACAACTCTGGGAAACTGCCAGCACACATTCTAATACTGATTTTTTGGCACATTTTTTGCATTCGTCACGAAACAAGTGATTTTAAATCATTTACCAAACTGCGGCAGGCCAGGACTCGACCCTACGAACCTTGTACGGCCTCCAGAGACAGCACAATTTACGCATCACCTCACCTCTGCGCCACCGATCCTAGGATCGGTGTGTACACATCGTGCTGTCTCTGTAGGCGGTACAAGGTTTGTAGGGTCGAGTCCTGGCCTGCCGCAGTTTGGTAAATGATTTAAAATCACTTGTTTCGTGATTTCATTCCTATCTCTCTCTCTCTCTCTCTCTCTTATATATATATATATATATATATATATATATATATATATATATATATATATATATATATATATATATATATATATATATATATATATATATATATATATATGGTTTTTAATACTTGACGTGCTGTTGGAGTGTGAGCAAAGTAACATTTATGAAGGGATTCAGGGAAACCGGCAGGCCGGACTTGAGTCCTGGAGATGGGAAGTACAGTGCCTG
>NC_069425.1:40497380-40499880 GCF_026875155.1 Cherax quadricarinatus | reverse complement strand
GGATTATTCTTCTAGTGGCCTGACTCTCACGTCAACGGAGTTACTCAGTTCAATAAGATAATCTCATACTTGAGAGTGCTGACTGCAACTGACGCTTGAGAGTGCTGACTGCAACTCACACTTGAGAGTGTTGACTGCAACTCAGGCTTGAGAGTGCTGACTGCAACTCACACTTGAGAGTGTTGACTGCAACTCACACTTGAGAGTGCTGACTGCAACTCACACTTGAGAGTTTTGACTGCAACTCACGCTTGAGAGTGCTGACTGCAACTCACACTTGAGAGTGTTGACTGCAACTCACACTTGAGAGTGTTGACTGCAACTCACACTTGAGAGTGCTGACTGCAACTCACACTTGAGAGTTTTGACTGCAACTCAGGCTTGAGAGTGCTGACTGCAACTCACACTTGAGAGTGTTGACTGCAACTCACACTTGAGAGTGTTGACTGCAACTCACACTTGAGAGTGCTGACTGCAACTCACACTTGAGAGTTTTGACTGCAACTCACGCTTGAGAGTGCTGACTGCAACTCACTTGAGAGTGCTGACTGCAACTCACGCTTGAGAGTGCTGACTGCAACTCACACTTGAGAGTGCTGACTGCAACTCACACTTGAGAGTTTTGACTGCAACTCACGCTTGAGAGTGCTGACTGCAACTCACTTGAGAGTGCTGACTGCAACTCACACTTGAGAGTGCTAACTGCAACTCACAAGGAAACTGTTGCTCTAGCTCTTACGTTTTTATTTCCCTCTCATGAGTATGTAAGGTGACATAAATCTTACATCTACTTGCGTTGAATAGACGCTCACTAAAACTATCTTTTACGAAGTCAGGTGTGAGGCCGGGCTGCCAGGTGATGATCCTCGGAATCATTAACAGACGTAACTATATATTTTTCTGCATTCTCCCATCCAAGGTGTGGTTACAGGTATTACGTTAAATGTGAATATTATTGGTTCCTATAAATATGATGGATTATGAGCAAAGTAACATTTATGAAGGGATTCAGGGAGACCGGTTAGCCAGACTTGAGTCGTATAGGTGGGCAGTGCAGTACCTGCACTCTGAAGGAGACATGTTGCAGTTATTGAACTGTAGGATCGACACGCTTCTGGCAAGACAGTAATGGAGTGAGTGATGATGAAAGTGTTTCTTTTTCGGGTCACCCTGCCTTGGTGGGAGACGGTCAATGTGTTTTCAAAAAAAAAATAAAGTTTATATTTTAAAATTACCAAAATTATGTTTTATCTCTCTTCAAAAAAACTTGTAGGAACTATTTTAATTAAAACGTAAGTTTGGTCTACTTAGTCATGTTATCGATGAAAATTTAGGTGAAAAATTGCTACTTATTATTTTCATAAAATAATTATTTCGACTGAAAAATCAAATGCACGTCTTAATATATCTAATTATAATAATCAGTATAATATAAATGACATGGGTTTGGAAACATGGTGACAACACAGGAAGATCAGCGGTTATACACTAATATCATGTATTTCCTACTGTTAAATGGACTACAGGAAAAATTTCGTAGAAATACAAACAGCTAAACATTACAATAACTAGTATTGGTAGTTAAAAACTGAAGTTCACACAACAGGAGAGATAGCAACACACAGGAAGGACTGTGAGAGACACTTGGTGGGAAGTGTTGTAAGAGGAGAGATAGTAACACACAGGAAGGACTGTGAGAGACATTTGGTGAGAAGTGTTGTAAGAGGAGAGATAGTAACACACAGGAAGGACTGTGAGAGACATTTGGTGAGAAGTGTTGTAAGAGGAGAGATAGTAACACACAGGAAGGACTGTGAGAGACATTTGGTGAGAAGTGTTGTAAGAGGAGAGATAGTAACACACAGGAAGGACTGTGAGAGACATTTGGTGAGAAGTGTTGTAAGAGGAGAGATAGTAATACACAGGAAGGACTGTGAGAGACACTTGGTGGGAAGTGTTGTAAGAGGAGAGACAGCAACACACAGGAAGAACTCTGAGAGTAACAATATCTTACAAGTAAGAGTAACCTCCTCCTCCTACTCTTCCACCTGAACGTGACCTCAGTGTCTCCTCAGTCATTATGGATTTGGCTTGTGTTGTCAGTGACCCAGGACTCCATGTGTGGCAAGACTCAGGCTGGATATTGAGAACACTTAGTTAAGGCACTACACGGCTCTGCCTCATTGCTCATTCGTTACTTATCTAAACATCCATGAATCTGTGCGCCTGCCTTCCTACTAGACTCCAAGCACGCATGTGCACACTACTGTAGTTGAATAAACGTACACACAAGCACGCACACACACACACGCAACACTCACATGTACGTTTATGCAGCAAGAGGGGAAAAGTCTATTAACTCTGGGCCAAGGGCCCCTTATATACGAATCTTAAGAAAGCCAGGACCCGTCCCCTACACACACACACACACACACACACACACAATGATTCCCTAGGGCTATGCTAGAATGACATATTGTACCTTATTTCAATAAAAAAC
>NC_069425.1:40477380-40494880 GCF_026875155.1 Cherax quadricarinatus | reverse complement strand
TATGGTACCTCTACTTCTTGAACCATCTTTGCATGACGGTCATCACCGCTAACACCAACACACTCTTGTATCAGGAATAGTCGTGTAAATTACTGGAATCACATGAGGGGTGAATGTATGTTATGTATTGCGTAACTCACAAATTACGTATTCTTCTCTGCCACTTCCATGACACTGCCATTCCCATGAGATGCTTGTAAACAATGTCTCTAACATGGCAGCCGTGGGCTAGGTCAGCCCCCCCACTCCATCCCTCGGTGTTGGATGTAACTCTCATCCCTCTCCACCCACCAGTATGGGCTGCACTCTCACCCTTCACCCAAGTCTCTATTTTTTCCCACTTGCTGGCTTGTTGACCTAGAAGTAAGTAACCTGGGTTTTCATCGACTGTTAACATCCTGGATCTGAGGCCAGGAGCTGAGTCTCGGCCCCTGTAACCACAAATAGGCGAGTACAGCTTCAAGACAAGTCTCTGAGTCTTCTCCTTCTAGACTCCCTCCTCTAAGCTCCTTCTTTATAGAAATTCTGGAGCCGACCCTAACCGAAAATGTAGCAGTGTTAGATACTCCAGAGGTGCTAGAAAATAACTAGAACACAGGTTCTTCTAGTTACTTTCTAGTTATGAGCACAATTAAACAAAAACAATGGTCAGTAAATGTATAGAAGAGAGAGTGATGATCACACATGTTAACCACTGTGCACACCATGTATGTTAACCACTGTGCACACCATGTATGTTAACCACTGTGCATACCATGTATGTTAACCACTGTGCACACCATGTATGTTAACCACTGTGCACACCATGTATGTTAACCACTGTGCACACCATGTATGTTAACCACTGTGCACACCATGTATGTTAACCACTGTGCCACCTGGTAGTTAACTCCTGTTCACACCAGTCGGTTGATTACCCGTGAGCATCACCAGTTCTTAACCTCTGTTCACACCATAGGTTAACCACTGTGTACACCATGTGTGTTCACCACAGTGCACCACCAATGGTAAAAAAAATGACACTAATATTGGTCAAACCTCAGGAAAAATAACGAACGAATCTAATGTACTAACGATATTAAGAGTGTAGCGTGTGTGTTAATGTGCACCATTTGTAAATGGCATCTGCATGATAAGGTACTGTGATGTGTTACCTGTGAACATGTATGAGACACTGTGAAGATGTATGAAGCCATGTGAACATGTAGAGACATGTGACAGAGAGAGTAGACCACTGTGACGAGCAGATGTAACATGATGCACCATGTATGTACCTGTGCATACACAGTATGTACCCTACAGTAGTACATGATGTACACTCGTCACCAGTATCTTAACCACGTTGAGTAATGCATGTACGCCTTAACCTTGATAACACTTGACGACCATGTAGTTAACTGCTGACAATTAGTTAATACGTGACACAATGTTAACAAGTCAACATATGTAACCGACTGTGAGCTGTATGTTACATGCCATGAGTTCATACCACTTGACCCTAGTACCTGGCACTGTATGCCGTGTGTAAAGCCTGTATGTAACCTGATGACAGATGTTGTAACAGGTCACACCTGTATGGTACACTGAGACGAACATGTATGTATATATATGTGCCTGGAGTTAAACACACTGTGACATGTATGTTAACAGTGCCCATGAGTTATCCACTGTGCACCTGTAGGTAACGAAGCTGGTCCTCAGTATGAAGCCATGTGCTCCACATCATGAGATAATGTTGAAGCAGAAAAGGAACTTTTGGGGAGAAAATGCGAGGGAGAAATAGGAAGATAATGTAAAACGAATTAAAGAGTGTAGCTGTGTGGTTAGTACAAGAAAGGGATTGCGGAAAGAGAGGGTGTAAGGGGGGGTGTGTGGGTGAGAGAAGAGGAGGGGAGAAACGTAGGGAGCGAAGAGGAAGGATAGAGAGAGAGAAGAAGAGATGGGAGAGAGACGAAGAGAGAGAGAGGGGGCTAAGTGTGGTCAAAACGAGGAATTGAGCCTTACAGAGTAATGATGGCCTGACACTCGTCCAGTTCTCCCCGTCTAGTATCAGTCAGCCTACCTTGACTGACACTAGACGGTAAGTAGTTATGCTGACAATAGATAGTAACAATTTCAAACAATAACAATAACACCGGGAGTGAGGCGTATTTCTGCTCGAGTCATTACGCACAACGCCAGACTCTGGCGTCTGGCGTTGTGGGTAAAGCGCTGTGTACTCTGATGCAGAGTTTGCAGGTTCAAATCCTGCTCTGGACTGAGAGATAATGTTTCTAGGTATATATTTATTGCTGGGTAAACAGAGCTGGCAGGTGTGGATAAACATGCCCATGCGTCTCCACTTGCCCGGGATCGAAGCCGGGTCCTTTCGGTTGAGAGCCGTGTGCTCCACATCTGAACTAATTTGAAGGGAGAGAAGAGGGAGACGGGGAGGAAAGTGCGAGGGAGAAATAGTGGTAGAGAGTAGAAGAGAAAGAGCGAGGATGAAAGAGAGTAGGGTAGAAAGAGAGAAGGGGTTGAGACTGGTGGGAAAGAGAGAGGGTGGTAAAGAGAAAAGGGGAGGAGGTGGGGGTAGAGAGGAAGATGGGGGGTGTTGAAGCGTAGGGAGCGAGAAGGGAAGGGGTAGAGAGGAGGGAGAAGAGGGGTGGTGGGGAGGAGGGATATCGGCGGAAGAGAGGAGACGGGGTGGAAAGGAGTGGGAGAGAGAGGTGATGGAAAAGAGGAAAAGGGGTGGTGGTGAGGTATAGGAGTGGAGAGGGGTGAGGGGAAAGGGTTATTGGGACGGGTGAGGGATAGGGGTAGTGGAGATGGGTGAGGGATAGGGGTAGTGGAGATGGGTGAGGGATAGGGGTAGTGGAGATGGGTGAGGGATAGGGGTAGTGGAGATGGGTGAGGGATAGGGGTAGTGGAGATGGGTGAGGGATAGGGATAGTGGAGATGGGTGAGGGATAGGGGTAGTGGAGACGGGTGAGGGATAGGGGTAGTGGAGATGGGTGAGGGATAGGGATAGTGGAGATGGGTGAGGGATAGGGTGGTGAGGGACGGAGTTGAGGGGGATAGGGGTAGTGGAGATGGGTGAGGGATAGGGATAGTGGAGATGGGTGAGGGATAGGGGTAGTGGAGAGGGTGAGGGATAGGGATAGTGGAGATGGGTGAGGGATAGGGATAGTGGAGATGGGTGAGGGATAGGGGTAGTGGAGAGGGTGAGGGATAGGGGTAGTGGAGATGGGTGAGGGATAGGGGTAGTGGAGACGGGTGAGGGATAGGGGTAGTGGAGAGTGGTGAGGGATAGGGGTAGTGGAGATGGGTGAGGGATAGGGTAGTGGAGATGGGTGAGGGATAGGGGTAGTGGAGATGGGTGAGGGATAGGGGTAGTGGAGATGGGTGAGGGATAGGGGTAGTGGAGATCGGGTGAGGGATAGGGGTAGTGGAGACGGGTGAGGGATAGGGGTAGTGGAGATGGGTGAGGGATAGGGGTAGTGGAGATGGGTGAGGGATAGGGGTAGTGGAGACGGGTGAGGGATAGGGGTAGTGGAGATGGGTGAGGGATAGGGGTAGTGGAGATGGGTAGGGATAGGGGTAGTGGAGATGGGTGAGGGTATAGGGTTAGTGGAGATGGATGAGGGATAGGGGTAGTGGAGATGGGTGAAGGGATAAGGTGGATAGTAGTGAAGATGAGGATAGGGGTAGTGGAGATGGGTGAGGGATAGGAGTAGTGGAGATGGGTGAGGGATAGGGTAGTGGAGATGAGGTGAGGGATAGGGGTAGTGGAGATGGGTGAGGGATAGGGGTAGTGGAGATGGGTGAGGGATAGGGGTAGTGGAGATGGGTGAGGGATAGGGGTAGTGGAGACGGGTGAGGATAGGGATAGTGAGATGGTGTGAGTGGTAGGGGTTGTGGAATGGTGAGGCATGTGGGTATGGAATGGTACAAGTGTAGTAAAATGATGAGGATAGATCAGTGGTAGATGGGTACTTGGATAGCTGTATAAATGTAGAGTATTTGGGGGAAGCTTCATTGTATCCCTACGTCCTCTTCATCAAAACAATATTGTGTATTAAACTTTTTCTCTGTGAGGTAAGAAAAACTACGCCACTGAACAGTTTTCACGCTCCAACACCAAGAACTTCTTGAAGCCCAAAGTGAATCGTTCACTCGACACAGTAGAACGAAACTTCGAAACAAAAGATGCAACATGAACGTATATCAGGTTTTTTTTCTTGATCAAAGAGTTATAGCAGAATGAAAGAAATTACTTGCTGAAACTGTAAGCATGAAGACTGTAGAGTCATTTAAGAACCAGCTGGACAAGCAGTTTACAAATATAGGATTCAACTAGACACTATGTGAGGGCAAACTGCAATCAAGAGATTCCTGGTAGTAGCTGAGTAGTTACACCAGGACGAACAGTTATCAGTGAACAGCCGAAGTTAATAACAATAACAGTGGTAGTGATAGCAGTGGTGGTTGTGGTAATCACAGCAGTGGCCATCAGTATCCTGGTGTTTACTCCGTATTATTCACAAGTACAACTGGTGGTAACTAGAATTATAATCAATAATCACACTGTTGTGTGGGTAGCTGTGGAACATTATTAAAATGTAGAGATAATTCGTGGTTCATGTCTTCCATCCACGTCTCTCTTTCCTGTAAAATTTATGGCTCTTTAATATGGTTTGGTGTATCCCCCCCCCTCCATGTTTCGTGCCCTCAGTGACCGGAGGGACTGGAGTGTGGGGAGAGAGCCTTCTGTTTTATTATCCATTCCTCAAATATCCAGTTAATATATAATAGACCTTATTCATTTCAGTAGATAGCCTCGCTGTCGACTTCTTTTCGGCAGATAGCCTCGCTGTGGATTTCTTTTCAGTAGATAACCTCGTTGTCGACTTCTTTTCAGTAGATAACCTCGCTGTCGACTTCTTTTCAGCAGATAGCCTCGCTGTGGTCGTCAGAGTTCTCTACTATCTATCTCTCCAGGTAAATTCCAGGTATCCCCATGTACTCACATGTATTTATTTATAATTCTTTAGCTTCTGCGGGGTTCCTTGTCCCTGGTCCTCACTCCTCACCTCTCAATCTGTCTGTCTGGCCTTGGACTTTTATGCCTTGTGATCATGTCCTCCTTTTTCATGTCTCCGTGTCCTCATAAACTGAAAATTAAGTATTACAGGCATAAACATATATTAAGAAACACACAGTAAATTCGTAATAACCGTATACTGAAAGTAATTAGTAGTTCAAGATTTACCTGCCATCTTACATGTTCATGAGACAAAAAAAAAAACCTGTGCTGCCAGCGTGCACAACTTTTATCAGGTTTCCGTTTCACACTCCTATGACCCTACAATAAAACTTCAGAAACAGGTGCAGTCTACCAATTATATCAACCCGTTTAACCTAACCTAATATAAAATATAAATATGTCCTCTGGTAACGCTCAGATATTGACGGTGGGAAAGCTGAGTGTAACAACTAACAATGATGAGTGACATCTACACTCATACAGGGTTCATGAGTAACACTGTTGATGTACCATGAGTATCACTGTTGATGAGTGACATCTACACTCATACAGAGCATGAGTAACACTGTTCATGTACCATGAGTGACATCTACACTCATACAGGGTCATGAGTAACACTGCTGATGTACCATGGGTAACACTGTTGATGAGTGACATCTACACTCATACAGAGCCATGAGTAACACTGTTGATGTACCATGAGTGACATCTACACTCATACAGGGCCATGAATAACACTGCTGATGCACCATAAGTGACATCTACACTCATACAGGGTCATGAGTAACACTGTTGATGTACCATGGGTAACACTGTTGATGAGTGACATCTACACTCATACAGAGCCATGAGTAACACTGTTGATGTACCATGAGTGACATCTACACTCATACAGGGCCATGATAACACTGCTGATGCACCATAGTGACATTACACTCATACAGGGTCATGAGTAACACTGCTGATGTACCATGGGTAACACTGTTGATGAGTGACATCTACACTCATACAGAGCCATGAGTAACACTGTTGATGTACCATGAGTGACATCTACATTCATACAGGGCCATGAATAACACTGCTGATGTACCATAAGTGACATCTACACTCATACAGGGTCATGAGTAACACTGCTGATGTACCATGGGTAACACTGTTGATGAGTGACATCTACACTCATACAGAGCCATGAGTAACACTTGATGTACCATGAGTGACATCTACACTCATACAGGGTCATGAGTAACACTGCTGATGTACCATGAGTAACACTGCTGATGTACCATGGGTAACACTGTTGATGTACCACATTACTGGGGGTGAGAAAGACACAGGGAACATTTCCTCTGATGTTTCATCCAAAGAAAGAAACGTCTTAACAAAGCTTATAGTAGTGTAGAGCCGAGAATAATGAAGAAAAAAGACACTTAGCCCGTTACTGTGGCAACTGATAAAACTGCCCAGCACAATGGTGTCTTAACAAAAGTCGGTTCTACGTCGTGTGTCTTTTCTTGTCTGGCGTCCATGTGGCTGCGTCATTATAAATGATGTTTTGCAATTGCAAAAACACCCAGTTTGGTCCCCAGTACTCCATCAAATATAGTGAGAGAGACTCCCAGTCTAGTGTTGTGTGTGTTGGCGGGCGCGCGCAGGAACGCGCAAATCTAGTTGCGTAAGTGTGTATGTGTAGTCACCTAGTTGTGGTTACAGGGGTCGATTCATAGCTCCTGGTCCCGCCTCTTCACTGGCCGCTGCTGGGTCACTCTCCCTGCACCTTGAGCTTTATCATACCTCTTCTTAAAGCTATGAATGGATCCTGCCTCCATTACATCGCTTCCCAAACTATTCCACTTCCTGCCTACTCTGTGACTAAAGAAATGCTTCCTAACATCTCTGTGATTCATCTGAGTCTTCAACTTCCAACTGTGTCCCCTTGTTGCTGTGTCCCAACTCTGGAACATTCTCTGTCCACCATGTCAATTCCTCTCGGTATTTTGTTATCATGTGTGTGTGTGTGTGTGTGTGTGTGTGTGTGTGTGTGTGTGTGTGTGTGTGTGTGTGTGTGTGTGTGTGTGTGTGTGTGTGTGTGTGGATGCGAGTGACGTTATTGATCTTGTGGCCCTGCGTGTCGGGGGTGTGTTGGGGGTGTGTCTCCGAGCTGCACGCTGAGAGGCCGAGCCGACAGGAGGTGCGGCCAGGGGAGGGGTCCAGGAGGAGGAAATTATGGGGGATATTGGAGGAAAGGAGGGGTTGGGGGGACGTTCCCAGTGACCCACACGCAGCTCCTCTCCTTCCGTGTACCTGCTCCTTCCACCTGCCGTGGCCACCTGTCTTCTTATGGTGGTATGGATTCAGGGTTGAGTCTCGGCTCCTGGACCCCTCGTCTCAACTGCTCACGAACGGTCGCGCTCTGTTTCTGGCCTCGTGAGCCCTCTAATACCTACTCTTATAACTGTATTGACTCTCCCCCCATGGTCTGAGACCGGGCCGCAGGGGCAATGATCCCCAGTACTGCTAAGAGATACGGAAAGTTTTCCTAGGATACCCACACAAAACAAAAATGGTATTATTTATTTCTAGTATTCCATAATTAAAAATAATATTAGAAATAACCAATAAAATAATTTGTAAACCACAGTTATTGTTTACAACACCAGTACACCCTCCAGGACGTGATGATAGTAGTACTGGTGGTACTCATGTAGACTCTGTCACTCTAACACCCTAAGATCCAGTTTGCTTCTTATTTAGGTATTTACGAAGGGATGTCTTTTTAAGTAGTTGTCCAAATCTTTTTGTTTTCTCCCCCAAGGTCGGTTTATAATTGAGAATGCGCTGGTGTACTATAATCAAGGAAAGGTTGATGTAACCACTGACATGTGCAGGCGCCCTCGGGTCACTCTTACATTCTTATATACAATCTTATATACACTCTAATATACACTCTTACACTCTTATATACACTCATACATACACTCTTACATAGACTATTCCTGGATTTGATGCCCATGTGATAGCCTGAGGCAAGCTTCCGATTGACTTCAAAAGTTCAGTGCTGGTGTAGCTACTTAACAAGAGGAGTATGATTGTTACTGTAGTTTGTAGGTGTTAATTTACTATATTTAAAAGTGGTGTGGTATTATTACCCGTAAGATAACTGAAGTAGGAATGTTGTGAACTGTATAAATCTGTAATGATCTCAAAGTGAGAGAAACATTCTTGGTTTTACTCTGCATGTACTTATACTCTCGCTTATACTTACTCTGTAACTTTATTTTTTTTATTTTCATTGTTTTTTATTCTTTCATTTAGAGTTGAATATTTTTCTCTCTCTCTCTCTCTCTCTCTCTCTCTCTCTCTCTCTCTCTCTCTCTCTCTCTCTCTCTCTCTCTCTCTCTCTCTCTCTCTCTCTCTCTCTCTCTCTCTCTCTCTCTCTCTTCCCCCTCCCTCTCTCTCTTCCCCCTCCCTCTCTCTCTTCCCCCTCTCCCTCTCTTCCCCTTCTCCCTCTCTTCCCCTGTCTCTCTTCCTCCCTCTCTCTTCCACTCTCTCTCTTCCCCCCTCTCTCTCTCTCCCCCTCCCTCTCTGCCCCCCGGGTTCCTCCTCCTCCCTGCCACTAGGTAACTTCACCTGGGTTACTAGGGACCGCTGGTTCAACTAGTTTTTGTCTAAGTTAACCTCGTCTCACCGTCTTCTAAAAATTAAACTTTTTTCGTTCTAAACATTACGGTTACGTCAAGAAAAAAATTATGCCTAATAAATCCATTTTCGTTCTCTTAATGTATTATTTCTCAACCTCTAAGCTGCTCTATTAAATATTTTATAATTTCTTTCTTTTTTTTTTAATTTTAATGTAAGATTTTTAATGTTTTTAGTATATTTTTTCGCATGTGTTAATTTATCCATCGGGAAAAAATCAGGTGATGTCAGTCGTATAATATTATGTCCAGTTCTATGGCTGTGAAAGACATAAGGGCCGCCAGCAGCAACAGCCTGGTTGACCAGGCAAGCACCAAACAAGCCTGGGAGTAGAAAAACTCGAAACTCATCAAAGATAAATCATAAAAGATAACAGTAGTGTCGTCTTGGCTCTAACTGGGTGATGGATGATCACACTGTTCTTGTTCTGTAGTTTACTGTAGCTTCTAAGCTGCCTTCGATGACTACTCTAACTCTACGCTCTGAGACTGAAGCTTTAACTGGGTCAGCTCTGTGACTCAATAAGCTCGAGGGGTTAGTATAATGGCAGTTGTTGGTGACCGCCCAAGCTGGGAATGGGGTCACATCTGTACCCAAAAAGCTTGGGGCAGTGTAAGGTTCATATTGGTATATTCAGCTCAGTTTATGTCCTACATTCTTGTAGGTCACAATCTGCCCGTTCAAACGCCTTGGGCTGCAGCCCTTCGATTTTTGTTTATAATGATCTAATTTAAGACAAATCACATGCTAACCTCCCTACAGTGCCCCGTGGCCTGGTGGCAAAATCTCTCGCTTCACACGGTGATGTCCGGGTTCGATTCCCGGCAAAGGGGTGAAAACACTAGGCGTGTTTCCTTACACAGTTGTCCATGTTCACCCATCAATAATAATGGGTGCCTGGGTGTTAGTGGACTGGTGTAGGTCGCATCCTGGGACAAAACTGACCTAATTTGCCCGAAATGCTCTGCATAATAAGGGACTTTCTATATAGTAGTATGTCATTGGTGTCAGCTAGGGCTGTATATACTTTGTACTTGTAGTAAATAAAGATATTATTATTATTATTTATAAATATACCTAGTTGGATGAATCTTACTATAGCCAGCTGATCCAGTGGCTTACGCTCTGGCCTGGAGTTTTACGACTCACTCGCCGAGTGTCGATCCCCACCCGTACCGTGGTTTATATGCAACTGTGTCAATACGATTTCGTGAATCACCGAATCACGGTCAGACGGCAGATCCATGTCCACTGATAAACCACAGAACAAGAGCAGTGTGATCTTCCACCTATCACTCAACCAACGAACACTATAAGAGCCAGCACGACAAAAATGGTGGCAGTAGTGGAACAAATTTCCAAACGAAATCATTACAACGAACACTGGGTAGCTTTATAATTAGGTTACATACACGAGCAAGAATGGCTGGATGCCAGTAGGCGAGGTGTAGCATGGGTCAGTAGGCCTATGTGGTCGGTGCTATCTTTACAGTCACATCTTACACAGAAGAGCACCACACAGCTCTCATCCCTTCCAAAACAAGTCATGAGTGGTCATTTATTCTATGATTGTAGCAGAGTTTCAGCTCGGAGTATCGTCTCCCAGCAGTGCAACTTGGGATCAGCCTCTGCAGTGCCCTGCTTAAGTCTCCCAGCTTACACTGACAGATTTTTAACACTTTTTCTTATATTTGTGCCTCCTGAGAGGCTAGTTTCTTGTGCACATTATGTTCATCCTGTGTATAACCCATCCGTGTGACGGAATGTGACAGGGAAACTTAGCTAGATATTGAAAATTAGAAACATGTGCAACATCTGGATACCTTTATTATAGACTTTTCGCCAACTAGTGGCTTTATCAAGACAAATTCAAGGATATAATTAGAAGACAGTAGAACTATATACAAAAGATGAGGTAATCAGTCCCTCAGCCTTGGAGTTGGCGAAGAGCATCGTACGGTGCTGTATTGTACACTATTCATGTACATAGCTAGCTTTTTTTTCCCGGTGTGTAACTCATATAGAATAAGTAGCAGCAGCACACTGCCGATATATCCAACTTTGCTAGAAAAAGGGTGTAGGTTTTGTCCCCCGAGACGCTGCTACACAGCAGCCACTCTATCACCATCCTTGTATTACACTCAGTGAGCTCAGGTTGCATCTAGGAGATTAACTTACTGCTGGAGGATGGCTGGTTAGTGATGGTGGTTGTGACTGGGTGGTGATGGTGGTGGAGATGACTGGTTGGTGATGGTGGTGACTGGTAGGTGATGGTGGTGGTGACTGGTAGGTGATGGTGGTGGAGATGACTGGTTGGTGATGGTAGTGGTGACTGGTTGATGATGATGGTGGAGATGACTGGTCGGTGATGGTGGTGGAGATAATGGTTGGTGATGGTGGTGGTGACTGGTAGGTGATGGTGGTGGCGACTGGTAGGTGATGGTGGGGGTGACTGGGTGGTGATGGGTGGAGATGACTGGTTGGTGATGGTAGTGGTGACTGGGTGGTGATGATGGTGGAGATGACTGGTTGGTGATGGTGGTGGAGATAACTGGTTGGTGATGGTGGTGGTGACTGGTAGGTGATGGTGGTGGAGATGACTGGTTGATGAAAGTGGTGGAGATGACTGGTTGGTGATGGTAGTGGTGACTGGTAGGTGATGGTGGTGGAGATTACTGGTTGATGATGGTGATGGAGATGACTGGTTGGTGATGGTGGTGGAGATGACTGGTTGGTGATGGTGGTGGTGACTGGTAGGTGATGGTGGTGATGACTGGTTGATGATGGCGATGGAGAAGACTGGTTGGTGATGATGGTGGTGACTGGTTGGTGATGGTGGTGGAGATGACTGGTTGGTGATGATGGTGGTGAATGGTTGGTGATGGTGACTGGTTGATAAAGCGTCATCTACGACCCCAGTACTGTGGTAACCTCACTAAGGCTGTTGACTATAATCAAATACCCTCAGTATATCTCCGCTATGTTCACTGTCGCAGGGTGCCCGCCTCACTCACCTACAATATACGTAATGCTGTTCTCACCTCACCAACACTCTCTCTCTTATTCACTTCAACACGGTCTTGTCACGTTTTGATTGAATAAAATCGTCATAAACTGATTCTATAAACCCCAGTTTGTATAAGTCCCAGTTCTCCGTCAATCAAGTCTTTACTTACCTTACAAGAATTAAAGACTTGATATAAAACTCTTCTCAGTACTGAAAACTCATTAAAGGTAGATCATACTACAGCACTTGCTTTTGAGATTGGAATGGAAGCCTGTTAAACGTTTTGCACTCTGACAGGATTGCTGATCCTTACTTTCTTCCTCTTGAACTAGTGTAAGATGGCAGGTATATTTTACAAACTCGTATTTTACATTCAGTATACACTTATCTTTACCACAGTGGCATATATTTCTGCCGAACATCAGCAGAGTCAGTACACTCACACAACTCAACCTTAATTCGTCCAGTGACTAGCCTCACAAAATATCCTACGTTCATTTTAATTCGTTATGTTTACTTAAGGCGTATTAGGTTGAACTAGTTTAGAATACGTAAATCTATAATAGAAGCGCAAGTTTAACGGCAAATAAGTAAATTAGAAAAGCGTGCAACATATAAACGTTCATATTTGAACGTTTACCCCATCTTGCTCTGAGACTGGGCTTAATGTTGCAACCTATCCTCTTACGAGGCACCAGACGTTCATTTCCTAATACTTCACGTAATCTTACAGATATTATTTCCCCCAATTTAAGTTACATATCAAGTAACCACAGGTAAGAAAATATACGTCTGGTGTTGAGGTGGCCGAGCGCAATCAGGAAATGTTTAAATCTCAACGATTATAATTTGTAGTGCGACAATGGCTTCAAGAATGGTGTCTGGTTACCGGAGAATGGATTTAAGTTTGGTCAGTGGGAGGTGTGGAGACAGCCAGGGTCAGGCCAGGTTGTGTCTCTTCTGAAGAGCCGGACACTCGACAACAATTAACAGACACAATAGTCATAGTCAAAAATATTCTCATTTCTCGCTAGATTGTGTTAGTATTTATACTAGTGTTTACTGACCAACACCCAGTGCTGTATTTTTTTGTGAACTGAGACCACACTCATGTCACAATGAAGATCATTTACCCTCTGGCACAGGATAAGACCCCCACAGTTAATGAGATACATTCATCCCCCCCCTCTCTCTCTCTCTCTCTCTCTCTCATCACACACATTATCTTGACAATCCCCGCCTCCACCACTCCCTTCTATCTCTTTCTCTTACTTCCCCTCCCTCCTACTCTGCCTCACCCACCCCACCATCTGCCACAACCTATACATATAATATAAGGTCCTGCTGTTGCCTCCCCTCACCCCAAGTCACCCTAACATCCACTCTCACGCATCACCCTCTCAACATTACTAACTCTTCCGTACATTCTCGTTGGCTCTCTTTTAACCACATTCTTCTATTTTTTTCAACCAATTCCCCCCCCTTCCCCACCGAAGTTAACCTCTTCTGGTATCTTCATTCTCATCACTACCCTAACCCCTTCTATTTCCTCCCCTTTTCCCTTACCTGCAGCCTTTCTGGGCAACATGCCAGTGTGTAATCACATTCCGGTTCTGTTGGACGTATTAAAGTGTTTGATGAAACGTGCCCTGATCTCAGAAGGCTGTGACAAGCCGGATCTTGGTCAGTAGCTGGACAGGTTCCTGGTGTGCTCAGCCTCGGCAACTGGTGAGTTTACCCTCGCCGATCTTAGCCGCATTCCAGAGCCTCTCAGTGACTACAAGTTTCGACAATAATGACATCAAAGAGGATCCCTTTGAAAGTGTAATCGCAGGTGTTACAACAACAGGGTAAAAGAAAGCATAAAATACCGCAAGTGTGAAATAAGTATGCTCGTAGATGTCTAGAGCAACACCCAGACAACGCATGACAGGCAAAACAATGCAGACAAACAACAATTTTGTTGGGACAGACGCATTTAATGCAGAACAAAATTTTTATCGAGACGACGTTTCGCCTTCTCCAAATGACCTGAAAAAACTTGTTACACGGACGTTTCACATGTTACTGAGATGAAATGGCGTTTTAAAAGTTTTATTCTGTATTTGTGTATATTTCAACCAGTTTATTACATCGTGGGGAAGGTTACCTGCAGTTGCTACCGATTGGGCGAGGGGGTTACCGTTCCTGCAGTTCGGTTCCAGACCAGGCTTCCTGGTTGCTAGCCTGATCTATCAGGCTGTTGAAGCCTGCTGAAAGAAGTCGCACGTCTAGTAAAAAGTTCTCACTCGAAATAAAAAAAAATTGCTCTCTGATTACTGAGCTTTCCTTCCCCAAACAAAAATCAAGTACCCCAACATACTATTACCAAGATGCAGGTCAAGACTGGCCCGGGGGATCACCAGAGCAAACCTGAAAGAGTCCAGTGCAAACAGCTGAGCAACCATGGGAACACGAATGAGGTAACAGACAGAGAAGCCAACAAGAAGAGTCACATGTAAAAGTTAAATAAACTCAGGCAACAGAACTCTAGAAGTTGTACAGTGGAAGTAAGGATTGCGCAAAACAAACACTTCACGAAGGAGCCGTCATCAAAAAAGATGATGGGCAAAAAAAGCACCATGAGGACGGCAGGGCAGCAACAATATTCACTGTCACACCAGACGGGGTGGGTCAGGGGGATGCATGATACTTGTACCTCATTCCATCTTGAGTACAAGGGTTAACAACCCGGACCATTACTTGGGGTATGGGGAGGGTGGAGTGTTTGGCTCCATCTATGCATCTTATAAATAGATGTCTACCAGAATATGAACGTCTATAAACAGCCAGTATATGAAAATGAAACTGGATTTGTTTTTAATGGCCTCGCTTGGACTACTGCTAATTTTGGGTGATTAAATTATGTGCAGCATCACGTTGTGTACCCAGCGAGACTACTTGATGCCGACGACCGCCATACAGGAGAGTTACTGGAGGAGGTGCAGCACCTCACCCCGAGACAGGGCCAGGCTCCACACCAACTTTCTCTTCATGGGAGGCGACGCCTTGAAACCGGTAAAGGATTAACAATTATTTTCTCTCCCTCAAAAGGTTTTCATTTAGAACTTGAGAATGGCTCATTCCATCGGCTTCAAATGTTCAAACCCTGTATACTGTTAACTAGGGAAGGGTTCATTCAACTGTTGGCATGTGCAGAGGCCCTCTGATTAATTATATATAGACCATTCCGATTCTGATTACGTGCAATAACTTGAGAAAGCCTCTTGTGATCGGCTTTAAACTTCCATCACTGATGTATCGTACCTAAAAGAAGGTGAACTCGTCGTCAATGTGTGAAGAAAAAAACACTATCTTAAAATCCACCCCAAGTGGTCAGGTCACTTAACCTTTCTCACTTGTCCTCTCTACCAACAACCTTTTCTTTTGCTCTTTCTTATCCCAGTCCTTCCCCTCCCTATTCTTGTCATCCCTCTTATGCCCAAAAGAAAAAAAAGTCGGGGTTGTTGTCGGAGTATAGGTGGCAGTTTTATTTTAAAATATTGGCTGGTCTACAATAACGCATGAAACTTACTTACGTAAGTTTCATGCGTTATTGTAGACCAGCACTACAAAGCGTAGTTTCTGTAGTGTTTGAGAATATTGTATCCGGGTGTGATGACCACATCTAAGTAACTGCTAGTCGTCAGCAGAGCGCAGCATTACTGTTCAAATGATGTGCTTACGATGCTGCTTCTTTAAACATCACGGTAGGCGTGACTGCTGACCCACCAACCACAACTTTCTTAACCTGTGTATATATGCATACATAACCTTTGGTAACTGTGACTGTAACAGTAGAATTAATTAAAGCTTATGGAGCCCGTCTCTCTATAACTGTTGAATGTTTCTGTGGGGTTTGTGTCCCCTACTTTCCTGAGTGTGTGCCACCTGCTTCTGATATTTGCAAATAACCCGCATTTAACTAAAAGGGGGAACTTATGACAACATTTCAGTCCGTGCTGAACCATGGTTAAGTCACAAGTCAAGTCAGTCGTGCCTTGACAACGGCCCAGGATGCACCCAAAATCTCGTAATACGTTCCCTCTCCTAAGCTCGGGTTATTTGTGAATTGTTGCAGCCACATTACTGCCACTCTTGTTCTTTCCTCTCATCTTCCCTCAAGGCTGCTGCTGCCTACATGCTGCTGTAGGGCTCCTCATCCTAGACCTACTTTCTTCCTCCGATCAAACTTTACTACCTCGTATTCCCGAGGTGCTATATGACCCCTACGGATTAATCGTTTCTCCATAAATTTAATGATAATAATTAATATTATTAAGAAGAAAAAGAAGTAACTACGGTTGTCAAAATAAAGAGATAATGTAAATTTTCACTTTGTACACAGCTGCAAGTGTATTATTCATCAATGATCAATACGGATTTAGCAAATCCACACGAATGTAACTAATAATTATTCACTAATAATATAAAGTCTAGTTTCCATAGAAAGTTATTTAAGATTTATGAGTCAAAATTGTCATACTTAGAACCCTTGGTTATGCAGAGCATGTCGAGCAGTCTGTATTACTCTCGTCCCCCAGGGTGCGACCCACAACAGCAGGTTAACACCCAGGCGCCTACTTACTGTTAGGTGAACAGGGACCGCAGGTGTAAGGAATCATGCCCAACGTTTCACCCGTGCCGGGAATGGATCCGGACCCTCAGTATGTGAGGCGAGGACGCTACCAACCAAGCCACCATTCCCAGGACTGACGGGAAGATCACGAATATAACTGGAAAGCATTTAAAATTATTTAACTGTATTAGAGTTAAACATTGTCTCTACGTCCACAGCAGGACTCGAACCTGCTAACTCTGTATCAGAGTTCACAGTACTTTACCACGAGACTAGACCTGCGAATAAGTATATCTAGTCTCGTGGTAAAGTACTGTGAACTCTGATACAGAGTTAGCAGGTTCGAGTCCTGCTGTGGACGTAGAGACAATGTTTGTAAATAATTTCGCCTGTTTGCGAATTGTTAAGCATTAGAGCTAAAACAATATTGGTGGTGCCTCAAGGTGGTACATGGCCCCTCCCTCCCTCCCTCGTCCATAAACCTCTCCCCTACCCATCCTTCCTTTCATATCCTTCCCATTCCCATTCCCATTCTCTCATAACCCTATCCCTCCATCCTTCCCTACCCTCACTTTACCATTCCCCCCATCCGCCTCTTTCCCACCCACACCATCTTTGCCTCTCTATCCTTCCATCTATCCCCGCTCTCTCCTTCCCCTCCTCTCCCTATCAGCCCTATCCTTCCCCTGGCTCCAGGACTATTATTAAGACTAGCAGTAAACGCAAATCTTATGACGTCATTTGATGTAACAACAACAGTTCACGAGGCCAGTGTACCACTGCACCACCATTCTCGAGGCCAGTGTGCCACAGCACTACCATTCTCGAGACCAGTGTACCACTGCACCACCATTCTCGAGACCAGTGTACCACTGCACCACAGTTCACGAGGCCAGTGTACCACTGCACCACCATTCTCGAGGCCAGTGTACCACAGCACCACCATTCTCGAGACCAGTGTACCACTGCACCACCATTCTCGAGACCAGTGTACCACTGCACCACAGTTCACGAGGCCAGTGTACCACTGCACCACCATTCTCGAGGCCAGTGTACCACAGCACCACCATTCTCGAGACCAGTGTACCACAGCGCCACCATTCGCGAGGCCAGTGTACCACTGCGCTACCATTCGCGAGGCCAGTGTACCACT